>JAHTLZ010000016.1:53945848-53962501 GCA_023846285.1 Phrynocephalus versicolor | reverse complement strand
CTAATTGCATGCATGCAAATGAAATGATGAAAAGAATGAAATTGATGTGAACATTTTTCCAGTTTTCTTTGTATACAGATAGCAAACACATGGAAGCCTAAGCAGCATGAATCTTTTCCAAGGAAAAATCCTTTCTTGGAAACTGTTATTTGCCCCCTTAAAAAAACAAAAACAAAAACCCAACCCAATTGAGTTGGAGTGTCCTGTCCCAGGACTTAGTCCCCTGGCCAAAAAACTTTGCTTAGCAGGCTAGATGGGTAATTAGGTGCAACAAATATGGAGAGAAGGCCCCTAAAACCCAGTTGACCCAGTCCATGAGTCATGTGACCATTTAAGGAAAAGTATTTGAGAGAGAGGCACTCTTGTAACTATATGGTATCGAATCCCAGGGATATAATATGCCAAACAAAAGCCAACCTCAGAATCATTGCACCTGGCAGTGTCCCTGCCCGCCTTTAAAAAAGCCTTGAAAACTCATCTCTTCAAGGAGGCATTTGGCAACCTTTTTATTTAATTTTTATTTATTTTTTTATTTTCTTTTGTGTTGCCACCCATGCCATCCTCTGTGGAAGGTATTGTACCCCCCTATTTTTACTGGGAGTGTGTCTCCGATTCTCTTGTTTGTCTGCTGCTGTTTGTTTTTTTAGTGTACACCACCCTGAGTTCCGTCTCGGAAGATAGGGCGGTATATAAATGTAATAAATAAATAAATAATAAATAAATAAATGCACACTGCCCAGAGTGGCCTTGTTGCTAGATGGTGCTGTATATAAGTGAAATAGATAGATAGATAGATAGATAGATAGATAGATAGATAGATAGATAGATAGATAGATAGATAGATAGATAGATAGATAGATAGATAGATAGATAGATAGATAAATAAATAAATGCAAGCAAACAGGAAAAGTCCAAAGATATAGTTAGGCACCCAAAAATGCCACTCACAGCAAAACTATGAGGAGCCAGAAGTCACCACAACTCAAGACTTTTGAATTGATATAAGCATTTGGCTGTCTGCTCTATGTATGAGGGAGAGCTTTTCCACAAAGAACCCCTCCCCCCCCCAAAAAAAAACCATCCAAGGAATCACCTTCTCCCACAGAAACTCGGGGAGAACTTCTACAGATGATCTGTCCAAGTTTGATGTGTTGTACAAATAGAGCATTAGAACAATTAAGAGGAAATATAAGAACTGTAAGAATAAAGCCAAACTGGTAAACAGCAGTGGCTTGGGTGAGAAAACCTGGCATTTTTTCATGCCTCTAAATAATTTTAATAATGTATAGAAGTTGAGTCATGGCCTCTGGACTTGCATTTTTAGAATGCAATTAAAACATTCACCCTTTAAAGTCTTAAGAGTATATTTCTATTGTATGAATAGCATTTTTACTTGAAATTTGAACTAACCATTTTAGCTACAACTTTCTTCTTAGCTGTAAGAATTTTGGCTGATATCTACATTTTTCAAAGTGTAACTATAGCTTTCTTTCACTTCAAAAATGGGTTTCTTTTGAAAAAAATTACATCTATATTAATTGCATGATTGGATTTATGTATACCTGAAGTAATATACCTGTGACAGACACAACATGCTTTTAATAATTTTGACTTTTATCTGTACAGAACATAAAAATCATCAGATGAATAAAACTTGTAGAAATACCGTATATACTTGAGTATAAGTCGACCCGAGTATAAGCCGGGGCCCCTAATTTAAACCCCCAAAACTGGGAAAATTTATTGACTCAAGTATAAGCCTAGGGTGGGAAATGAAGCAGGGCCTGGCAACTCCTCCTTTGTCAGCTAGGTGTGTGTATGATGTTTAAAATGACTTTTAGCCATGGAGGCAAGTGCTTGAGTTGGTGGCTAAAAGTCATTTTAAACATTGTTTTAAAATGACCTTTTAAAAAGTCATTTTAAACATGGGGGGGTCAGGAGAAGTGGCGCACAATGTTTAAAATGACTTTTAGCCACTGACCCAAACTTGCCTCAGTGGCTAAAAGTATTGACCCGCATATAAGCCGAGGACCCATTTTTTCAGCCCAGAATTAGGGCTGAAAAACTAGGCTTATACTCGAGTATATACAGTACATAAGGTGATTTGGTCTGGAATCATTTTTCTATCTGGAAAAGTGGAATAAATAAAAATGAATCACCAAATGAAAAATGAAGCATATTAACAACAGAACAATGTATCTTTTGATAAACTTTGATGTTATTGACATGGTTATCTGATCTCACACTGCAGTTAACCTTATGAGGGGAAACATGTCAGCTCAACCTACCACAAACTACCAAGGAGAGTGGTACAGTCTATAGTGTTCTGAGTGCTTTATTCAAGTGTTGTGATCTTAGCATTTTTATGAGTCAGCTAGAAGGCTCAGCAAATCAGAAACAAATCGAATAATAAGGTATTTTACTGGGACAGATAGACTTGGAAACCCACCGTTTCTTGGGAAACAAACTCCATAAATAAAACAAGTTCAGTTAGTAAAGAGAGGTATGCTCATTCAGAATCAGCACGTTTTCTTTTCCAGTGCCGGCCACAAGTGAGCCAAGAGCAGGCCCTGGAATGCGGTTCCAGCAGCTATACTGTGGCTGGTTGTACCTGTCCCCTCAACTGCAATGGAATGGATGAATTTTAGCATCTTGTAGTACAGTACTTGGAAATGGCCAGCCTGGACAGTTTTGCATCATGTTGGTTTCTTGCCAGCAGTATGCTTCCTGACAGTGTTTCATAGTTTGTTACAGCATTCTCTTCTTATTTCGTGCAACATGTTGATATCATTGTTCCAGGCTACTTTGGGCTATATGGTTGATGCATCAGTCCCCTCTTATCAGGTGGAACATGTCCATTTCCATGGACTAACCTACCTGGAAATCAGACTGGTTTTCATTATGTAAATTTTCTGAGTCCTGCAACATTATTTCCCAGGACATTTTGTGGCTGGCTTCCTTTCCCTTCTAGTTGGATTGAATGGGTGAATTTCATTGAGGCTGTTGTACTCAAAAGTTGCTGTCCTGGTATGTTTTTTGCAATACTCTATCAATTTTACATCCAAAGGAAGTACTCATGGATGATACATAGCTTGCTGGATCTGCCTCATCAAATCACATGTGTGTCATTAATTTGGTTGGCTCATTCTACTTGGAAGTTTCACTTCCAGACCATTGTATTCTATTCGATTCCAGGCTTGGGCACAAGAAAGAGTTAATGAAAGAGGAATATTTATTGGATTTGAATTCTAAAATATTGTTCTGATTGTTCTGGTACCTCTACTCCTCCACTCTGTTCCATTCCAGTCTGGCTTTCACATAGTCCCAGTTTAAAGAGCTATCAACAAGACAAGCTGAGTCCTGAACATTTTTAACCAAATGAAAGCATCTTCTGTGGGGATAAGCTTCTGGGTTGACATAACTGTAGCCATTTTGCTATTTCAGAAGCAACAGCTTCTGATGGCAAAGGTCTGAGTTCTCTGCAACAGCAGACAAATTTGTGCCAGCTCACTAGCCCCTCCCTCGTCCCTCCTCATTATTCCTTAGTTAAGCTTGATCTCTTTGTCTTCTCCTATTAGCAGTTAAGTTTGCCAAAGCTAATGAGAGCACAAAGCCAATTAGAGCACTATCCCTTATCACAAAGCTAAAGCTTACCAATTAAAGTAAGAGACATAGTCATACCTATACATGAGAAATGCATATTAATGAAACCTTTCTATGCAACGCCTTTTAAACTATATTTGGGGAATTTCTTGCTGTGCCACAAATAAATGATATAATCAGCTATGCTAATCACCTATGGTACAGGGGTTAATAAAGAGAGCCTCTTCAGACAATAGAGGAGCTCCTCCGCTGGTTCGGATCTCTCTCTCTCTGTGTGTTTCTTCAAAGCGCCCCTGGCTATTGCAACATCTGGTGCCCCAAGCCCATTTGGGCTTTTGTTTCAGTGACCATTCTTTATCCCTTGATTACTGCCCTCTTTCAACCCTTGTTAAGTTCTTGATTTTGTTGTTTTGCTTCTTAAGGATTTTATTTGACACCTATTGGAGCTCTTTCTGTTCTTTGTTGCTCAATAGAGTTTTGATTTTGGCTCCATTTTTGCTGGCATTCACCAAGTTCAGTTAGAAGGTGCTGTCTTCAGTGAACTCAAATCCCATACAGGCATTTTAGTTTGATTTAGGCATTAGGTCTGAAATGAGAAGCATGGTTGGGATGTGGGGATACATGCAATTTTTCCACCTGGCCCCACCTGGATGTCAGGAAGACCTTTGTGTGTTCCCAGTGAAGAACTGTGATGATATTTGTAAGTGCATTTTATGAACAAACGTATCACATATGTAAGCTAGATGAACAATGTCAGAATGGCAGGGCTCCCAAACATGAAAATGCTGTATAAATATTCAGCTGTGCACACTTATAGGTTAACTGATTAGGTTCTAGGGGGTATCTTGACTGTGCAATCAGGGATCTGACCAGGCACAATGCTATGATGTACCCCCCACTAGCATTGTCAGTTGGCAACAGCAAATTACACAAAATTTACACAAATACTGATAGGATCCTGGTCAGCACCCAAAGGCATCACGTCATGACAATTTGCTTAGCTGACTTGCTAAGACACTCATTGATTGAGGCGAGGACTCTTTGTGTGGCGTGTGAAGTTAATATTTTCTATGAAATCCCATTTCATGTTTGACCTCATGATCTCTGTGATGTAATGGTATGGTGTGAACATGGACATGTTGATATATTAGCTGTTCAACATAGTTTACAGATTTAATATTAACACTGGAAGAAAAACTAAACCTGGTCAACCAACTCCTGTTTTACTGGGATTTCCCCTCCCCCCTTTCTAATGAATCTCAAGAACTTCACACCCTTAATGATTAATATCTAGTTCAGGCATACAGTGGACAAAATTCAGTCTCCTGATAAAAGTACTGAACCACTTCTATGGCTGGAAGAAAGTAAAAAGTCTCTTACTAGATTGCTTTGCCTTTGCAAAAATTATTCTTGGCTGTTGGTTATGTTTTGTGTCTAATATCTAACTTTTCTTGGACTGTCCTGTCACAGAACTGAAGATTTATAGAATAGACTGTATTTTAGAATTGTTGACAAGATTGTACAGTAACCCCCTGTCTATCACGATATGCGGATGCAGGTTGGGTGGGTGGGGGCACAATTTTAAACATCACACGCTGCTTGCCCGCACCCCCGAAAGCCCTTTTAGCATCGCATGCCACTTGCCAGCACCCCAAGGGGGTGGGGAGAAGCAGTGCGTGATACCGCCAGATACCGGCTCCAGCTGAAAACCTTTTGTTTCACCACCCCGACGCCAATCAGCTGGAGCCTGGGGCTTGGGGAAAGGGGGGAAGGTTTAAAAAGCCACCAAACCTTCCCCCTCTCCTTCAAGCCCTTTCCGGGTACTGCGGTCCCGTGATATAACGGGACCACAGTATATGAACGGCGAAAGGGCGGGGGACCACTGTACATCTGATATGTTGGCATTAGCCTGGAATGGCTGGCGTTATCACACTCCCATGAAGTATATACATGCGTTCTATGAATTACAACAATCTTCTTTGAAATTCAGTGGTTTGAAAAGTAGGTTCTTATGAAGAGAACTGAAACCTTGAAAAATTCCCTCTAGAGTGGTGCTTACCAACCTTGTGTTTCCAGATGTTCTTGGACTGCAACCCCCAGAAATCATGGGCAGCACAATTCAGTGGTGAAGGCTTCTGGGAGTTTTCATCCAAGAACATCTGGGGTCCTAAAGGTTCAAAACCACTGCGCTATAATGAGGGACAGAGCTAATTTCCCTCAATATCTGCAGCCCATTATATTCCCAGCAACCAAATTGTTTTTTTCAGGTTTGGGGCTGGAGCTGAAAAGTTGAGAAGGCAGGATAGACAAAATTCATCTCCCTGAAATCAATACTTTTTAAAAAAAAACTTTTTATTTTTGACTTTTTGAAAATTTAACATAATACTATAACATAAACTACATTAAAGAAAAACATTTAAAGAAACAAAAACAAGCAGACAAAAAGCAAAGGTCAATATATCATAAGATCAGATAATACATCCATTATAAATTGCCTTATATATTTACAATGAGTCAATAAAGGGCTTCCATATATCTATATAGATATCCTCTCGTAGTTGCTTTCTATATGATATTCGTTCAAATGAGGCTAGTTGTCGCAGATCTTCTGACCATTGTGTAAAGGGTGGAGACCGGTTATCCTTCCAGGCCTTTAATATAAGTCTTTTTGTCACCATGAGAGCTCTCAAAATCTAGTTTCGTTGACCTTTAGTTAGACCCCGTACAGTGGGGATATAATTTAAGCTAACATGAATATCCTCAAATAACAGAGATTTCCCCAAAACTTTATTAATATAGGCAAGAACTTCCACCCACAATAGGTATATTACTGGACATTTCCAAAGCATATGCATTAAGGAAGCATTTATACTATTGCATCTCCAGCATCTGTCTGAAATCAATACTTAATCAATGACCAGAGTTCCCATGCTCTCATATTGCTTCAGATCTCACAAAGCTGACCAGAGTGGCCAGATGAGTGGGGTATAAATATATTAAATACAAATCCAACATAATACAAAACTGACCAAAGACACTGAAAACATCCCAACTCTGTGGTGCCCACTTTATTATATGGAACGCTGACCAACCTGACATTAATGAGTCAATGTAGGAAAGTAATGTTTAACTTCAAACAGAAAGCAAGTCATATAAAAAGGGTGTGAGCGCTTGAATCCCTCCTGCCTTACATCCTTATATAGCAGGGACCTTGGATATCATGGATAATAATAACATGGAAATTGCCAACTACTGTCTGTAAAACAGTACTTGCAGTGTGACCCTGGAATGAGCTACATCTGAAGTTCTTACTGAATCCTGGACTTTATATGTGTGTTGTTGTTTGTTACATCAATGGAGATGTAGTCCTCTTCTCTCTTTGAAGAATCACTCTTTAGACAGAGGAAGGAAGAAACTAGACTAGCACCATGAGCAGCTTTGTCCCTCCAGATGTTAAAAATTTTGTCACCTGGGACTATGTTGTGTTTGCAGCCCTCTTTCTCATTTCTTCTGGGATAGGAGTTTTCTTTGCATTTAAAGACAGGAAAAAAACATCTTCCGGAGACTTCTTAATTGGAGGCAGGCAGATGACTTGTGGACCAGTCGCCTTGTCCCTCACTGCAAGTTTCATGTCTGCAGTAACTGTACTGGGAACGCCAGCTGATGTGTACCGCTATGGTTCTGCCTTTATCCTCTTCTCCATAGCGTATACGCTTGTCATCATTTTCACTTCGGAACTCTTCCTGCCTGTCTTCTACAGATCTGGGATCACGAGCACTTACGAGGTAAGCTTTCCTTTCAGAACAAAGAGTATGCTTATGTTTGTCCCTCATTTTGAAAGCAAAGCAAAGTGTTCTGCTTATATACCATCCCATACCACGTCAAGTAGTCTCTGTGTGGTTTACAGGTTTTTTTTAAATTACAGTATGCAGGCTACACATTTCCCCCCTCCCCCCAGCAAGCTGGGTACTCATTTTACCGACCTCAGAAGAATGGAAGGCTGAGTCAGCCATGAGCCTTCTAGCTGGGATTGAACCCCAGGTCCTGAGCACAGTTTTTTGTTGCAGTACAGGCATTTAACCACTGCACCACGAGGCTCAATGTACTTAGTCATTCCAAGGCTAACTGACATTATGGTTACTGAGAGTTTTAGAACAGAAGTTAAGAATGGAGGATGTGGCCACACAGTCTAAATTTAAATAGAAAAGTATGTTAAAATTATGTATGTATATAGATAAAGTATGTCATCCAGATGAGGTTATGGCAACTGGACTTCTTTTCTTGTGAAATCAAATTGTTTCACTACTCATCCAAGTAGCTTCTTCAGCATAGTTGCCATCAACTCCCAGATATGTTAAAAGAAGTAAAGAAAGTGTTTAGATGTGATTAAGCTATCCTTTTAGTTCTGATGAAAATATGCTTTCACTGATAATGACCATTAGGGACTTCTTCTTAATTTATCCCACCACCACCATTTCCTATAGTCATATATACAGTAGCTGTAGCATTAGTTGATTTGTTTGAGACAAGCAAAATCTGGGATTTTTCCGCGCTGAAGCAAGGCCTTTTTGATTTAAATACTGTAAAAATTTACAAATTCTGCTAAGAAAGAAAGAAAGAAAGAAAGAAAGAAAGAAAGAAAGAAAGAAAGAAAGAAAGAAAGAAAGAAAGAAAGAAAGGGAAAACTGAAGCAAACACACAAGAGAGTGGTAACCAATGGGAACAAAGCAGCACAATGATTCCTCATCCTGATTGTGACAGAATATATTTAAATTTAGGAAATAATGGGTTACTGGATAATAGTTTTTCCAGTATTTCCTGCACCTTGCACTGAATCTATGAAATTTTATGGGTGGCTGGGTAATAATTCTTTCCTCAACTCTTTGAGATCGTACTCTTTGTCCTTTTCACATAATTACTGAGAAGAACTGTCTGCATAACCCCAGTGATCTGGGGGGAAATCCTTTGGGGGCAATGGCTATTTTTACAAAGGCCAGGGGGTTGTTTAACTGTGTTGCAGCATTGCTATGATATGAACCTGCATAATAACTCACATAAAGATGGCATGCAATAAAAGCCCCTCTATCTTACAGATGAAACCAGCAAACACTATTCATAACTATTAAAGGAAAAGTGCCTCATTTCTCAGCTGCATTTAATAGAACTGAAACATTTCAGGAAGTCAAAAGAGGTATCTGATTACTATTTTCAAAGCACAGACTACAGAATATGTGTCCAGGTCCTCAATAGGGAGGGGAGCAACACAGGGATCCAGACACAATAATGGTCAAGGCTTCTTTTGCAACTCAACTTTATTGAACATATTTGCCGAACAACACCACATTACTCCCACCATAGAAACCTGCAGATAGTCCACCTCTACTAGTCCACTCTTGGGCAATCCTTATGGCCAAAGATGGTGAGCAGATACTTCACGTTCTCTAGGTGAGTTCTTAGTGGCTCAGAATTGCTCCTCTCTCTGTTCTCTGTCATAGAAGGAGGAAGCTGTATGTTGTATCTTGGCCTCTAACTGCTGAAGACAATTAAATTGTCTCTGCATCCTCCAACATCTTACTAAGACCAATTCAGTGTTTAGCTAATGCTATTGCCTTTATGTGACAGAATCCCTTGGCCATTTTGATATGTGCTGCACTTCTTCAAGTTGATCTCCTTGGAGTCACTCTAATGCGTCCACCCAGGTCTTTTCCATTTCCTCTTCTTTCTACCTGGAATCATAGAATCATAGAGTTGGAAGAGACCTCAAGGCCAATCCAGTCCAACACCCTGCCATGCAAGAACCCCCTCACAGGACTCCTGACAGAAGACCATCCAGCCTTTGCTTAAAAACCTCCAAAGGAGACTACACCCCACCCCCCGTGGCAGCATATTCCATTTCCAAACAGGTCTAACTGTCATGAAATTCTTTTCCTGTAGTTTGAGACCATTGCCCTGTGTCCTAGCCTCTGAAGCCATAGAAAATAAACCAGTCTTTCTCAATCTGTCAGTGCTATTCCTCCCCCTCACTAGCTTATCCCTCCACCTTTATAACCTCCACCCCCATTTGAGGTCTTTCATACCCCAATTCTTGCCTCTGGATCTCACCTTTCCTTGAAGGTTCCCACCCCCCTGAACCTTCTGGACCTTTTGGGCAAAACCCTTTTGCTGTTTGCTCCTCCACAAGCTTCAACAGAAATTCTGATGGAATCAGCAACATAATAGGGTGTAACATGGTCATCTTTCAGGGATAGGATGAAATTTCCTCTGGGACAGCTTTGTTGAAATCCCTGGCCCCCTCGTGAAAAGGAATGAGCCATAAGGTCAGAGGATGAACCCAGGCTCCCCTCCCTACACCTTTGCCTCTTTACCCTTCAAGAGGCAGTACTTCTGACTCCCGACCCAACACTTTTCCATGGAGCGAGACTCCATTTTGCTCCAGCCCCATCAAGGAGCTGCTGCACCACTCCACCCATGACCTCACCATCCTGGAGGAGAGCCTGGCCTCTGTCCGGACCCATTGCCCGAGGAGGCGGGGATCCCACAGGGGCCAAACAGGACTGGGCCAAAAGAGCCTTGTCCTCTCCTCCCTCCTCCTCCCCTAACGGTGGCTAAAGCCCTTCGGCCAAGCACCGCTGGGCACTCTTGTGCACAGAGAGCCTGGGTGCCGCGGAGCACATCAGAAGCCCAGACTGGCCCCTCCTGCCATTGAGCAGTGCTCATAGTAAGCAGTGGCAGCAGCTGGCACTGCTACTAATTTGAGAAAGGATCACCAGAGGAAGGAGAAGCTGCATCTCGCTGCAGTGTAAGCAGCTGCAGCTCCCTTGCCCAGCAAGGAGGTGAACAGGCTAGCAGAGCAGCTCCGAGGCTGTTGGTTGGTGGCTTGGGGACCTTTTAAGAGGTGCAGATACTGCCTCCAGAAAGGTGGGTGGGCCCTGGCACCAAGCAGAGGAGGCAGTGCTCCCTCCACCAGCCTTCCTGGAAGGGTTGCTCACACCAGGCCTCACTGGCGGCCAGCACTGCTGGTAGGTCAAGAGAGGCTTACTGGAGGATGGAGCAGCCGCATCATGGGAGCCTCTCTTGGATTAGTGTGAGCACCTGCTCCAGGAAGGCAAGCAGAAGGAGCACTGCCTCCTCTGCTCAGTGCCTGCACCCACCGTCACCTCCCCCTCTCCTGCAAGACAATTTGGCGACCACCAAATGCTGCGCCCAAGGGCAGATGTTCCCCTTTGCCCCCCCACTAGCTACGTTACTGGGTGTCCAACACGGGTGCATTTTATCCTCTGATCTGTTCAATCTGTATGCAGAACATATCATACAGAAAGCCCAACTAGGTTCAAAAGAAGGAAGAGTGAAAAATGTTGGAAGAGACATCTAATTGGCTTCAGAGCTTGCAGAAAACCAATTAGCTTTGGGCTCTGACAACCTCATTTCATGTAATCCTATTTTGGTGTGTTCTCAGCACATCTTTGAGGACAAGTTCTTCAGCTGATCCCTTGCTGGGAACCATGTGAGGTAGAAATCTAACTCTCTTGTTAATTCAGGGTGGGACAACCTTGGATCTCAATGTGACGTTGGACTATAATTCCTGTCAGCCCTCACCATTTGTGCTACTGGCCACACAGTAGCACATGAACATAAGAAGCTGCCTTCTAAAAAATCAGGCCATTGATCCACCTAGCTTAGTACGGTCTATTCTGACGGGCAGCACCTGTCTCATGGTACTAGAAGGAAACTCCAGAGAAAGATTCAAGCAGCTCTTCAGTTACATCTCAGTGGGTTTCCAAGGTTTCACATTTTTCAACACCTGACACTTTCTGACAGCTATCTAGGTACTAACCAACCAGCCTTGATCCAACCCAATTCGGATTCTAAAATCTGAAAAAAAAATATATAATCTAACCCTTGCTGGTAAAATGTATCAGGGGGAAAAAAGTAGCCCAACAATATCTGGAAGGCCACAAATTACTCACCACATCTTAAGTGTTTTGGGCACATGCATTTCATGGTGGACCCAATGGCTAATATGTTTGTGTTCAGTACAAAGCAAGCTCAATGCAGCTGTGACCTTTGGTTGGTTCTACGTATTGTTTTAGGTCTTCATTCTGTGGTATGGAAGAACATAATAACTTACAGTATTTTCCAATTGTTATGGAAGTCTATGAAGAGCAGTTTCATGGCTATTACAGTTACCAACATGTTGCAATAGTAGATTTTCTCATTTACTTTATTTGTCCTTTTCTCTAGTACTTGGAGTTAAGGTTTAACAAGCCTGTTCGCATCGCTGCAACACTGATTTACATAGTTCAGACGGTAAGTCACATCCTTCATTTATGTGTGAGATGAATGTCCTGTTTTCTACAAGACTTGGAGAAAGACTTACTAGTGCTCTTGTAAGCAGAGAACCATTGTGGAAAAGCTGCCTTTGGTGTCTTCTGTGAGTGAGTGGAAGGTGGAGAAATTAAGTGTATGCGGGAAGTGTTTCCTTCTTGTGAGTTAAAAAATGGGAAGCCACTTAACCTTCAGGACTCTGTATCATTGTCTGGATGGCCATTTCTCCTTTATTAGAATGAATCTCTTTAATTGTTTCTTCCCATAATGTTATGTGCATGTGGATCATGGCTTTTCTGGGTTTGTCTGGATGCCATTTGGTGCACTTAAAACATCTGCTGCTCCCTGTTTGAGATTTTCAAAATTTCTCATTTGGATATACAATGTCTAAAGTTTAAATTCTTCCTGTTTGTAGGACTGCCATGGAATTCCACACTAGGGAAGCAGATTTCTTTCACAATACATGGGTCTTTGATTGTTGAGATCAGGTCTCTATAATAATTAATGACCCTTTCAGAATTGACAAATATATTTGGAAATCAGTTCCTGGCATTATTGTTGTGTTTGGGATTTATATAACGCTCAGGGTGCTCTGAATATGTCAATATGCCTGAGCTTTGGGGGCAAAGAAGTAGAATGGCCAGGGAGGACAGTCTTCTATGTGAAAGGCTGCCAGAGAACAACAGTTTGTTTGTAAGGTGTGTCATCTGCCAAGCTGTCAATCCCTGTCTGATGTAAAAATAAAGACTCACATGATCAGAGACCCCAGAGTTCCATATCTACAAAAACAGTGGCCGAACATAAACATGGTTGTCTGGTAATTGCTTTCCTTACTTGGTGAGATTTTCAGTAATTTTGCTCAGATGATACAAAAATACATTCTTAATTTTGCATCTAGATATCTAAATAGACATATACTGTAGATTAGAGATGGGCACATACTGCAGCTCAGCGGTTCGGTGGATCACGACTTCAGGTGTTCTTCAGATGATCCAGATTCTCTGGCCTACCTCCTTCTGCAGCTACCCGCTCAAAGGACGAGGTGGGGCAGGGAAGTACATGGTGCTGCTTCTGACAAGGCACCCATGAGATGATGCAGAATGCAGGGCACTCATGCAACACCTGTGGGCCTGATCCACCAAACGGCAATGAAGTGCAGAACCACAGAAAGTGGCCATCTTTATATGTGTTTTTATGCACACGGCGTCCTGTTTGCTCCTCCGTTTTAGTTATGCATATCCTTCTTTTTGGTGATGAATCTGTTGCCGCCTTACAAACGAGCCATAATCTTCCTGCCTTGAACCAGGAAGAAAAACCAGCATGACAGAGCAACTTCTTGATTTCATTCAAGATTTATCACCAGAAGAAAGTGTGCCTTGCTAGCTTCAGAACAGCAAAAAACATCTGATAACATCTGCCCGTCAATCACCATTAAAAGAATATTGCTTCCTTCTTGGTGGGATTGCATGGGAACATAACTGCAATGCCACCCCTTTCCTGGAAAGCATCCAAGGGCAGTCTGCACAAATCATATGGGTCACACAAACTGCCAACAGATAATGAGAACTCTGGTCTTGCCCAGGGTTGCTTAGAAAGCAGTATTAAGTTAAATTGTCTTTCATTGTAGGGTAACCCGGTATGCGTGCCTGTTCAAGGAACTGTTTGTTCCCTAGAGGCCTCCACCAAACAGACACGAATGCGGCATCAGCAATAGTTTGGTACTGAGCAAAACTGCTCGCTTCACAAACTTTAAGGTGAAGCTGCAGCTAATTCTGCAGAACTGTAGAATATAGGCCAGATTGAGTTGACTGATTCATACTGCATAGCCCTGTTTGCATGATTTCACACTCTTTCTTCTGAAATAAAAGAGCAATTGTACCTGTCTTTGTATTGTTCATGTTATATTGTTTCCACTGGTGCCTTTCTTTAAAAAATTTACAAGAAAAATTAGACATCCAGAAAACAAGGAAGGAAGACCCACATGGTTTGCAAAACCCTTGGCTGCAGCCCTAAATGCATTGGCTTGGGTGGGGTGGTAAATTTACTTGGTTCTGGGGTCAGATTTTACCTAGTGAAATTGTTCTTGGACTACATACTTAATGCTGAGGATGCATGTGGGGATGGGGGATGAGGGATGGAAGTAAAACTGCCTAGAAATTCACTTCTGGCCTTGAAAACACACAGAAGCAGCAGCCCTTTTAGTGAAGGAAGACCCGGAATCTTGTCTTCTTGGAGAATTCATCTTCTGCAGACTTTCAGAAGCACATTTCTCATTGAGTTTGATACAAATAATGATGTACCATCAGGTCAGTTACAGTGTCTCTTTTCAGGGTTGTCTAGGTCTAGAATACTCAGAAGACATAGTTTACCATTCCCTCCTTCTATGAGGACCCTGGGAATATTCCGTTTATCCAAGGATGCATAGGCACACACTTCTCATGGGACACACAGAAGGGAATCAAGCTCCCATCCTTTGGCTCCACAACCAGATATCTAACTCACAGAGATATCCACAACATGTTTTCCTAGTGCTAGTGAGATGGGGTGAGAGAGATGCAGAAATGATGTGGGGAGTAGGGGAATGAATGTGTTCTGCTAACCACTATTTTGCTCTGATGTCTTCTTGTGAAGAATTCCCATTAAACACCATCTCCCCAACCCCATCTTCTACTCATATGCCAAAGTGACATAGTGTAAGTCATGGCAGTTGATTGGGACTAACTCGTTCCTTGTTGATTAGCTTCAATTAGCCACCAGGACATCTGTGATTTTTGTTCTGTGAATGAAAAACAACCAACAAAAACATCCTGGGTAGTATGGCTCCCCTCTAATTAAAAATGTGTAGCCCATTTAGTCATTCTCTTAAGGGCTGAGATCTATATTGCTAATAACATCTTACTAGAAAATAGAATTAAATATAAATTTTGGAAAATGTGTGATCATCTTTGGAGAGTTCTCACTTGATGTATTTTGCAAGTTAACATGTTCTGGTTTGTGCTTGGTCTGCGGACATACACTCTGATTTGAGTTGGAAACTGGATTTAAATTTAATTTGGGTTTCTGGAAGTCTAACTCAAATTATAGGTTATCTATAATATGTAGTTTGGTCTTAAGTTAGCAATTAGAGAAAACTGCCTAAGTTAGAATGACAGCTATGCATTAATTGTTGTGACAAAGCTGTTTGGATGAGCAGCAAAATGTTTCAATCTCTCAAGAAAAAGAAGTCCAGTTCCCATGACTCAACTTCCAGATTCCCAGTATGCTTTCTAAAGTGCTATCATTATAATTACAAAGTTCTCCTGGTCATTTCCAAGGAAAAAAGAACAACACACAAATTTCGTTCTTCTTCTTTTTCTTACAACAGTTCTAGGCTTTATGTCCAGGTAGGCTGGGCACGCTATTCATATAATGACGAAAGAGGCTGTTGTCCTAGATCTTGTTTAACTTAATCTGATGGTGTGGTCACAACTTTACATGGACAATCAGCACTCCTTCTTACAAGACTGACCTTTTCTC
Organism: Phrynocephalus versicolor; assembly: GCA_023846285.1. Lineage (NCBI taxonomy): Eukaryota > Metazoa > Chordata > Lepidosauria > Squamata > Agamidae > Phrynocephalus > Phrynocephalus versicolor. The sequence continues at coordinate 53,947,057 of JAHTLZ010000016.1, read as the reverse complement.
AAGACAGAGGAAAGTTTAAATTGCTTGTAGTCTTAGTGACAAAAGAAACTGGCTGTGTCTGTGTAAATTTGTGCAGGGGAGAGACCAATTAGCTGGGAGACAGATAAGGGAGAATCAAGCTGCATTTGGGGGCATGTACAAATATGCACTTCCATTTGCCCATGAGTTTGCTTCTCTACAGTATACCAGCCAAAGAGGATGTGCAGTTTATGAATGTGGAAGATCACGGGTTATTGTGACATGGTTCTTGTGTTCTTTCTTTCCTTTGTCTTTTTATTTTGGTCTTTTCTAGGGAAAATTGGGGTTTCTAAACTGAGATTCAGGACTCTTTGTTCAACACTCATTGTCCTCTTTCACAGATTCTTTACACCGGAGTGGTAGTCTATGCTCCTGCTTTGGCTCTCAATCAAGGTGAGTTTCTAAAGAGCATTGCCATTTCCCTATGCAACAGTACATGCAGTAAAGGAGAAACATGAACACCCAATACGTCATAAAGAATGCCATTCTCTTCTGTTGCCTATGTGTTTGGCAGCTCTCCATTCTCTCTCTCTCTCTCTCTCTCTCTCTCTCCTGGGTTGTATCAGTTTTCCTTTTGCTAAAAGTGACTGGAGGAGATATGTGTTGAAGTGCAACTCAAAGCCTTGGCTAAGTGCCTAGTTCAGAGTAAGAGTCTACGACCATGCCATGGCTGCTGTTTCAGACTTCTTTTGTCAACGAAAATGCTAAGAGCTTGTTTCCATTGATGCGATAGTTTGGAATAACTGTCAGTGCAAATTTAACAAAGTTAAATCAACTCCAAGTCATGTGGCAGTCATGTGGTGTTTGAATTGCAGTTGTTGTGCTCTTGGAACAAATGTTTAGTCCAGTGTTTTTGAAAGGATGCGCTTGACAGATATGTGTGCGATCTCTCTCTCCTACCCAAGGCTGGAAGTCAGTATCTCTCTCTGTGTGAATACTATGGAAGGGGATTGCAATAGGAAGCACTTGATAAGCCAATGCTAGAAAAGCCTTCACACATACTAGTGGCCCCTTGTGAGTGCTGATGAGAGCCCTAAGGCAATAAGTATGGCTGACATGCTCTAAAAACAAGCAAACAAAACACAAGTATATGCAGCCAGAGTGAAGGAGATATGGACTGAAACTGGCGGTCTGGAGAGAATGAGTGTGTGTGTGTGTGTGTGTGTGTGTGTGTGTGTGTGTGTGTGTGTG
>JAHTLZ010000016.1:53918916-53939006 GCA_023846285.1 Phrynocephalus versicolor | reverse complement strand
TGAGAGAAATACAAATATAAAGAGGCAGGAGACAAATCAACACAACAATGTGCACCACACACAAAAAACAACTTTTACTTTGATACCCAGATAAACTTTGATAGAATTGGAAATGATCATCTGATTTCATTCTGGAATTACACTAACCCTTAAATGAGATACAATCCTGCAGTGAAAAACACAGGTTTCTAATTCTTCCCCATGACCCCTAGAAGTCTATAAATTCCTGTAGGGCTCCTAGGGAAATATTGAGGCATTAGATTTTCTGGCCTGAATGTGAGAATCATGGGCCCCTCTACCTCCAACAAGCACCATTTAATTGCCCATAAAAATAGTTACTTTCTTTGAATTAGTCCTAAACTGCTCTTTCCCCTCTTTCTTTTTTCTCCTTAGTGCACTGTATCTGAATTTAGTTGGACTGTGGGTTATTCTGGTATGTGCTGTTCTTTGTGGCTTGGTGATATACTCCCATTTTATAAGTTGTGATCCTTGGACTGCTGGTTTCATTTCGGCACCTGATCAGGTAGAAGAAGCAATCCAGTGTGCACATAAAAAGTGGGCCTTTTGTCTGAACTATCTTTACAAAATCTTAATTTCAGTGGTGCTGGGGAATCATTTAAGCATTCCACAAAAAGCCCGTTATTTTCTTTAAATGCAGGGTAATGTATAGAGATGGGCATGAAACGCCAAAATGGCATTTTGTGTTCGTTATTTGGGCCCTGGGGCCCACTTCGTTTTGTTTCCATTTTTCGGGCCGCCGGGGCCTGCTTCGTTTCTGTTTCTTCATTTTTTGGGTGCGGCAAGCTGAGGCCACAAGGAGCCCTCCCAGGGCCAGGCGCCACCGGAGCCAGCGGCATGCGGGCCGGGAGAGCGTTCCCACGGCCGCGGGGAGCCCTCCCGGGGCCGGGCACCACCAGAGCCAGTGGCAATCCTGTCAGGAGAGCAATCCCGTGGCCATGGGGAGCCCTCCTGGAGCCGGACGCTGCCGGAATGACTGGCAATCCGGCCAGGAGAAAAGTCCAACAGCCACGGGAGCGCTCTCCTGGCCGGCTTGACAGTGCCAGCGGTGCCCGGGAAGGCTGGGGGGGGGGAGATTTAAAAAGCCTGCTGTTCCCCCACCCTATTAGGTGGGAGGAGAGAGCGGGCTTTTTAAATCTTCTCCCCTCCTGAAGCTAGCACCGAGCGCCTACTGGTCTGGGTGCTGGCTCTGGGAGGGGGGAAGTTGGGGAGAGGGCACACTATTCTTCCCTACACCCCATGTGGTGGTGGGGAGAGCATGCTGTTTAATTGCTTTCCAGGCTCCTGAAGGTAGCAGCAAGCAGCTGTGCTATCTTCGGGACCCTGGAAACAATTTTAAACAGCGCTCTCTCCCCACCACCACACGGGGGGAGGGAAGAGTGAGCTTTACTCATTTCCACCCTCCCGAAGGTAGCAGCAAACTGCTTGCTGCTACCTTAGGGACGGAGGCTGGAAACAAGTTTAAAGCTGGCTCTTCCCTCCACCACACAGGGTGGAGGGAAGAGTGAGCTATTTAAATCTCCCCCCAGTCCTCTCTGGGGCCTCTTCTTCCCCACAGTGGATGACACCTCACCGGGTGCGCTGTTATCTGGCGTGGGGAGGATCCCTTTAGAGAGACCCCCATTCGTGCCTCTCGATGCAGAGGCTCGAACGGGGGTCTCTTCTTCCCTGCCGGGCTGTCATTCACCAATCGGAGATGGCTGGATACTGGACAGGGGGCTGGGATCCAACCGCCGTGGAAGTAGGATCCCAGCCCCCTCTCGCCGCCCTCCACTTGTTGAATCTAAACTGCTCCATTTTTCATCGCGCGAGCAGCATGACACCAGTAATGGAAACAAACAGAACTGAAGAAAATTTTCTTGGTTCTGTTCAGTTCAAGCCTGCCCCATTGCAACAGTCATTATTCATACCATTACGTAACGGAACGAATAACGGAGAACGGTAACGAAAAAATGGTCGTTTCATGCCAATCTCTAGTAATGTAGTGAGTTTTATTGCTCATGGGGACGTACAAGACAGATCCATCAAGTTATCATTGCAGTTTTCCATTTGCTGCACCATTCTAGATCTACTTCTCTATTGCATAATTGTATACCCAATATTTGTCTAATCATTCTCACATATGAGAATGAAAAATTTCAGGCGTTATAACCCTGCGGGTTAAGATGATGGGAGACTTTGTGCCCTTCTCTCCTCTCTATTTTGCATTTAACATATTTGGGCAGGATGAGGGTCTTCTTGGTTAAGGCTAGGAACATCCACATATCTTTACACTGCAAAAGAAATGGAAAAAGCACTTCTTGCTGTTTTCATATGCAAGGATCAGGGAAAGACAAGTAGCTCAACAGAATGTGACTAATGGCCATGCAGTCTGGAGGTGATGGGAAATGAAGGCACCAGACTGGGAATATCCTACCCTAGAATAAGTATACAGCTCTACTGCCCATACATTTGATTCACATCTTTAAAAGGAACTCTCATAACCTCTTTTTCTTTCTCTCCTGAACAGCTAATGCCCTATTTTGTCATGATTATCTTTGCTTCTGCACCTGGACTCCCCGGCTTATTTGTTGCCTGTGCCTTCAGTGGAACACTCAGGTTTGTGCTTCCTTCGGTTCACTTGACTTGGGTCTTCCTGCAGCATTGAGTGTAAAGGCGTCGAGGGGAGAACTGCTCTTGAAAGTGCTGCCTCATTCCTCTCCCCACTCCCCTGCCCTTGTCATGAAATGCTGCAGTGCTTTGTCTCTCTGCATGAGGTCCAGCACCAAGCCGATCATGTGATCTGGCAGACAAATGTCCCCATCTTTTTCTCAGCCTATTAGAAAGCCCGCAGTGCTTTCTCTTCAGGACAAAAAGCAGTTCCAACCATGCCAATTTTTTTGTTCAAAGAATCACTAGTGTCACAATGAAAACAAATGAGTCAAGGCAAAGGATGCTAACTTCTAGTCATAAGAAAACATGTCTTGAGTAACAGGAAGAAATTGTGGTGCTTCCCTGACCCTCCCCCTCCCTCCCCAGACCAGCTCATCTAGAATATATTGGCTGAAATTCCGTTGCTCAGTGTAGTAAATCACCCTTGAGTCGGCACTGAAACCATGGTGATTTGGTGAGTTAATTCCTTCCTAGGCACCATGAATTCAGATGGGCCGACTCTAGCCATGACTTCCTTTGGCACAGTAAGTTTCAATTAGAATAAGCTTGATTGATTGAGTCAATGGAACTTGTGGAGGAGTTGACTCACTAGATCACTGCTGATTAACCAGCCTACTCCAGTGTAACTTACACTGCTGAGCAGCTGTATTTCAATCACTGTGTTTCTGTGAAGCATTGGGGCTTTTTTTTCTCCATGTGTTTAAATCCACACAGATCCATAGGAGTAAGTAAATCTTTATACCAGGAAAACGTGCAGTTTAGTGGGCATTTAATAGCCTGTACTGTTAGAGAATCCAGAGATCTCTTAAGGTAGGAGTGGGGGTCTGGACAGGACTTGCACATAAGTATGTACTCATGATGCGTAGAAAACTGCTTAAAGAAAAGCAAAGTGGCTGCAGCAATCTTTGCTTTTGGAGGGGAGGAGAAAGCCTTTGCAGGAACTCTTCAAACCCAGCCCTGGCCCTCAGGCATCTTCCTCCTCCAGAAATGTTATCTCATGCCATTGGGCAATCATTGGGCAATCACTCTTGGGGCTTCAGTCGAATCAATGACAATTAACCAAGTGAGTAAATTCTGATTTCTAAACTGATGTGGACTAGGATGAGGCTATAAACCTACTGAACTGTTCCACGTTTGGTGTGAGCAAAGGCTGAGTGCGGCTGTTCAGGGCAGTTATCCCTCAATATAGGCCAATGTTGGTGAACCTATGGTATGGGTGCCAAATGTGGCACTCTGACCCTTTTCTGTGGGCACCCACCATCACCCCTTCACAGCCACCTGGATTCAGGTTAAATGGCTGTATTGGCACTTTGCGAAAAATGTGTGGATTTTGAATCACTGTTTGGGCACTCGGTCTCTAAAAGGTTCGCCATCACTGGTATAAGCTGAGTTTTTATTGTGCCACAGCAAACTTTTGTAAGATCGGGGTGGAAAGAGTGGCCGTCTCTTCCACATATGCACATGTGCCCATTTACCTCCTCTTATGCATGCACCCTGCTTCATTTGATCTTGCTGTTTTGTTTACCTGATCTCTTTTTTTTACTACCTTGTGTGTGTTCACACCCCATTCTTTCTCCTTGCGACATCCTACTGCTGCTTTTCTCCCTCTCTGGTTCCCATCTGACTACGCCACCTCCTCCAGCAAGACACCTGGAGATACCAATAGGAGGAGAACCTCCCATATATCTGTTCTTCTCCCATCTCATTGTTCAGATACTCTTACCCACACCCCTGCAAGAAGTCACAGGCAGACGCCTCCTCTCATTCCACTGAAAATTACAGTCAAGCAAAGAGGGAAATCCATTCCAGCTTGTTATTGCAGAATGAAGCTTGTAGCAAAAGTAACTCATCATTAAAATTAGACACTTCCTAGCTTTGCCCAAATTCAGCAGCATTTGTGATTTGAAACCCAGATGGTTAATCAAGAGTACAGCCCACGTGGACATGAAAATAAGTTCTCACCCTGTATGTTGTTTGCTTTTGTAGTACTGTGGCTGCAAGTATAAATGCGCTGGCAACGGTAACATCTGAAGATTTTGTCAAGAACTGCTTCCCAAATCTCTCTGAACGCATAAGCACTTGGATCAGCAAAGGCTTGTGTAGGTAGAGCAAATAGATTTCATTCTTCTTAATGGGCAAGCCAGGTATCTCTCACATACAAAACCCTCCATGGCTTGGGATCAGAGCATATGGTAGAGCATATCCCTATTTTTAAGAAACAACCGAAAACCTGGTTATTTACATAAACCCGCTTTCGGTGATCACTGAGGCTGTTTGTTAGTTTATTTGCTGCCCAATCTGTCTATTCACTACCATTTTGCATTTGCCAGTTTATTTGCCATTTTAAATTGTTTTTATTTGTTACTTTTTGGTATATTCTATTGCCTATTTATTTTTCTCTGTTTTTCACTGCCCAGAGTTCCCTTGGCAAATTTGGGTGGTTTATAAATGCAAATAATAAATAAATAAATAATAAATACAAGTATTTTGCAAAGTAGGGCTTTGGTTAAAACTAGAAATGGTATTTCCCACCAAATTTTAAGAAAGTACAAATCATGGCACTTTTTGAACACCTTACCATTATCCTTAAGAATTGTTGCAGTATCTTGTAGACAAACAGGGCAATTTTAGGTATGTCTACTTAAAGAAAAACAAAAAGCAAAGCAAAATGTTCTGCTTTTATGGTGCTCCATAGTGCTTAAAGCATTCTCTCGGTGGTTTACAATCTAATTATGCAGGCCACACATTATCCCCCAAGTGAGCTGAGTACTCATTTTACCGACTTCAGAAGGGCAGAAGGCTGAGTCAACCATGGGCTAGCTACCTGAAATTGAAGCCCAGATTGTGAGCACAGTTATAGCTGCAGTACATCAGTTTAACCACTGCACCACGAGGCTCTTACACTAAGCCACACTGAAGGTTGTATGAGTTACATATAGGTCTGTAGTTCTGGAATTCAGTGATTTTTTTTTCTTTAAATCCCAAGTTTCTTCAATCAGTTTTTTTCACCTCAGTTCAGAAGTAATGCATCTTAAACTGCTATGCCCCTGCAAACATGCATTCATTCGACTTGCTATTTTGAGTCATATCAAGGGAGAAGTACTTCACCACTGACTTAAGTAAAGAATGGCTCAAACTTGGTTGCTTAATGTGGTAAGTCACCACTAGAGTTGGCCCACTGTGGGAGATGTGGTCCAAAACATCTGGAGTGCTGAAGGTTCACCACCACTGTTCTAGAGAAAGAGGAACCATCTCTTCCATTTTCATGGGCCAAATAATTTCCATCAGTAAAAAAATGTTACTCATTTCCACCCAGGCATTAACTCTTCGTATCCCAATCCTCTTTTTCAGGCATAGTCTTTGGAGTGGTCTGTACTTCCATGGCTGTGGCAGCCTCTCTCATGGGCGCTGTGGTGCAGGTAACAGGAGATTAAAAAAAAAAAAAACTTGGCTTGACCTGGAGATCTTGGCCTTTGCAGAGTAATTATATTATTTTCTCTGAGAAAGGACGCTTGTGCTTCAATAGTGTGGAGGAAGTGTCTGGTGTATGCAAAGCTTCAGTTGCTGTGAAAGTACTAGAAAGCTCTTGCTAGTTCATTTTCATAGATAGATAGATCTTTATTGTCATTGTCCTGTGCAGAACAGGACAATGTTCCTTGCTTGTATCAATTTTATTTTCCAGATAGAGAATAATCGGGAGGAAACATCACACTATCCATTTTGCCAAACAATCCTTTTTTAGATATGATCTCTCTCCCCCCTCATTCATTTGTTCCGAAGATATAGAAGTAAAATTTGATCTTTGCAGATAGGCGCATTTCAAGAGTCCTTGTGCACTGTAGAAGCCTAAATTTCTGAGGCACCTTCAGTGTATGAGAAACTGCTCTCTCCTGAGCAAATGATTGCTTTTCTTTGTTGTGATTTCTGGACCGTGAGAGGATCAAAGCTCTTTCCCTTATTCTCTGTCTCTTTGTGAATAGAGTTTTGGACTCCTGCTCTATTAAATAAACATTAACTCCCTGGTCATATGACTTTTTACTACCTAATTGATTGAATTCTGTACCAAAAGCATGTGTGAATAACACCTTCCTTCTGAAGCTAAGAACTCATTTTTTTTGTTTTATTTCTGTTACACTTTATATATCTATAGTATATTTCTTTAGTACTTGATGCAATGCAGTTTCTAAAAATACCTGTTAGGACACGACCAGTCAGGGAAATTTGGAGCAATCTGCTTTTTAATCTATTTTATCTCACATTTGAGAGATCCTTTTATTCACATAGGAGCTGATGCTTCTCCGGAGAGAAGGATCCATGTAGTTCTTGAGAGTGCTCAAATGTGTCCTCTTTTCATTTAGTGATATTCCCTCCCCTACCCTTTTTGTGGCTGACATTCTGCAGGTCACATAGCAACTCTCCCCTGCCTTTTTTTGATGTTAAATAAAATAAGTGACATAGCACTACAGAAATGCATCAGTATAGCACAGTATACATGTTATGCATACTGTTTCAGAAGATTCTTCCAGTGCATTAGGATTCTGCTTTATCAGTTCTGGAAATATAAATGTTTAAAAAGTTAGAGGAGAGGAAAATAGAGGAGGGTTTTTCCTCTGTTCCCTTTAATGTCAGTCACAACAGACTGAATATGTAACAACAAGACTGACACCTTAGATAAGACTGCCTACAGTTCTGTTTAAGTGCAAATCAACTAACTGTATAGGCTAGGGAACAAGATAATCAAAAATTCTCTCATTCACCAATTTTCTGTTTTCTTCATCCTTTCTCAGTTGATATCTCTCCTTCTGTAGTAAGGTACTGCTTCAGCAAAGATGTTGCCACTGCACTGTGTGCTGGCATATCAAGGTACTCTATTCATGGAGAAGAGATAAGAACTAAATATTTTCTAAAATGCTTCCTTGAGAGGTAATCTTTTTTTTAAAAAAAAAATCAGTCAAGTATAAAATTTATAAATGAGAACTGCATGTTATCTAAGATAAGCAGCTGAAAAGGCCATTATATAAGAGAAGGAAGATGTGTAGAGACATTGGATGGCAGCACTGTGCTTGCTAAAGCATCTTCTGTCCTTTCTTTGAATAGGCCTCACTAAGCATCCATGGAATGTGTGGGGGACCTCTGCTGGGACTGTTTACACTAGGAATTGTTTTTCCTTGTACCAACTGGAAGGTTAGTAAAGATTCTTATCTTAAAACACAGCAATACATATATGATAGCTGCCATTGCAGTAGTAGTAGTAGTAGTAGTAGTAGCAGCAGCAGCAGCAGCAGCAGTAGTAGTAGTTAGAGATGGCATGAGATTTTTTTATTTCATTATTTGTTATTCATTTCATTATGTAACAAAACAAATAACAACCCTAGGAGTAAAATAGAAACGAAACGAAACGAACTGGGAAAAATTGATTTGTTACATTTCATTTCATTAATGGTGGCACATGAAGAAATGAGCTGTTTTTAAATGCTAAAACAGATGAGAAACACTTCAAAAAATCGTAATATTTTTATGCCTGATTATAGCCCTTACTCCCTCTGCCTGCCTCAATGGGTGCTGCTGCTGTCTCAGGGGTGGGGGCTTAGAGCCACTGAAATGCCAATGGGTGACTTGTTTTAGAAGCTGCATAATTGTGAATTAGCCCAGCCAGCGCTTCCACCTAATACCTTTCTCGCTCACTCCATGACTCCACTCTACTGCCTTAAAAGCCTTATACTCTATCTCTCTATCTCTCTCTATACTCTCTCTCTCTGCCAGCATCAGGGGGTGCTGACTTTATGCTACGATGGTAGGAAAGAAAGAAGAAATAAATAAATATAAACTGTTTCCTCCCATTCCAAATAAAACATAGTGATGGACTCTGACAGGGATCCATCCATGTGGTAATGGGATTGGATGGATGAATGAGACTGTCATTCATGTCATGTCATGTCATGTGTCACATGCACGCGAGAAAACACTTCACTTACACAACGCACAACACAACACAACACACAACAACAAAACAAGGATGATGATGATGATGATGATGATGATGTGAAGATGAGGATGCTGTTAGTCCAGTTTGTGCAGTTATCAACTTTAAAAAAATTAATTTTTTTAATGTTTTCCATCTGGTCTGAGGCGTTGTGTGATGCCCGCGCACGGTCAAATGCTTTAAATTGTGCAAAGTGGGTAAAAATGAAAAATGAATTAATGAACCAACAAAATGATTTTTTCAAAAAAAATTCATTAAAAACGAAACAAAATGAACTGAAGCCTTAAATGAAATGAAATGAAACGAATCACCATTTTTTCAGTTCGTGCCCATCTCTAGTAGTAGTAGTAGTAGTAGCAGCAGCAGCAGCAGCAGCAGCAGCAGTAGTAGCAGCAGCAGTAGTATTCTGCTTAGCAAACCATCCACTGCTTTACCCTATTGAGTGGGACATAAACCTGTTATAATTTTGTTGCTCTTTAAACACTTGGTGTTACGAAGTAGACATTTGCCAAAACTCAATTCTTTATGGTTGAGCATTGGAAGGACATGCTGTGGAATTATGGAGCTTCCACAAAAATAGTAGTCTTCAGATATCAACAGTCCATTTGCAATCTTGTAATGTTCACTGTGCATGTCTTGTGTTTTGGCCACATAAAATAATCTCTCATTTTTATTGATTTAAGGGTGCCATTGGAGGTCTCCTTACTGGAATCACCTTGGCATTTTGGGTCGGCATTGGAGCTTTTGTGTATCCTGCTCAATCTTCAAAGTCCCACCCATTGTACCTCTCAACAGCTGGGTGTATTACCAATAACACAGAGATGGTGGCTACTGTGGTTCCTACTCTACCTCCTATCAGGTATCATTTTTGCCTATCTGCCTTTAAATAATGTGACACTGCCATACAGCTGTTTCTTTTTACAACTGAATATCACCATTGCATCTACCATCCTTAAGGTTCCTGTTAAGTTTGGTAATCTAGTTGAGAATCTATAAACTAGGCTTTATAAGCCAAACAATATGCTACTTGGTTGAGTAGGTTATAGATGCATCAGTAGTAATTCTTGATGTCGCTTCTTTTGGTATCACTCTAGGCCTCATCTGGCAGATACTTGGTATTCTTTGTCATACCTTTACTACAGTGCTGTTGGGTGTCTTGGATGCATTATTGCAGGGCTTCTGATCAGTTTTGTAACAGGTTTGTATGTTATGATATTCTTGTACACAACCATGTTTTATAGCTTCTTTTTTGATACCTATGAAGTGAACTTTATGTGTTGCTTGGCAATCAGAAGCCAAATAAGTATGATTTTGATACATGAGGCGTCAGGTCACACCACTATTCTGTGGCTATAACAGACACACCTGAATTAAACAACAAATGAGATGTTGTTTTCAAGATACCCTTTAGGCTCCATAATTTAAGAAGAACACATGCAGAGAAGGGCTGCCAGGATTGTGAGAGAAACCTGAGACTCTGGAAAACAGTGTAAAGGCTGGAGATGTTTAGCTGCAAGATGGAATGATTATGGGAGAGATGATAATAGTCTTTCAGACCCAAAAGTCTATCTCCCCAAAAGGTGGAACAAACTTTGCTACAGAATTCAGGGCCAAACCCAGTTGGTAGAAATGGCAAGAAAACCAAATTCAGTGAAAGAACTGGAAGGCAGTCAGGAGTGGAACAGATGGCTGGGGGAAGTGGTAAGTTCTCCTTTACTGGTGACAGTGATAGAATAGTTACTATTTAAAAGCACCATAATTTACTACAACGGTTCGAGAAGTAATTCATTACTCTGTGGCTTGTACCTCAGTGGCCAATGCCACGGTGGGATCACTCAAGAGGAATAATCTCAGTTGCTATCACTAACTGAGGAGATATCTCCTCTATACCAGGTCCACACAAGTGAACTTCTATGTATATGCCAACTACTTCATCAGTCAGTTAGCATGTTATGTTAGCTTAAGTGACTTGTGTGCATGTAAAATTCCAACAAGGTTGGCTCATTATGTCCAAGCTCTGGCCTGGAGATATTTAAACAGAAGTTCAGTCACCATCGGTGGGGAATTCTGTAGTTGCATTTGGCATTATAAAACACCTCCAAGGGCACTCTAGCTTCACAATCCTAGGACAAAAGGAGGAGAGCCTACAGACATCTTCAGAGGGTTAAAGTAGATAAATAGATATCTGTAGGTGTTCTGTGTATGGATTAGCAAGGACAGGTCTGCTCAAGAAGGAATCACTTGAGATTTCTTCAAGCCACTTAAAAAAAAATACTTTTCTTATGTGGAAAACAATATAGGTCCCTCTATTCTTGGTATTAGGCTCTTGGCATGTTTATTACAATTTCTTTATTAGCAGATTTAAACTTGTTTTGTTTGTTTGTTTATGGTGGGGGTATTATCACATCAAAATTCACATTTCAAGTTCATTGTATTTGTTTGAAGTTTGATCAATTTGATCAGTTTGATGGTATTGTTGAATTCTATGGCTAAGATCTGTCCCCGTGGAAGTAGAAAAATAACTTACATCAAGTCTTCTATCGCCAGCGAAGATCATATCAACTATGTGGGCAGATCAGCAATAATTCCAGTTACCAAATAGTAACTGCTAAAGGCGACAGATGGATAAGGCTGGTGGATAAAAAAAGACTGAAGCTTCAGGTTGCACTAGAGTGGAGGAGGGCAAGAAACAGAGTCTATTTATTTCCAGCCTAAAGCAGCCATTCTGATTATAGGAAAATAGCAGGAAATATATATTTTTAGTGTTAATGATCTGAATAGAGAATTTAAATGACAGCTGTTTGGCAAGTTAACTCATACTTTGTTCTGTCTAGGTCCAAATAAAGGAGAAGACACTGAGCCAAAACTAATTCGTCCAGTCTGCAACATTTTTTGCTTCTGGTCTCATAAATATAAATCCTTTTTCTGGTGTGGAGTGGATCATGAAAACAGTAAAGTACTTCAAGTAAGACCTCTTCTTTATTAGACAGATCAACATGGCTGGTCTCCAGACTCTATTAAAATGCAAGCTAGTTCAGAGGGAGAGCCTTCAGCTTGTAAAAAAAAAGTTGTTTTTTTGAAAAGTAACTCTCAAAATTTCCCAGGCAGCAGGGGTAACCATGGAAAGGTAACTTCTGCAAAAGCTGAAGGTAATTTGAAACCTGATACTATCAGGTGCTCCTCAGATCTTTATGCATCCTCTGGACCACTCCCCCAGACACTGGGAGAAGTGGAGAATTGCCATCCCTGCTAGTCTCTAGGAGCAGCAGTGCTAATTGATTTTAATTTTATTCTGCCTTTCTTCCACTGATTGGACCCCAGACAGCTCACAACATTGTTAAAACAAACATAAATTGAAATAAAAACTCTTCAGTGACTGTTAAAAATATATTAAGCATGCTGAACTTAAAGTACACCTCTAAAAACTATTTTAAACAACCATTAAAAAGCTCGGGTTAGCTCCCCTATCAAGCTAGGTGTATTAAAATTTGATATTAAAAGCCTGATGGATGAGAAAGGTTTTTAACTTGTCATTGAAATGATGGGGGAGAGAAGGTTACCATAGTTTCACCAGACAGTACATTCCCTTAAGAAGGCCCTGCCTTGGTTCTCTGCCAAAAATACCTGTAAAAGTGATGGAACTTGAGGTGGTCTTCCCAGATGAAATTAAGGTCCGAGGAATGTTCTATGGGGAGTTGTAATATGTTAGATGAACACTGTACTGTATAGGACTTTATAGGTCATAACTAGCATTTTGAAATGAACCAAGAGTTATTGAAGCTGCCACCACAGGGAACTTAGGTGTTCCTTGTAGCTGCTCCCAGTTAACAGTTCATCTGTGGCATTTCGAAACAGCTTGAAACCCTCTTCAAAGGCGAATCTGTGTAGAATCTGTTGCAGTAGCCCAAACGGGATGTAACTAAGAAATGTTTCACTGCAGCCAAATAATCTAAATTATGTGTAAGCCCTGAGCCTTGCTTACTCCTCAACCTTCCTGAAAAGGCGAACAATTATTTTGTATTAGGCAGTCACTATGGCCCACACTGTGTCTATGGCGATGAAAATTGGCTCATGGCCATCCAGAGCTTGTCTTTATAACCTGCAGAGTTGTAAAGTGTGTGCAGTTGATTAGATATTTTACATCTTTCCTGCTAAGATAAAAGTAACACTTAACTAATAATGGATGCAAGTTAATACTTGGTTAGATAATGTTGGTTTACAGTATTTCCTTTCTTTATAAAATCTATGACTGGTAACTTCAGCACATTTATTGATATTTTTCTTATTAATGCCAGATAAAGGCTAGTAATCTGAAGCTCTCAGAGAAGGAGCATGAGGAAGGGCATTTACTCATTTCAGACCATGACAGCAGGCACTGAGAACAGCAGCTTCCTCTATTAATGTTTCTTTCTTTGCTATATTATTTCTCAGGAGGAATTGAAAAATGGCCAGCCGAAAGATCTCGAGAAAAAGGCAATTGCAAACGATGATCTCAAGAATGGATGGAATAAAGGAGCTCAGAGTTATAACCCCTGTGAAAAATCCTACACTAATCCAAACATGGAAACAGAATCTTATTTTTAGTTTATCCAGAAGAAGCAATGTTCAGTTTGCCACAGGAATAGCATAATTTTACTCCACCACCACCAACAACAAAATAAGTTGCTGACTATCCTATTAGTGAGGAGACCTTTTTATGGATCATATAATGTGTTGCCATTTTTTTTATTTAGTGAGTTCATTTCATAAGAAGGAAAGAATTTAAAGATCAGAAATCAGAAGTAACTAGTTATACAAAATAGAATTGACCGTTACAATATACCTTTTTGTAACGAGTCTATCTCAAAGTTACATCTCAGAAGCCGTGTTAGCAAATGAAACATCACTTTCCTGGACTAATTACTGCTGTTAATTTAAGTTACTTCTTCCAGTTATGTTAAATGCATTTTATTGAATTTTAGAGGTATTTTGATGTGGCATTTTGAAATGCAATTTTTGTATGGGCATAATGCAATTGGTGTAGATCTTAGCTGCAAATAAAGCCAGCGTAGACACCACAGCAAGTTCCTACTCTGACTTTTCAACTTGCATCATGTTACTACTACGTTTTATGCCTATGATGTCACACTAACAGGCTAACAGGATTTGGCTGAAGTTTTATGCTGTTCTATTATCCATTCTATGATTTCCCCGCCCAGAACAATAACAAAGCGGTGCAACAAGTTCCTTTATTATTTTAACAATGTAAAAAGCAATTACAATAAGCTCCTCAAAATATGAAATTGTTCCCCTTTAGAGCAAGAGCTGCACATTTTCTAGTGTTCCTGCTTCTCTCTCTCTCTCTCTCTCTCTCTCTCTCTCTCTCTCTCTCTCTCTCTCTCTCTCTATGTGTGTGTGTGTGTGTGTGTGTGTGTGTGTGTGTGTGTGAGAGAGAGAGAGAGAGAGAGAGAGAGATGTAAATGTGCTTATGTCTCCATCCATGAACTGCAAGCTTCTCATTTTGCCCTCCACTGGCTCAGAAGAAAAATCACGACTCTTTGTTTTGTCCTTCTTTTGTTGCTAAGCTGTAACAGTGGCAATTCTTGTGGGGACAGTGGTAAATGCTATATCCCTGTGCTTTCCCTCATTACGTGCAACTTATCTTTAGTATTATCTAGTCCACATTCAAGGGAGAGTCAACCTTTGCAAGCCCAGCAAGATAGGTTACCTAGTCCACAGTCAAGGGAAATGCAACCTTTGTAAGCACAGTGATATGGGTTATGTAGTCCACAGTCAAAGCAGAGCCATCCCTCATATGGATTAGGTAACCCATCTTGCTGTGCTCATGACGGATGGCTCTTCCTTGACTGTGGACTAGGTAACCCATCTTGCTGGACTTGGCTCTCCATTGATTGTGGACTAGATAACCGATCTTGGTGTGTCATGAGGGATGGCTCTCCCTAAGTGAATTAGAACTGAATTGGTCATATTGCCCAGACAAACAGAAAACATTTTCATCCCCATCTTACACTTATTTCTTCCAGTGTAACATTTATGGTGCTTGAGTCAATACTAAACATTTTAAAACATTTTCCCCAAACGGGAAAAAAACCAAGAACTTGAAAGTGGCCTTTTCATTTATTTTCTGATTCTTTTGTGATTATGCAATAAAGAGCTGCAGAAATATTAAATATTTGGGATTCAGAAAGATAGGGTAACAAAATTGTTGCATTTATCTCTTTTGGCGTGCTTCTATTTGATCTGTTTATATGGAAATTAATATTCTATCAAATTGGGTTGTGAGTCTCTCAAGGAGCTCTCAGCTGCCATTTAGGATTGAAAGACATTCCTGGAAGGCAGGGGAGTGTGGTATGACTCTTTATAGCAATCTGAAAAATTGGAGTGGCTGCTCTTTAGCTGCCTGGCAACTCGTTTACTATTGTTGTTGAGAGAGGTCCTCTGGCTTCCATTTTGGATTGGATATTTACCTTGCTGTTGCACTACTATAGCTACTGCTGTTCCAGCAATGCTGATTACACTTTTAAAAATCTTGCTATTGTTCTTTCACTTTTGAATTATATATTACTGTATCTTGATTCCCTGCTTTTGTGGCCTTCTGTTTTATTGATTATTGAAGGTAAAGACACACACCCCAATTTCTTTTATAGTTGCTGGGCATGCCCTCCTGCCTGGTTGCCATTAACTTAGTACTCTATAGTCTGTGCTACAGGAGTGAATCTATCCCTAGTCCCCCATATTTGGAGGTATTGAGTTGGAGAGATTGATTGCATTGCCCTTATTGAGTGTATGTGCACGTTTTACCTTGATTATGATCATCATGATGATTTATCTTTCTCATCTGTGCTGTTTCCTGCTGATGAATTGATGAGGATAATGAGGATGGTGATGAGATGATAATTGTGCTTTAAAGTACTGTTAGTGCCTATACAGGTTTGTGGATGATTGGTTTTTATTTCTCATGAACTGTTGTCATAACCCACCATTCAAGTACAGTAATACCTTGGTTTAAGATTAACTTGGTTTAAGAGCATTTTGCAAGACAAGCAAAGATTTCTTCTAAATTTTGCCTTGATCAACAAGCAATGTCTTGCAATACAAGCACTGGAGCATGTCACATGATCACTAGTGAGCCAATGGTCTCTCTCCCCCCCCCTTGCTGGATTGTAGGTGATTTTTCTGGAATGTTCCATTTCAGGCAAACTTCAAAAGCAGGAGAAGAGAGCAACAGAGATCTCTGTTGCACCAGCCAGAAACATTTTCAAAGGGGAGTGCAGGATAGGGTTTTATTTTCTTTATATTTATATTTTTATTTAATTTGCTTTCAACATTCTTATTTTTTCAAACAATTTCCAGTCATGGGGCAGCTAGTCAAGTGTATATAAGGCTACAAATTGCATTTTATTATTGTCACATTAAAAACAAGGAGTAAAATCCAGTCATTAGTCCCAAGCAGAGCAGATTCCACAGCCAAGAAAATTCTAGCCAACGTCTTTTGTAAGTGTATAGTATGTGTGTATAGTATGTGTGTATAGTATGTGGTCAAGGGCCAGATGCAGGGAGATGGTATCAGGAGACAGATATCTAGTCTCGTGCGCTCCCAAACACATCTGGTGGGGCCACTGTGAGATACAGGAAGTTGGACTAGATGGGCCTTTGGCCTGATCCAGCATGGCTCTTCTTATGTTCTTATGTTCTTAATATTATGTCAATGGGGCCCCAGAACAAATCATCTGAATTTCTATTATTTCTAATGGGGACATTTGCTTTGATATAAGTGTTTTAGTTTACAAGCATGTTTCTGGAACAAATTATGCTCACAAAACAAGGTATTACTGTAGATTATTATCTGTCACCTGGCCCTTGCTTTTCTTGCACTTTTCTGAGTGTTCTGTGGTTTATTTGCTCTAGTGCCAGAAGCTCAAAATGAAAAACCAGAATGAAAGAACCTGAAAGATTCCAGCCCTTTCAGGTTTGCCAAAGGACCTGTATAGATATTCTTGAAATAATCTGAAAGAAAAGCAATACAAAGGTTTCTCCTTTGCAAATCCTTATATCCTGACTTAAAAGTAAATTTTATGGAAATACATTTTTCAAACTTGCTGTCATTTATGTATGTGGTTCCTAACATATTGTAACACAATGTGGAGAAGTATCTCAGAAAAATGATTTTTTTAAATAAATCACAATTGTGTGAAAAGAGGCTTAAAAAAACACAGGGCATTTGCAGTAATATTTTTTTCAAATACATATTTTTGGAATGTGTTTTATTCATTTTTGAAGTATGGTGCAAAACGTAGCTTGGATATATCTGAAATCAACAAATGGCTTAAGCCATTTTGTGGCAGGAATGTCTCCTGTGGACAAATAGTAATAACCTTTGAAATGAAGAACTGCAAGGGGCCCTATGGGTTATTGAGTTCATCCCCTGTCCAGGGGACACAGTGAGGAAGTGAGCTGTTGACCTCTGGATCTGCGTCCAGAGACCTAACCCACTAATGAATCATCTATGTACTTGAATAGTATGCTTGTGGTTTTCCTTCTTAAGTTAACTCAGCCCCTTTAAAAGCCATCCATCTCCTTGTTTAAATTATAACTACTTTGAGCAACACTGAGAACTAATGATAAATAAAACCTCTTCTTCCATGTGGTGTCACTGGATGGACAGTTGCTTCTGCTACAAGAGACCAACAGAACGAAAATATTGAATCTCAATTCTTCTTCCTCTCTTTCTGCACCCCCACTCATAGGGACTTCTCCTCTCTCAGCTTCTTAGATGCTAAGGCAAAGGTGATTGTGTCCCTAGTCCTCAAACAGTGCATTTGTTGGATTTTAAAGAAAGCAACTTTGGCTGCTGCCACACACTCTGTTTGGATCACGTGCCAGGGCTGCAAACCTGAAAACACTGTATATCTACAAGACATAGTGTCTTCACATCCCATTACTTGCAATCTGGGCCACTGACTCGGGCTCTTCAGTGATAAGTTCCATGTTTCATCCAAATTAGCCTATGCAGCAGCCCTTTGAGAAGCAGAATAGTCTGGTGTCCCTTCAGTGCACCACTCACTATATTTATGTGAAAGTTGAAATGTCATAACTGAAAACAAATACAATTTTTGCAATAACCCTATTGAATAAGCCACATACTAAGAAAGGAATCCTGGGTGCCACGCAGCAGAGTGAGCTCCTGCTGATAACCCCTGCTCCTGCCAACCTAGCAGTTCGAAGGCATGTAAATGCAAGTAGATAAATAGGTACTGCTGTAAAAAAAAATAGTGGGAAGGTAAAACAGTGTTTCCTTGCAGCCAAGCCAGCCACATGGCCATGGACTTGCACAACACTGGCTCTTCGGCTTTTATACGGAGATGAGCAGTGACCCTATAGTTGGACATGACTGACACACATGTGCGGGGAGAACCTTTACCTTTACCTTAAGAAAGGAATAGGCAACATGTTTTCCCCAGGTTTTTCAGATTAATTTGCATATATTTTTTCGTACACTAAATAACCTTTCACCTGAAACCCTGATTATCCCCACCCCCAGTCCTAGCCCCAGCCCCACCCCAACTGAGAACATGCACCATTGGTGGGAATTGCTGGTCTAGCTCAAAGCAGTCAGAAGGTCATCTTCCTGGTAGAGGTTCTTTTGTTCTGGGTTAACCATAGACATGCCATATAAAGAATGAGGCATGTGTTGTACATGTTTTCCCAATATCTAGACCCCTTCCACAAGGCCTGCTGCAAATGACAGCCCAGTTAGACTTCATAAACTCTTCCTGAATTTCCCAGGAATACATCTTTCATATTCAGAGAATATTTTCGATAAAGGCTGGGTCAAAAAGTGCATTTCTCTCTTGTATTTCAATTCGCACAGTACTTCCACTTCCTTTCCAACAGTAACCCCCCCACACCTTTACAATTGAAGAAGATCAAAAACAAGCATAAGATTGGAAAGAGTAAACAATGTTTATTTCTGAGCAAGGGCTCCTTTTGCATCAATTTGAGTTGGTAATAGTTAAGACATCATGGACTAATCACTAACTGTTGTATTCTGAAAGCCAGACGATAGCTGCTCATGCAGTCTCTTTGAAAGAACATGCATAGACCAAAGTTATTGGAGAGTAGATCAACAGTGATCTGAAGCATTTTTTTCTTTTTGCCTGGATGTTAGTTTTGAAGCTCTCCAACGTTGGAGAATCCACAAATGCAGCTCGCATGCACATACCGCTAATACCGGCAATTTGTTTGGAAAGATTAGCATTTAGAAATACCAACAGAAATAAAATTTAACCAGCATTCATGTAATACATATTTCCTGAGAACAGAGTGTGCCGTATGTCTTGGTAAGATCATTTGCAT
Source organism: Phrynocephalus versicolor (assembly GCA_023846285.1). NCBI lineage: Eukaryota > Metazoa > Chordata > Lepidosauria > Squamata > Agamidae > Phrynocephalus > Phrynocephalus versicolor. The sequence continues at coordinate 53,919,997 of JAHTLZ010000016.1, read as the reverse complement.
TCAATGCAACCACAGTAAACCAAATCTAGCATAGCTGTTCTCTCAGCTAAAGCAAATGGCTGTGTATCAGCAAAACCTTCAGACACTATAAATGCACACACACATATATATATTTTAAAGAAAGGGCACAGACAGTCATTTTTCCTTGACAAACTTTGTGTGCTTTGTAAATATATAGAGATGAACAAAAAATAGAAGCAAAATTTAAACCACTAGATTTTCCAGTGGTTCTGTGGGAATAGCTAGGAGCAAGTGACTTCAACGTTGTACCCTGAATTATTATTATTTTTTACAGATTTACAGTTTGCAGTGCAAACCTTAGAGATATGTCTTGGTGAATTTGTTGGACTTGCTGCCTGACAAATGTTTACAGGCCTGCAGTCTACTCTTAACAGATTATAATGTTTCAATGTTGTTCTTCCATTTAATAGTGCAATTGTAAGAATCTTTATTCAGAAGAAAGCATTTGTAAATCCAACGGGATTGTATCTCTAATAAAAGACTAGCCTTAGCATTCTTCTACACACTAACCAGGCTTAGTTTGGACAATGCCTTTGATTGGAAAGACTGCCCTGTTAAGTCATTAGTGGGTCTGGTGTTATGCATTATTAGACTGCAACAAGTAGAAGGGAGGAACAAATCATAGTAAACATTCCCACTTCTTGGCAGACTGCATCAGTTCTAAAGCTTGGACCCAGCCAAGGCTATCAGCATTTAGATAAATCTTGACAATAGTAGGGTGAAGGTAACAAAAGCAATGTTCTACAGCACACACATATAAGGGTGTGCTTTAAAGTTTCTTTCCCAATCCACCTGCAGTGTTAGTATGCAAAGCAAATGCTTTAATTCACTTCAGTTGAGGGGTAAGATACTCAAGCATAAAGGTGTATGTTATGCTTCTCCCTTAATCGAAGCATGCGTGAAGTCCCCTGGAGGGGGACATCTCAAGGTGCAGTAAGGCTTTCACATCTATGCAAACAGCCACTGGATTGGGGTATCCATATGTATGTATGTATGTATGTATGTATGTATGTATGTATGTATGTATGTATGTATGTATGTATGTATGTATGTATGTATG
>JAHTLZ010000016.1:53902542-53918906 GCA_023846285.1 Phrynocephalus versicolor | reverse complement strand
ATGTATGTATGTATGTATGTATGTATGTATGTATGTATGTATGTATGCATGCATTTATAAAAGGGAATTATGATATTATAAAGTAGATTGTCATCATATAAAACATGAATCATGTGACAGAAACAGTAAGAAAAATATCCCTCACAGTTAGGATACTAGCATATTCATCATAATTCAATCCCTCAATGCTTCCAAATGAAAGAAAATTCAATTATCTCTTTATGTTCATTGTTTCTCTAATAATACCGTCTCTGTAATTCATTTTAAACTGATAAACTCATCCTAAGGCTCCCACAGATCTTTGATACCACTGCTGTGCTTTTTAATATAACAATGTGACAGGCATGTTTTACATTTACTTTGGTTAATATAAATAAGAAAGATTTCTACACCTGAAAATGTTACAAAATGAAAACTGGAAATATTTTGGTCTCCGGTGTGCAAGCAAATCCTGCACACTTGTTCTAAGATTAGTGTTTCATGTTTTCCCAATTGTGAGACAAAATAGTAAAAAAAAAAAATCTAGTTAGCAGATCATTATTAGAATAATTGTGTCTTATAAGCCTGAAAATATGAGCGGCCCACAGGCAGGCTGCAGAAGACCACGGGCCACCACTGAACACTTGTTTGCACCCCTGGTTTTCCTTTGCTGAAATGGCAGGCATTGCAACAAGAAGGGCAAGTCGCGATCTTTGGTTCACTGTGTGATGGAACCCTGTATGTTGTTCTGCTCCATAGTCTCAACAGAGGCGGCAATGCAAAGAAAGGCATTCTACAAAATGCAGCTCCCAGGATCCCTCAGGCCACTGACTATAGGAGTTATGTGATTATGGGAGTTGTTGTTAGCCACTCCCCCTCATAAAAAAATGTTTCTTGTCTGTGGATCTCCGTAAATTGTGTGATTTGAAAACTGCCTGCACCATTCAAGTGTTGCCTTGGCTAGCAGATTCACCACCAGAAGCTGTGTCAGAGTGGATCCCTAAAGGGTTGTAGGGTGGCTGACCCAAAGACCTTGTGCTATGTGCTATCCTGTGCTGCAAGCATATGTATATCGAAGTTCAAGTCACTGCAAAAATGTATATTTTGCCGGGGGGGGGGGATTTTAGGCAAAAGTGCAACAAGGTACTGTATAATTGAATAATGTGTCTATGTGTCTATACAGACACACACACACACATCTATTGCTATTCTTGGATTTTATAGGGTGAAATGTCATTCTAGATAAAGAATTATTTTGCTTTCTCTGAACTTTGAACAAGCCAATCCTGAAGTTTTAGTTCATATTCTGCAGAAGTAGCAGCTTGCATATAAGGTACATATTTGCTTCTTATTTGCAATTAAATAAGACATTTCCACTTGACATTCAGTGTATGTTAAAGATATAAAATCCAGGTAGCTCAACGACAAAGAGAATAGCCACACAGTTTGTATTTCTGCATGCTACATCAGAGCATAGATCGGACTGTTCATGTCAGAGGTACGAGGGGCTGGCCTTTATTTGCACATTGAATATCAAGAGCAACGGAAAATGCCAAATTTCCCAATTACGAATGCTGCGTGAAGGGCAGTGCAAATGGTATAAGTCAACATCCAAAGAGCTACAAGCAGCAGGGGGGAAATATACCACTCATGCAGTTCTATGTGCAAGAGCACAGGCCCTAAGTATGGTGGGAAATTCAGACGGGAAGCAGGTTTCCACATCGGGATGAGGCTCTCAGGATGCCATGAGATTTCCCTCCTGCAAGACTATTATGGGAGATCAACCTTGGAAAATCCTTTTGTGGACTACAACTCCTAGAATCCTCCAGATAACTGGAGGAATCGGAGTGTTGCAATTAAAAAAAAAAAGTCATTTTCCGATCTCTGAAATATCACTGCTCCACATGCAGAAAACTGGTTTCATAATATAACTGAGATCTCTGGATCCTGTCTTATATAGTCTTTCTATAAAATAGATTTACTACATTTTGAGAGAAGCAATATATTTTCTTAATTGGATTATAAAGACGGAACAGACAAAAAAGTGATGTGCAAACATCAAACTGCATAGTAAATACCAAACAGGCCAATATCCCTTTTAAAGGGCAGAGCCACATCCACAATCTCAGCAAGAGACTTGGACAAACCTGACAAAAACTGGAAGCCTCAAGGACTATGATAGCATCAAGGTATGGCCACATAGGGCAACAATTAATTTTGCTTGACATTTTTCTCAGAGGCAATACAAATCCCTTCGAGCAACCGAAAGCTGTAGAAGTTGTGAAGAAGCACGTCATATTTTTTTTAATTTTAAAAAACGTCATGTCCTTATTATAGAAGTTTTACAGGTGATGATGGGTTTCTGTTTTCAGTTAGGCCACAAATGACTTTATCAACTTGTTGTTCAACTGTTGCCCAGTAGATTATGTCAAGATTTAAAATGAGCCTGCATTCATTCCTATATCGATGGAATATAGATGTTTATAAGACTTGTTGGCAGCACAACTTTTCCAGTTGATGGTAAAACTGAGTAATAATCTTTCCCAGCAGCAGCAAACACATACAGCATGATTCCTTTGCCTCTTGTCTTAATCCCATCTTCTGTTTGCACCGGACGTTTTGAGTTCTGATGTTGTCCGAGTTGTTTCATGTCCACTAAGGCCATTCATGGTGATACTGTTTCCCGTTCTTTTTCCGCTCTCGTTGCAAATGCTCCAGTTCTGCCTCATACATCATTTCCTGAACTAAGTATTTCTCCCTTCTCATTCTGTCACACAAGTCTTTGGGCATGTCAGGGATAAGGTAGGCAATGAAAGATTTTATTCCAAAAACAAGGTGCTGGAAAGAGAGAGAGAGTGAGGGAAGGAGAAGACAGGAGAGAACACATATATTAAAATGTTTACGCTGACATGGCTCTAAAGTCAGTGCCTTCCGCAGTTCTTGCTCCTTGACTATTGTTGATGTGTGCTGTCAATTCAGAACGGTCTGACAGTAACCCTAATAAGGCTTTCAAAGGAACAGCGGTGTCTGCAGAGTGGTTTTACTAGTTCTCCATGAGTTTTCAGGGCAAAGCAGGTAGAACAAACCCAGGTCCTCCTTGTCTGTTACTCTACCCACTACACCACAATGGGTATTATTTATACTTTATTATAGATGTCACATATTTTGAAATATCTGCTTCAAGTTGTGGAAGCAAAAATTCAGCAGGGATTAGGAGGAATAGACTGATGAGTAATGTAAGAAGTAATGAAGAACCTTGTAAATTACATTGTAGAGATGGCCATGAAATGCCAAAATGGCATTTTGTTTCATTTTTTGGTTCTTGTCTCCCCAGTTTTGTTTTGTTTATTATGATTTTTTTTTAAAAAATTGTTTCATATATCATTTTGTTTCATTTTTCTTTTTTTCTTTGCTTTTTACACTGTTGGGACCAGCCGGCTGGTTGATGCTTTTTTTTTACACAGGGGCCAATCAGCTGTAGTGCTTTCCCCCTTTTTAAAACCTTGTGCTGACAAGTAGGCTCGAGGGCCCTGCCGGTTAGTGCTTTTTTTAATAACCCAAGTGCCAATCAGCTGTAGCGCAGGCTGATCAGCACTTTTTTCCTTTTTAAAAAAAACCCTCACGATGACCAGCTGCCACACAGGCCCTGGGTTGGCGCTTTTTAAAACACAAGCGCTGATCAGCTGTAGTGCGGGCTGATCGGCACTTTCATTTTTGTCATGGTGGGAGGCCTGCTTACCAACCTCCATGGGGGTTGATCAGCAGCAGTGGCGTTGCCAGGTGACGGGAGGCCTCCCCGCCACCTTGGAAGCCCTCCCTATGGGGGCTGGTTGGTGGCAGCGGCAGTGCTGGGAGTCCAGGTGGCCTCCCCAACACCAGGTAGGAGAAGACACCAGATGGGGGGGGATGAAAACAAAATGGAACGAAATGAACATTCGTTGAGAGGGCAGTTCGTTATTCATTTTGTTATGTAATAAAACAAATAATGAATAATGAAATGAATAAAAATTCATTTTGTGCCCATCTCTATTACGTTGTTTAAAGCAACTCCAACCACTCCCAATGCCACCAGTGACAGAACAGCACATGTACACTTTCTTAATGAGATGTGGCATATATGTCAGCACATAAATGCTAGCATAGGGCTTTTGGAAAAATTAACAATTGTTGATGCAGAAAACCAAAGACAATCTTTCTTCTTCCAAGTCCTGTTTAGTCAACTCTTGAAGGAGTTATAAACTCCTGTTATTGGTCTTATCATTGGCCTTAACATGGATGCCGTTATTTTAATAATGATTCAGTTCTTCAAAAAAATATCCAGTTTATGAATGTGGAATATTGTGCTTCTGAACCCATGAGTTCAGAAGCATGCTTCTGAACACATGGGAATGGCCTCGTATTGCTGTTCAGTGTTGTGCCTGCATTGCTAACAATAAAAAGGATGCTAAGATTTGCATAGTAAAGGGCAGCATGAATGCTGGCAACACCAAGAGCAGCAGTCAAGATAATCCACAGTATTCTCTCTTGTACTCACTACTACTCATAGTAGTGCCTGAAAGTGGCTTCTGGCTCATGTGTTGGGCCTGCGTCCTGCACGGGTCCCAGCCATTAGGTTCTGGTTGCTGCGGCCACCAGCTCCTGGTCAAAGCAAATTTCCCCATAGAAAATAATGGAAACTGAGGCCTCAGAATGAATCATCTAAGTTTCCATTATTTCCTATAGGGAAATTTGCTTGGATATATGAGTATTTTGGTTTAAGAGCATGTTTCCAGAGAGGTTTCTTGTTTCCAGAGAGGTAATACTGTATGTTTCTTTTATCTGTAAATACACATAAATTAATGCATCTTTTATCTTGAGAGTTGACTAGGTTAACTTATATTGCATGAGAGTAGCTGTATGGAAAACAGGATGTTTTACCATGGAATTATTGATGGAAGATATAGTCCCCTGCATTTTCAGACTAAACCAGAGGGAGCAATGATTATACAACGTTCAGTTATTGTCCAACAGAACTATTACAATGAGCATTTCACAACCAATTAACACAGTCTTCCACATTCTGTACTGCAGGTATCCTACTGAAGACTCAAATCCCCCCAAAAAGTTGCTGAGACATTTATTAGAACTATATACCGTATGTAGGTCTCCATTTTCTGTTCTCAGTAAACCTACCTCAAATACTATAATGAAAGCCAATCGAGCAGCTAGTACATGCCAGAACTGCAATGTGAACTCATAAGGAGTTGAACTCCATGGTGGTGCTCTGTAATCTCTGTACCTATAACAGAAACAGAAGGGAAGAAAACTGTTTGGTAAATGGTAGTGTCTCACATGCCTTAATAATGAGGAAAAAACCCTGTCTTCTTTGGAGGACAATGGAAGCAGCTCTGTGGAATCCCACCACAATGGAATGAAAGACAAGCAGGATACATGCCTGTTTGTGTTCATACATTTAAAAATCGGAATTCTTAAAGATAAAAGACAATTCAGCATCTAAAATCGTTCCCAGCTTTGAAATATAAATGCTACCTGGTTCCTCTGTTTTTCAACAAAAGAACCATTCTCTTTGTCCCAGGTTGGAAGGCAGAGGTGAGCATGAAATGGAAATATAGTGTTTCATTTCATTTTGTTTCTTTAATAGTTTTGTTTTATTTCATTTGTAACAATTTGTACCGTAGTTTTGTCACAAAATAAAACAAAATGGAATAAAACACTATGGTCCCCTGGGTCCTAGAGGCACCAAAATAGCACGAGAGCTTCCTCAAGTTCTTCCCTGTAAGCCCTGAAATTTGGAGATGTTTGGGGCTCAGGAGGCTGAGTTATTAAGCTCCAAAGGGGCTGCCCCTAGGAAAAAAAAATCTTTCTAATTGAATTGGGATTCAGAAGCGAAGCTGCTAATTGCTCACCCATTCAATTAGAAAGATTTTTTCCTAGGGGTAGCCCCTTTAGAGCTCAATAACTCTTACAGGGAAGAGTCAAAAGAAGCTCCCCTGCCATTTCCTCTAGGGCAAATCATTTCATTCCTAGAGGATAAAATGGCATTTCATTTCATTTTGTGATGAAATGTGTCCTACTATTTTTTATGTAACAAAATGACAAAACAGTGTTTCATTTTTTGTTTTGTGCCCGTCTCTGTTGGAAACATTTCTTGACACAGAGCATTTACTTTATGCTCATAGTCTCAGGCCTTAAAGAGCTGAGCTATAAACATTTTAAATAAACAATCATCATCATCATCATCATCATCATCATCATCATCATCATCATCATCATCATCATCATCATCATCATCATCATCATCATCATCACCATCATCCATTGATTTATTAAAAGTTTTGCAAAGAAAGTACACAAGGGCGCTTCCATCATCCACAATCCTGATGCACATGAAATTTATTCCAAACTTGCATGGCTCAGGTTAACATCTCAATAAATGAAAGGCATTCCAAAGCAAATTAAAAGCCCAACAATTTCCTCATGCTTCTTCAGCCTGAACCATCTCTGTACGAAAAAAATTCATTTTTATGACACATACCTGCAGTATCCTGAATATCCCATGCCAAGTTCACTCAGATCAAATATTGATAGGCTACTGTTCACATATCCTCTCAAACACCTAAAAACAATAAAGTCCAGTCAAGATCTTCGCGTAGAGAGTATATTTGTTACAGGCTGTGCATGCAAAGCATGCGCCATTCACCATTGTTGCCATCGCTAGTGCCCACAGCTGTTGTGTCATGCCTGTCATAATTTCAGTAGATGATAACATGTTCACTTTTCATAGGGACTAGCAGGATGTACACTGCAAAAAGCCAATACTGCTTTTTGTATGTAAGATGACATTTATGTTCTGCAGGAGGATGCATATTTACAGAGCATGGTAGAAGTTACTTCCTGGACTACAAATACTCGAGGGAGGGATTCTGGGAACTTTAAATTAAGAGGAACTTTCCCAAGCTCTGTGTGTATGTGAGTATATAAATCTATGCTCATATCTATATTGTGGCCAGTTAGATGGCTCCATACTGCACATTCAAACTTGGCACAGCAGAAAACTGAATGTGACCAAAATGCCCTTTGAAAAAAAATATAGATGACCAAAGGAAAAGTAATATTTATGCACTGGATTCTGAGGAATTGGGTCTTCAAGCACAATGCTGGACTGCATGCATGTTGCTGCCCAAAAAAACTCAGTAATAATGAATGTTAGCATGGACAGTGACATAAGATGGAGAGGAATTACCCCACCCTTCTCAGTTAGACAAAAAGGTGTTCAGCACATGCACGCAGAGTACCTGCCCTGGAAGGGACATGATATGTGTGCAGTCCTAGGCACATTAAGTGTGCAAAATCTGCCATATACTAATGTCTGTCAGGCAGTTTCAGTTCTGCTGAGGCATAGCTTGTCACAAGGCTGATATAGTGGTTAGAGCTCCTGGCCAGGAGCTGCAAATTTGAATCCCAGCGGTGTCGCCTGGGAGAGGGGGTCTGTCAAGATGATCTAGAATGTGTGTTGCTTTGGACACACCATCCAGTTCAAGAACGTCACTGAGTACCTCATGCCTAGAAACACTGAGAGGGTCAACTTAACTTGGAATCTCATACAACTATTATTGCAACGTGTAATGGAGTTGCTAAATTCCACATAGTTTTGTATTCAGATCTGGTTTGGCTCTTTCCCTGCCAGGTTGTGCCAGGAATGCCCTGAACCTTATAGCTCTACAATGTTCTAAGGCTGTTAACAATATCTACTATAGCCTAGGAAACTCTAGGCCTAAGAGGCCTTCATTGGCAGAAACCAATCCGTCCACATCACTCCAGTTCTTTGAAATCTGGAATCACCACTGAGGTAAACCTTGATCTGCTCCATAAGAGGCAAGTGGAGGGCACTTGACCACCAGGCATCTGAGAATTCCTGTGAGATTGCCCCAGAAATTTCCATAGGGATGAAAACAATAACAAAAAAAATATTTTATTCAGTCTCTTAGGGAGAAGCTGTGAATTTTACATTCGTACTGTGAAGAATGAAGCAGCACCTTGAAACTGGGTTTGTGGGATTGGGGATATGCTTTAGGATTGTCTCCTAATAAAGGAACTGCAAATGCTGCTAAACATTTATGGAAAGGAAAATCAGAGAACCTGATTATCATAGTGCTCTCTGAGAAGATTTAGTACTGCAAGACTCTGGGCAGTGGAGAAATAAGGAGTATCAACAGGATGCTTTCTTGGTAGAGATGGGCACAAAATGGAAAAGTAGTGTTTCATTTAAGTTCATTTTTCTTTTCATTTTGTTATGTTTCATAATTAATGAATTTTTAAAAGATTTTTTGTAACAAAACAAAACCAAAGAGATTTGTTAGGCTATTTGTAGCATGTATATACATTAAATGATTCCATTCTGTTCTATTTTTGCTTGCCTTTAGGAAGCACAAGCTCACGGCCATAAATTTTCTCTTGCTCTTTCAGAGTGAAACTTTTATTGCTTTATCACATAACAACACTTCCAAGCAAGACCTCTCAGCATAAAAACCTGCTTCTTTGCATTCAAGCACAGAGAAGAATGAGCTTGGCTTGAGTTTAACTTTTAAACACCAGATTTTCCCTCTTCCCCTTTTTCCATGGGGGGGCATTTTGGAGTTTAATAACTCATCCCCCTGAAACCCAAAGCTCTCCAGATTAGGAAGGATTAAAGGGAAAAGTCAAAGGGAGCTATCCACAAAATTTGGTGCCACTAGGACATAGGGGAATCATTTTATAGATTAATGACATGTTTCATTTTCAACAGCTAAAATGGCATTTCATTTCATTTCGTAACAAATCGCTTGCTGTTGTTTCGTTTCATAACATTTTGAACAACAAAACAGCATGTCATTTTTGTTTTCGTATGGTGCCCATCTCTATTCCTCAGATACTATTTTAATCAAATTCTGTTAGTGTGAGAGAGAAATGAGCCACTTTTAAAAACAAGGAACTCTCCACTTAAACTGAAGGATTAATTCTTTTTCTAGTGGGAAAGAAGCCAATCAACCCACCAATCAACTGATCAATCACACTCTCATTTCAAACACAAAAGGAGTATTAATCAAACAGATCTTGCTGGACAACTCAGTGGCTTAGGTATCTGGCTGTGGAGCCAGGCTGTTGTAGTTTGATTCCCTTCTGTGCCTTCTTAGGGTAGAGCCAGTCTGTGTTGCCTTGTGGACGATGAACAGTCCCAGGAGACCCTCAGAAAAGTGGAACAGCAAAACACTTCTGAGTCTCCTCTACCTAGAAAACCCTGGAAAGGGTCATCATGTGTCAGAAATGATTAGATGGCATGCACTTAATTAATAAAATAAGGACTGGGTTGAAATATGTTCATGCCATTTGATACAGCCATTGACTGCAGCCCACGTCTGACACACATCTTTTCATTTCTCCTACTGTGATAAAAAGGGACACTGCAGGAGAAGGAGGCCTCAAGGAGACTAGCTGTGAAGGAATGTCACAGAATAGCTATGGACAGTGAAGAAAAAAATGGCACAGTGTAGCGTCTTTCTGTGTTAAGCAGTCAGGCCTTCATACCCACCTATTAAATGTGTAGCTGCAAAATCAAAAAGCAAGGAAACATACTGTCAATGGAAACTGGAGAAGTTGCAACAATCACTGTGATGAAGCATCATGACAAATATCAAACAATGTTTACCAAATGTACAAAGCTTACAATGCTTTACTGTCATGGTAACACTATACAGTACTATAACTTTCTTTAGTGATCTTTTCATATTGACCTCAGTATTTTATGGTAGGAATGAGAATGTTGCTGGAAAAGTGGTCAAATATGGGGGCCAGATACACACATTTTATATTTTTATGTGATGCAAGAATGCCAGAGAACTGAGAACAAAGAGCATTACTGTGTTCTGGCAGGGCCACTTTGTCAAGTAGAATTGCTAAGTTATGGTGACAGAAGGCAGCTAGATGACAGTCAGCATTAAGGTTAAATTAATGGATCACATGTGTTTATGTTATGCTCAGCGTCAAGCTGTTCTTTTCTTACATGTGAAATTTCTGTATCCAGGGATATAAATAAAGAATATTTGCAGGCACCCTTTCTAATGACTTTACAATAAGGCATCTTTTTAGGTCAAGAATAGTAAGCCAATCCCTCCCTTTATGGATTGTATCCCAGGGTAACTTTACTCTCAACTGCAAACCACAATATAGCAGGTTTTGTATTCAGAAAATCTGCATTGCTGATGACCACTGATGGAGGCAGGAGAGTGCTTAGTGTAATGACATCAGTATATGAAGTTCATTCAGTCTTCTGTAAATCGGAGTTGGCGGATGAGTGGGAAACAGCAGTCTTCAACAGTCGGACATAATTCTGTAACACAATCTGGTTCTGCATCAAGTCTGGAGAAATGGGATCTTTGTGGTTTTATTTTATTCTTCTAGCAGTGCAGTTTAGTTTAGGTGCTCACTATCTGGGGTAATTTCAGATGCTGAACGTTTACAGCTGCAGTATTCATTTTCAGCATGTGACTAAATATATCTGTCTGTTCAAGATGCTGTTGTTGGAGGTTTGTTTCTATGCACACAGGTTGGCCAGTATAGTACATTACTGATCTTCATTTATTTGGCTTCTGTTTCGGCAACTATGGGCCAATATAACACATGTAATTTTTAAAATGTGCAAACTGCAAAATCAAATATACGAAAGAAAGAAAAATCACACACACACACACACACACACACACACACACTCCAAAGTAACCCCATAATCAACAACAGGCAAACTTCTGCTAACATTTTTTTAAAGTTAGTACATGCATTAAATCGAATTAAAGAAAAGGCTTAATTACTTTTCCTGTCTGTATCCTTGATCGACACAAGGGCCATATTTGTATGCATAAACAAAACGTGGGATATAGTCAGATGTAATGGCAATAACAAAGGCATTGGTGATGACCGCTAGGACTCCGATGCCCTCAAGGATTCCATACCAGATACCTAGGGCAGAACAATTATAATAAGATGAAGGACCAAATCAACAAACACCATAAAGCTGCTAATTTAATACATGTTAGGTGTACATTCCAATAGGTGTTTTGTTCATTTCAAAGAAGAACTAATGCTGAAGTCTCTTAACATTCCATCTTTCTGAGTGGTAGTAGAAGGCTTTGGGGTTTTATCCAGGAGCATCCATCCAGAAGCAGAATAAACACTGTTGATAGAACAGAGCTTGGGATAATCGCAGCACTCCTTATATCTCCCCCAGACAGTTATGGGAAACAGAGAGATCTCCTCACATAAGTGGAAGTCTGCTATGACTTTATGATTTACACATAGCACCAGGTAGTAGGTAAAGGTGAGAGAGGAGTGAAAATTAGAAATGATAGATTTTAAAAACTACAACTGCCAAAATGGCTTACACCACACAGCAAGGGTAACCACTGTGCAATGCTGTACTCTCAGATCTCAATCTCTTGTTTCCTATCATACCCTTCTACCCTAGTCAGATAGGAGAGCAATCTATGGGTTTAATAGCCTATAAGGCCCACACAAACCCATGACCTCTAAGCAAGCATTTTCTCAAACAATGTATAATGCAAAAGTCCTGGGGATGTATTTTCTTAGCCAATTCTGTCCCAATGGATAGTAAAAGAGTCCAAGTGTTTTACAGCCATCATGTCAGCGAATTAAGTATAAGGCATTTTTGAGAACAAAAGCACATTCCTATGCTTAAGAAATATATGAAGAAGGTGGTTTTAGAAAAAAAAACAAGTGACAAATTATTAATCAGCCTTGATTTCATCAAAAACATCTAAACTGGCTGCACAGTTGTATTCATGTTTGTGCAGAAATGAGTTCCACTTCATTTAAGGAAGCTAACTTTCAAGTCAACATAGATAGATATGGAGTGAGCGAGAGGATTACTACAGGACTACACATTGTCTCACCTATATCTGTTGCTCTTGCTGGCATTGGCCGCCTCCACTGTGTAACAAATTTATAAGCATCAAGCCTGATTTCTATGATATTGTTCAGTAATGCCAGTAGGGGCGCTAGTGGAAAAGCAGCGACAAAGATTGTGGTAAAGCCAAACTGTAAAACTGGAAAGAAAATTCACATGATTAGAAAGTGGGGGGAAACCCCTCCAGAAAACAAGAGGGAAGGAAGAAAATGAAACATTATGGCAGGAAATAAATTTCAACTAATGGGAGGGGGGAACTCTGTACATATACCCACCCATTTCTAAGTACTCATCCATCAGTCCATGGAGATTCATAGGCTGTAGATTCCAATCTTTTTCCCACTGAGGTAGAGAAATTTTATGCTCCAGTAACTGCCCTCCTTTCTTGATCTTCCGCCGTGACCACCAGTTCTGTAGTAACCTATCATGAGATATCCAGAGCATGAACTCCATGGCATCATTTTCAAGAAGTATCTAAGGATTCAGATGATGCCATATGGACTTTTCCTTTTCTCCTGTTAGAGTGGGGCCAAAATCCTTATGGGGAGGGAAGCTTGAACTTTTTATGCCCCAGTAGCTGTCCTTTCATCAAGGAATGGCTTTCATTTTGCAAGATCTAAGCTGGACTGCTAAAAACAGCTCTTATCGGAGGCTATGGGCAGCAGCAAAGTATCACTGATTAAAGCCGCCACCCCCCCCTTTATAATTTCAGGGTATGTGCAACTTCTGTGCATTGTATGGAAGCTGTGCATACCCCCAAATCACGAAAATAAGTCTTTTATCAGTGCTGGTTTGCTGCTGCTACTGAAATCATTGCCCTTACCCACACAAAGTTGTGCAGCTGAAGTTCATATTTTCTGCAGAAGGAAATCCCCATAGGTGCAGAGACTCAACAAAATTTGGTAAACTAGACATTTATAAATGCTCTTTGAGACATTCTGTTATTCTGGCACCATTATTATTCATGGCTGCAAAGAGGCAAGGCTGTTTTGGTTGTTTATAAACAAATAACTATAGAAGCCCAGCTGATTGCCCTCTACCAGGGAGAGTTTTGTGACAGGCTTTTGAAATGACCCAGATGACAGATGCTCCCTTATGTGTTGCTCTATGACCTGTGTATGGAAGCCAATACAACATGCATCTTATATTGGTAATTAGACATGGGCACGACTTGGTGAAATCCTCATTTCCGTTGTCGTTCGTCGTTCTCGTTACGTAACGGGGAACGAGAATGACAATTACTCCGCTCCAGCTCGAACCCGACCTGATAAAGATAAATTGGGTCTGATTTGTCGTTGCCGTTCATGGCATCGCAGCACCGGCGATCGCGTGATGCCAAGCGGTGCAGCACATAAAAAAAGTTTTAAAAAACCCCGATTCCCAACCATAAAAGCAGGCGAAAAAATGCCTGCCTCAGTGAGGGCACCTACCAAAGAGGGGTGGTTTCTGGGGGGGGGGTCCCCGGCCTTCCCCCCTCTCCTGTCCTGGGCTGCTGGTACCAGGATGGGGGGGCATCCTCATCGTCTCCATTTGCCATGTGGTGGTGGGGATCCAAAATGGTGACCACAATTTTTCTTTTGAAATCGTGCTCCAAAAACCCACAAAAGCACCACAGAAACATTTGGACATTAGGTATTTTAAATGCCTGATTTTTTATAGTAGCAGCAGTGGGTTTTTCTTGCAACAAAACGTCTCCATTGATTTTATTTTATTTTATTTTCATTTTTATTTTTTTACACCTGCGCACGCGCAATGATGGACTGGCCATGGGATGGGACCATGCAAATTTTTGGAGCCATTCCACCAATCGCATGGCCAGGTTTTGCTGAGACTTCTGGATGTGCCAGAGAGGGCATAAAAAGCCCACCAACCCTAACCCTAAACCCAAGCCTAACCCTAACCCTAACCCAAATGCCAGTACACTGTCTTCTTAGTGGGTCAGAGGCACCCAGAGTTGCAGCCCACCAACCCACCCTAACCTTAACCGTTACACTAAGCCTAGCCCTTACCCTAACCCCAACCCTAACCCAGATTCTTACGCAAGTACACTTCCCTTCTTAGTGGGTCAGAGTGGTGCATTGAAAGGTGCCTTCAACTCCAGACCCACTCCCTCCCTAAGCGTAACCTGTACGCCAGTACGCCAGTATGCTTTCCTTCTTAGTGAGTCAGAGAAGCGCCAACGAGGTTCCTCTGACACACTAACCCCCAAGTTGGCTAGTGGCTATGGCTATTGGCTAACATAATGTTCTTAGTGAGACAGAGAAGTGCTGACGAGGTTTCCTGTCACACTAACAACCCAACATAATTGGTACGCAGCGGCTACGCGTTACGCTTCCATTCCCTTCTGTGTCAACTCAGAGGCACCCAGAGAGGTGCCTCCCAGAGCCCACCCCTCCCCATAAACCACTGTAGAAACGACAGATGACAAACGGAAATGACAAATTTTTGAAAAAAATTCACGACAAACGGAAACGACCCGAAACGGGCCCGTCCTCACAAATGACAACTCAAAACGTAATTTTTTCTAGTCGTGCCCATCTCTATTGGTAATAAATTGGTGAATAATTCCAACTATAAATTGTACTGAAAAATAATGTGATGCCACATATTCTACTTACGGGTAGCCAAGTTCCATAAAGTTGTTCCACATCTGTTTCAAAACCATGATAACACCCATTTGCAGGCAAAGGTCTATCAAGCAGCCACTAGGGTGACACTGAAGGAGGAAGTGTTGATACAGTGATATATTTTTTAAAAAATTATCTTTTTAAAGCTGTTTTAGAAAAGTTTGCTATAATTCTGCAACACTAGATGAGTATAACAAAAGGGTAAAGAAAAAAACAAGAAACAGACAGCAACAGTTCATTTGTTATTATATATACAGTCATCTCCCACCATTTTGCGATTCATATACTGCGGTCATGATATATCATGGAACTGCAGTATCTGATGGCAAGGGCCCCAGGGGCAAGCTGTGTGGGCCTATTTGAGGACTCCTGCACTTACCCCAGGCCTGGTGCTGCTCCGATCAGGCCTTTGATAGGCTTCCGGGCCTGTTGGAGACCCCAGAAATGGTTTCTGGTGAACTGGAAGTGGCTTCCGAAAAAACGGAAGTGACTTCTGAAAAAACAGAAGTGCCTTCAGAATTGCCCAAAACCACTTCTGGAGCCTCTGACGGGCCCAGGAAGCCTGTCAGAGGCCTGTGTGGGGCAGTGCCAGGCCTAAGGTAAGTGTTGGAGGACCCAGACAACCGCCCTAATCCCAACCAAAGCCAGCATCCACATATTGCAGATTTTGCTTTATCATAGGTCGGTTTGGGTCCCTAACCCCTGCGATAAACTGGAGATTACTATACAATATTATGTTAAAGTGGCAATCTCAGAGAGTAAAAATATTTGGCCTATAAGAAATTAACAGAATAAAATGAGTACAAATGAGTATTACATTTGGATGTGATTTTGCATGATGGTATGAAAAAGACATTTACCTCTTCCAATCTCCACCTGTTAAATAGCTTGTTATACTTTCCAGGACGTCCAGCAAACCTGTAAAATGAGATTTCTGCTTGTAAGCTACACTTGAAATAAATGTAGAACCATAGCTTTCATTTTTTTCTTTAAAAAAACCTAAGAGCTGATTAAATTTAGGCTGAAGTCAAAACTGTTTGCATGGATGGACACAAGGTAGCTCACAATATCATTAACTCTAACAGGAATTAAAAATCAACAGTATGAAAATTAATAAGGTATTAAACATTAAGTCACAGATCTAAAAGCATATTTTTTAAAAAATTAAAAATTAAAAAGCAACGAAAAAGCAATTTAAATTATCAAGCATAGGTAATCTAACCATGTTAAAACTCAATTTTAGAAGCCTATTTGAAATAATGAGATTTAATTTGTCACTGAAAGGAGAGAAGAGAGGAAGCAATGGTGGTTCATGGTGGATGAGACTCCATAATTTAGAGGTCGCCACCAAGAAGGGCCTCTTTGGGGTAAAGTATGATCCATACTGGAAAAGTATGATTGTGAACCAATAACAGTTTTTAAAACTTGTAACAAGAAGTTCCAGTCCTGTGTGTGGTGAGATGATTACATAGGAGGTATGTCAGAATAAGTAAAATGTCACAGATAAGTGCCAGCAGTAAGAAGAATAAAATAGCACTGAACAGAACTGGAACAATGCAATTCACACACTGCAAAAATGTGTTTTCATTTTGCAGTGTGTTTGGACCAACTCCTATTTCACTTAGCCACTGAGGTATCAAAAACACTTTATTTTTTCTGCGTTATGCCCTTTGATTCTTGCTTGTTTTAACATGTTTTATATTTAAGTTCTGCTTGATTTCTTCCTTTTAATGTCTGGTGGAAGAATGGCAAGATTAATAATAATAATAATAATAATAATAATAATAATAATAATAATAATA
>JAHTLZ010000016.1:53878084-53902532 GCA_023846285.1 Phrynocephalus versicolor | reverse complement strand
ATAATAATAATAATAATAATAATAATAATAATAATAATAATAATAATTCAGAAGTAGCGCCCTCTGTCAACAAGCCAATTCAATACATTATGGAGGCAGAGTGCTATTTCGTTGTATTCTTTTCAGCTGCTTTGGAATTAACGTACCTTCCAAGGAAAAAGGCAATGTAGAAAATAGAACTGTTTAAGTTGACAAACTGGAAAAGAAACATTTTCAAGGCAAAACTGTTTTCCCACTCTGAGTCTG
Organism: Phrynocephalus versicolor; assembly: GCA_023846285.1. Classification (NCBI taxonomy): domain Eukaryota; kingdom Metazoa; phylum Chordata; class Lepidosauria; order Squamata; family Agamidae; genus Phrynocephalus; species Phrynocephalus versicolor. Next base: position 53,902,286 of record JAHTLZ010000016.1, on the reverse strand, counting down.
TTCTAGGATGTTCTGTTGGGGGAAAAAACAGAAGGAAAAAAGAGAAAAGAGTGAACACTATAGATCCCTTTTTCAAAAGTCAGAATATGTGAATAAACATAAAATTAACACAAAAATATAATCTAGGTAAGAGCTGCCAAATATATCTGATATTCAATTTGAAAGCTATTATTTATTTATTTATTTATTTATTTATTTATTTATTTATTTATTTATTTATTTATTAGATCTCTATACCATCCATCTAGCCCATAGGCTACTCTGGGTGGTTTACCTGGAGTAAAGAAACAATTGTTATAAATAAAGAGCACTGAAACAAACCACACACACACACACACACACACACACACACACACACATTTTATAAGGATGAGCGTAGGGCTGGAAACCCAGCTCTGTGAAGAAAGACTGAAAGAATTAGGCATGTTTAGCCTTTAGAAAAGAAAGCTGAGGGGCGATATGATAGCAATTAGACATGGGCACGACTCGTCAAAATTCTTGTTTCCGTTTCCGTTCCTCGTTTCTGTTACGTAACGGAAACGGTAACGACAATTACTCCGCCAGAACTCGAACTCGAACCGACTAAAGAAAAATTGGGTCTGATTTGTCGTGTTGTTGTTCCTGGCATCGCGCAATTGCGCGATGCCAACAGCACAGAAAAAAAAGTTTTAAAAAGTAAAAAAAAAAAACCCGATTCCCGGCCAAAAAAGAAGTGGAAATATGCCTGCCTGAGTGAGGGCACCTACCAGAGGGGTGGTTTCTGGGGGGGGGGTCCCCAGCCTCCCCCCTCTCCTCCTGTCCTTCCTGGCCTGCTCTGGCAGAGTGGCGGCTGGCGGGCATCCTCGTTGTCCCGCCAACGTCGCCGCCTCGCCGGCTCGCCGCCGCCATTCAAGCAGCACAGAAAAAAAGTTTTAAAAACCCCAATTCTCAGCCAAAAAAGCAGGCGGAGATATGCCTGCCTGAGTGAGGGCAACTAGAGGGGTGGTTTCGGGGGGGTCCCCGGCTTCCCCCCCTCCTGTCCTGGGCTGCTCTGGTGGGGCATCCTCCTCCTCGTCGTCTCGCCAACTCGCCTGCCATGCGGTGCAGGTGGGGGATCCAAAATGGGGCGGGCGACCGCAATCTTTTTTTTGAAATCGTATCGTCGTGGTCCAAAAACACACCAAAGCACCACAGAAACATGCGAAAATTGCTATTTTAAAACTGCCAGATTTTTTACAGTAGCAGTGGGTTTTTCTTGCAACAAAATGTCTCCTGTCCTCCTCTCCATTTATTTTATTTTATTTTATTTTATTTTATTTTATTTACACCTGCGCAGTGCGCAATGATGGGCTGGCCATGGGAGTGGACCATGCAATTTTTTGGAGCCATTCCACCAATCGCATGGCCACTTGGCCAGGTTGACCACAGAGACTTCTGGGATGTGCCAATCAGGCATAAAAAGCCCACTAACCGTAGCCCGAACCCTAACCCTAAGCCTAAGCCTAGCCCATACGCCAGTACACTGTCCTTCTAAGTGGGTCAGAGAGGCACCCAGAGGTGCACCCCAATACTCACCCTAACCTTACCTGTAACCCTAAGCCTAGCCCTTGCGCTAACCCTAACCCTAAAGCCAGATCTGTGTACTCGCATTGCACTACACGCAAGTACGTTTCCCTTCTTAGTGAGACACAGTCAGAGCCCGCATCTCTGACTGACTGGTGCAGGGAAGGCATCCCCCAAGAGGGGTGCCCTGCCAGAGTCCAGTCCACTAAGCAAGTCTGCAACTGGCATGCATATCCAATTGGCTATGCATGCTATTTTGTAGCGGGTGAGGAGAGGAGGCACCCACGGGTGCCTGCAGGAGCCCGCTTTCCCTTCATAGCGGGCCAGAGGAGGCACCCACCTGACAGAGGTGCCTCCAGGAGCCCGCTACCCCCCTAAACCAGTACTATTGACAGACGAAAAAACGACACCACGAAATGACAAATTTTTGAAAAATTTCACGAAAAACGGAAACGAGCTGAAATGGACCCGTCCCGAAAAATGACAACTTGAATTTTTTTCCCCTGGTTGTGCCCATCTCTAATAGCAATTTTCAAATACCTGAAGGGCTGTCATATACAGGAGAGAAAGGATCTGTTCAATATCATCCCATAGTGCAGAATGCGCAACAATGGGCTCATGGTAAGAGAACCCAGCTTGCGAGTGAATTACATGAAAAATGTCCTGACTGTTAGAGCAGTGTGGCAATGGAACCAATTACCTCAAGAATGCTCTAGCACTGGAGGCATTCAAGAGAAATCGGGACAACCACCTGGCAGATATCTTTTGATTTGTATTCATGCATGGAGCAGGGGGTTGGACCTGACGGCCACAAATGCTCCTTCCTATTTCATTATTCTATGATTCTATGAAAACAATCCAATAACTAACAACCAATAATCTTAAACTTAATTTTTTTAAAAAGTAAATATTAATAATAAAGAGACTTAGTCAAATAACATATGAATGGTGTCAAATCGCCCTTCAAAAATATTTGAAGAGATCTACATAATTAATCTGTTGATTTGAATTTTTTTTTTTACTTGACATATGTTCTCAGGAATAAAAGGATATTGGAAGCAGCAGCATGTGCTGGATGAAGCTTATACTTGAAATATACTGGCTGTGAACAAGGGAGGCACCTCCATTTTGAGGTTTTATTTTCTTCAGTAGAATATGAGATATGCTGCAGCCAGCCATGCTACAAGGGCTATCACTAAATATATTTCCTGACTTTAAAAACTTTAACTGTATAGTTAATACATAGTTAAAAAGAGAGAAAATGTAGTCCCAGAATATGTAAAATATAATGTTATTTATTCCAGCATACATTTCTAACGTTCTATTTCTATTTTCTTTCACTGAAAGGGGCATTCCTATGAGTCCCCATCTTTTTTTTGGGAAGAATAAGAGATATATGATTTTGAGAAATATCACAGCTGATTACCCTCTGCCAGTAAGCTGTCCCACTACCCCCCGAAGTAGTATTATTCCTAGAAAAGTATATCTGTAAAACTCAACTTTGTCCCTCAGATACCACCTGAACTTAAACTGGCATAGCACAAGGTGATATCTTAATCTAGAAACACCCAGATGAAATGAGTAACTCTGAGAATTATGGTCACCACCCATGTAGACCTAACCACACCCTGTACAACAAATCATTAACTTTAAAATGACAGCATAAATTCATAACATGAATTGATGAAACCAGTTTGCTTCTGCCTTTTGATACATCAAACGAATTGAGGAAGAGGAAAAACATTTTAAGACTTGAGCAGCACTAATGTATTAGAAAGCTTTATCTCCTTTTTCATCTCAGCCATACATCAGGGATTCCTTAACTCACAAGGAGAGAGGGAATTAGAACAATGTTTTGCCTCAATTTTATCATGACCAACTACGTTTTGGGTTTCGGAATAATCAGTAATTAAAGGCTAAGGTTCTGTCCCCAGAGAGGAACAAAGGATTAAAGAGCAATTTTAATGCCATGAGTATTTGTGGGGGGAAAGGTAGAAAAAATGGTGAGGTTATATAATGTAGTGCACTAAAATGCTGTACAGCAAACCAGATTTATTTTCTGGTCTAGGAGTGCCTACATGTCATTTAGAATTTCATATGAAACATCACAACAGCAAAACTATGACTCACCTAAATCTGTTAAGAGATAAGCAACTTTTTCATACACCTGAAACAAAGACAAATATTTAACATAGTTTCAACAACAATCATTAAAACTTATCTAGTTACAAGAATTAAAGGGGTTATGAGGAAAAGAGTACATATATGAGCAAGTCTCTCTCCTTGTAAAGGCATTGTAACATAAAAGACCAGCTACAGGTGATATCTACCAAATCTGCTATCCAAAACATGGTTATATAGAAGTACCCCTTTTGTACTCTGCAATGGGATTTTTATAATTAATTACACAATGGATCATGCTCCACTACTGCAATTATATATCTACTTATTTAGGAGCAAGTTGGATGGACTGAGCGGGGAGAACACCTCACTGCATCCAGTTGGACAAACATCTGAACAGACATATATAGCATTACATTGCCAATCATATTTCCAGTAAAAGTTATGTGTAGCATATTTGGTTTAGATTTACTGTTCTAAATGTAAGTGTGTGTTTGTGTGTAAAATAGTCATAGCTATGAAATTTCTGCTATTTTCAGCAAGATAAAGCTATGGTTCCAAAATGTGGGTTCTGAAATGTTCTTGGACTGCATTTCAAAGGAGACCTGGATATTGGCTCTGCTGACTAGGGCTTTTGGAAGCTGTAGATCATGAACATCTGGGCTTCCAAATTTGTGTCAGAATTTACGTGGGTTGGACTGAAGCTGTTGTGTTTACACCGTTTTCTAGACTGGTGAACCATACCCAGGCCTGCTGTTAAATACAATCTAAGGCATTTCGTTAGGGCACGAGTTTTTAATTTAATATACTAAGTACGATGCATTTTTTCTTCTCAAGGTCAAGAATTACTGGGCTAGAAAATGTGGCTTTATTCTCCAACCACCACCACCACCACCACCACCAAAACACACATAATAAAAACAAGATCCACATTTATTCTAACATGAAACTCTGCCAAGGGGTAGAGCCAGATTTAAATATGATGTTTGTTACCTGGAAACGCCTTTGTAAATGCTTTGCTTTCACTGTGAACTTGTCCATGCCTGCCCTTACCCAGGTATGTGACTTCAAATATGATAGTAACCAACCAGTTAGAGAACTGCTTCAAAGATAGTGCTATGAGTACACACAAGCACAAAGCAGCAAGCTGCAGTTACATACAACTATGCTTTATTCCTTAAATGATCCTACAATCATCCTGGTAAAAAAAATTCTCTGAAAAGTATTTTGAAAAATCCCCTTCACAGGATACAGAACCAGAAATTGCCACAGACATTAACAGGAGGAAATATTACAAAGCCCCATTGGCAATATATATAGCTTCAAGGGGGGAGTGTATCAACACTGTATTTTTTCCATATATTTCATGTATGCTTGGACTCATTACAGTAGGACCCCGGTATCCACTGGGGATTGGTTGCAGGCCTTCCCGTGGATAATGAAAACCGTGGATAAGAGAGAACGCCTGCCCACCCATCTCGAAACTGCTGTTTCCTGACAGTAGCTTGCTTTATGACTGCAGTTTTGAGTCAGTAGCTTGCTTTGTGGCTGCTGTTTGTGACAGCAGCTCGCTTTACAGATGTTATTTGTGCTAATAGCTTGCTTTACAGCTGCTGTTTATGACAATAGATTGCTTTGTGGCTGCTGAATTATTTAATTTTTTTTCCTCTGCCAACTGTGGATAATTGAATCAGAGGATAATGAATCAGTGGATACAGGGGTCCTACTGTAATTGCAAAACTTACTGTTTTGGTTTAGCTCTCAGAATCCTTTAGCCAACACCATCAGTCGTGATACTGACTAGGGGAATTCTGAGAAGTAGAGATGGGCACGACTCAGAAAAAAAGTTTCGTTTTCGTTTTCGTTTTCGGCTAGGGTCTGAGTCGTTTCGTTTCCGTTTTCGTGGACTAATTTCAAAATTTTTCGTTTTCGTTTCGTTATGTAATGAAAACGAAAAAACGAAAATGAAAACAAAAAATTTTTCGTTTCTCCCCATTTAGCTCAATTGAGTGCTTTTCCAGTAACGAAAAACGAAAATTGGCTCGAAATTAGTCGTTTCGTTTCCGTTTTCGGACCAGGTTGGTGCCGATTTTCGTTTTCGTTTCGTTTCCGTAACGAAAACGAAAAACGAAAATGAAAACGAAAATACCGCTAAGTCGTGCCCATCTCTACTGAGAAGTATCATTTGAAAAATGAAATCTTCCCCCAACTCCTGAAGCTTAGCTTTACAGTGAGTAAGGATCAACAACTTACAACATTGAGTGACATGATGATCATAAAGTTGATGCAGACTCCGGTGCCTGATGTTGCAAACTGCCAGTACTTTTTAATGAAATACCATTGGAAAGAGGCAAACTGTTCCATAGCTACCAGGCGATAGACTACAACTGCAAAGACGGCAGTAAGGACTAATGAAATCTGGAGTGACACAAAACAGAGGGGGATTAAGGGGATAAATGGGCATCACAAATAAACAAAATGATCACAATTTTATATAATTTATTTTCATGTGGTTTAAGACGGGAATAAAAAGGGCCCTCTGAGTTTATGGCTGGTAATCCTCTATCCACAAAGTATTTCTGCTGGTTTATAAGGAAATTAGTCACACCAGGGATGCACAGCCAATTGTGTAACTGAATTGAGTGATTTCTTGTTGCTGGGTGTAATGCATAGCACGTTTTGGAAGGCATAACTTTATGCTACATTTGCATGAAAAGGATTTTGCCTGCTTAATCCATTCCCTCTTTCTATTCTGCTCTATTACTCTGCATATGAGAATAACTATTAACTATTTAAGTTAATGTAAAATTAGTATGTGAAGAATTGTTCCAAAATAACTCATTTTGAATAAACAGGAGTCCTATTTGATATGGTAAAGAATTAACATGGGAGAATATCTAATTCTTTCAGCCCTTCTGTTCTTCTGGGGTTCTAATTTATGGGAAAGTCCTCACAGACACAAGTGGTTTTTCCCCTTGGCTTCTGTTGGTGGCCAATGGAATGTACCACAAAGGATGCAGGACTAGCAAATATCATCTCCTCAGATAGTTTCTACATATACAGCAGTACCTCGACATACAAACGTGTTGACTACTGAAAAATTCGACTTACAAAGGAAATCATTGGAAATGAAGTTCCAAAAAACAAAACAAAAAACAAAAAAACCCCAAACCTCAGGTTACAAAAGGAAATCCATTTGCAATGATTACCTTTCAGTACAAAGCTCCACCCCATCCATGCTGTGCATAGTATTTATGGAACCAATGCATCTGTTTCCAATGTTTTCCTTTCAAATTGGAAACTGATGTCCCAGTTGCAGAAATACTATACACAGCATGCACAAGGTGGTGCTTCATATTATAAGCTCTGTATGACAGGTCTGGCTGTAGGGAGTGAGGGTGGCCCCCACTCTTCACAGCAGGACCAGGAAAAAAAAAACACCTTGAGGTGCAGTAGCAAGGCAAAACAGAGCAAGCACTGGGAAAATTCAAACAGCGCTGCTTGCTTGGTTCTGCCTTGCCCTGCGCCTCTCAGCTGCTTTTCTTCTTTAGAGCTGGGCTGTCAAAAAAAAATAACCCACCACCACCAACAACAGCTGTGACGCAGGCAGCAGCTCCCGCCACTCCTCCTCCTGACTCTGCAGTGTGTGTGTGTGGGGGGGGCTGCCCACCACAACAAAAGGCTCTTTGGTTTACCCCACCTTCTGTTGTGGTGGGTGCATGAAAGGGGAAAGGCAGTGAGGCTTGCAGCGGGCACTGCTTTTCCCCTTTTCTGCATCTGCCGCAGCAGAAGTTAAGGTAATCCAAACAGCCTTCTGCTGTGGCAGGCAGCCTACACACATGTGTGAGTGCACGCACACACACATACTGCAGAGTCAGGAGGAGGAGGAGGAGAGTGCGAGTATGTCTTTGTGTGTGTGTGTGTGTGTGTGTGTGTGTGTGTGTGTGTGTGAGCTCTGTTTTGTGCACATGCCACAGCAGAAAGTTCTTTGAGTTACCACACCTTCTGTTGTGCTGGGTGCCCACTGCCTTTCCCTTCCTTCTCCTCCTCTTCCTCCTCCTCCTGGCTGCTTCGATCTCTTTGCTGGCAGCCACTGGGCATTGCAAAGAGACCAATGCAGCCAGGAGAAGAAGGAGGAGGGGGAGAGGCAACAGAGGCAGAGATCACCCTCTTTCTCCTTCTTCTCTTGGCTGATTTGATCTCTTTGGGGTAAACCCCATCTTCACAGCCCCCGACAGACAGCTGATTTTAACAGGATGGATCTGTCAAAATCAACTGTCTGTTGGGCTAGTGGTTGATTGAAGGGGGTTGGGGAGCCTTCTCATGGGAATGCACTGAAAATCAATTAATCTGTTCCCCTTTTTGCCCTTTTTTACAACCTCTGGATTGCATTAATTGATTTTCAGTGCATTCCTATGGGAAACCACATTTTAACTTCTGAAAATGCATTCGAAATTGATTATTTCGTAAGTCAAGGTACTATTGTACTTAGAAATGTCTAAGTTCCTGGCTGTCTTGACATGCTGAAACAATTTGATGAGAAACGCAAATGCACCTCAAGTGCAAGAACAAGGCAAGGATCTTTGCTGATGTTTTCACAATGTGTGCACAAGTCCTCTGTACAAAGGTAGTACCTTTAAACTTTCATAGACAAAAGGGAGCTCATGCACAACATGTACTACTGTATATGAAGAGGAAGGATAATCGGATCGACAGAGGAAGAGAGAGAGAGAGAAAAAAATGAGAGAGAGAGAGAGAACCCATCTGATGCTTCCTATTTTTGAAATATGCAACATGGCAGCAGGCCTCACAGTTTTGTGAAATATGCACATAAATGATTCTCATAAATGTGAGAACACTCGTTGATGCAGACAGAAAATATCACACAATCTAGAAGGAAATAAGAAAGCTTCTCCCCTCTCCCCCATTCCTTGTTGTCATGTACAAGAACAAGGAAAGTGAAATTAGACTGTTTTCAGAGACATTACCATGAAGAATATTCCTGATACAGACACCATCAGTCGGCTCAGTTTATCAGGGAAGGGCTGAAATGGTTCAGGTTTTCCTGTTATTGGATTCACCCGCTCCACTTGGGAATATTTGGCTTCAAACTGGGGGCGAAGCTCTTCCTAAAATTAAAAATACTTCTCTCAGTTTTTGCTAAGGTGATGTAACACATGTAAATTAATATATGACACGACAAAAGAACATTCTTAATGGTGTGGTTCCTTTTTCATTCCACCTACTATATTTATTGACATATGCATCATTTTTAAAGGGACACTCAAAAATCAAATTGCTCCTGGTCTACCATGAAGAGCACAGAGAATGATTTTTCAGAATTGTTTCAGGGAACTGCTTGGCCAATTCTGAATAAATAAATAACAGTGGGAGGTAAGTACTTCCTTTTTGCTTTTCAGTAATTTCAATGAAAAATAATATTTTAACAAATACATTCAAATACAGTGGACCCTCATATAACAAATGGTTTGTATAACATAAAATCTGTACAACATAAAAAATTCTGGAGATAGGGGAAATTTGCTTAACAGAATCACCTATGGGGCAAATCTGTACAACATACAAATGGTCGTGATTAGGGATTACTCCATTTTTCAATGCATTCCTATGGGAAACTTGTATAAAGGAAAATTTGCTTACCATAATTTCATTTGGAACGAATTAATTCCTTTATACAAGGTACCACTCTATAACTTTTCTTGGTATACAAACAAATACACTGGGGAGAGGCATACCACTATGCCATATTCCACAGTTTCAATCTTGATCTTCAGAGTTTTAACAGGGCATGTGTAGCCTGCATACTGCAATGTGTAGCCTGCTTACTGTAATTGAAACTGTAAACCACCCAGAGACTACTTGAAGTGATATGGGGTGGTATATAAGCAGATCACTTTTTAATGTGCCTACTGGTTGTACTACATATTATCATTGATCAATACCTTGTAAAATGACAACCACCAGAGAAGCCTATACACTTTACCGTACATGTATGATTCAATTCTGTTCAGATAGCAATTTTGAATGCACACAGTTCAGAGGTAAGGCTAGGAAGTGCCAACCTAATTGCTTCTGTGGATGGTTTTCATTTGTACATGAATGAATTGGATCAAAGGCTTTTCTTGACACAGATTTCCTAACTCAAGCCACCTGTTTTCTCTTAATGTCCCCATCCATTTAAGAACTGTAGAAGTATTTTAGGGGAAGCAAGCCTAGATAATAGAAATGCTGCATTTGATTATGGCCAAATATCCTATTATCCCAGCCACCGTGAGGAAGTTGGTCCCATATACCTCTTCATGATCATCACAATACTGTCTTCCTAAATGAAACTTGACAAGCTCTTGGTATCATAGTGTTCACTCGTAGTTTGTTATGCCAGTGAAAAATTATGTCTTCCCATTTATTGTTATATACAATGTATGCTCATTTACTTATCATTTGCAAAGCTTATTGCTGGTGCTGGATGCTAATGCTTTCCTATATACGTGTACAATTTGTTAGGTACCGATGAAATTAGATTTAGCCTAGCAATCACTCAAAGTACCAGTAATGCAGACAGAGCTTCATGTTCTTTGACAATGTACAATATAGACTCATTTCAATATCAAAATTGCTGTCATAAATTATTTATTTGGACTCTTACCTCTTCCTCTTCCCAGTCTATTAGATCCCAGTCATAAGTTAGAACTGCTCTTCGTCTTTTCCAAAACTCTAAAAACACAGTAGCTGTGAAAGCCATTAGTCATATATTAATATCATAATCACATTTGAGCATATTACTTCCAACTTTATATAATGGAGCATACCAAACGTTTAATGTATAATTAATCTTATACACAATCAGCTACTGTACAATGAGAGTCAACTTGTATGTAGAACTGGGCTTTGAGACATCTGTTTGTTCTAGTACAGTGGTTCCCATTACCTTAGGACCCCGGATGTTTTTGGACAAAAACTCCAAAAAGGCTTCACCACTAAACCGTGCTGGTTACAGTCCAATGACTTATTTAACTTTTAAGCAACTTGTTGATTGCTAAAGAGATGTACATAGCCTTTAGCTAAGAGGAAGAATGCAGGAGAAATATTTCCAGTAACAAATGAAATTGGCTTACTCTCCAGCTCCATTCAAAATGGTCCGAGATGGATTTATATGGCTGCAATAAAAGTCCACAGGAATATTTGTTGCTTTGTGTTATTTTTCACAATATTGTATCTATTAACATGATTGCCTTCTTTCATCCTTTTAATTTCAATTAGGTTTTAAAAATACATATTTAAAAACTGGCCTTTTCACCTGTTGTTGTGTCATTACAGTCATGATCAACTCTTTGTGACCCCATGTCCATGGAGTTTTCTTGACACGAATACAGGAGTGGCTTGCCAGTTCCTACTCCAGGCACCTACAGCACCTTGCATTCCCTGGTGGTCGCCCATTCAAGTACTAGCCAGGGCTGACCCTGCTTAGTTTCCAAGATCAGGTGAGATTGGATGTGCTCAGGGCATCTAGGCAGCTCTGGCCTTTTCACCTACTCTTCTCTAAACTGCCCATTTAGAGTTCTAACCAATAGGGTTATGAGAGTTTATGTCTTTTTGTCTGACATGTATAAAACCTGTGTGCTTTGTATTGTTTTGGGTCTTCTCTGCCCTTAGAAGTCCCAGCTGACACAACTGCATTTAAATTAATAAAATTTAAGGAGTTAATGCACCAAATCCACATTTATTTAATGAGTCTGCCCTAGTGCAACTTACTATGTTAAGCAACGAGATTTTAGCCAGTACATGATGCAGCCATGTTTGCAGGTTGATCACAGGGATGTGGCCTGGGGAGGGCAAGGGGGTGGGGCACCCGAGACACAGCAGCTAGGGGGCACCAAAGTGCCTACCACACCCTGCCCTGCCACCATCTCCAAGTCTGGCTGCAGGCAGGCGTGCAAGAGCAGTGGCTGCGGCATCCTCCTCCTCCTCCTCCTCCTCCAACTCTTTGTTGCCATGCTCAGACACATGCACACCCTGCCGATGCACCCCATGCCCACCCCATGCCCGCCCCATGCCTGCAGGATTGCTGGGTGGATGTGATGGAGTTGGGGAGGGCTGGATGGGCACACAAAACAACTTTGGCCCCAGCCACCCCAAAACCTTGCTACGCCGCTGGTTGCTCAAAGGTTTTGAGGCTTAGGTAAGAAAGTCTCTGCCCCTCCATGCCTTGCAGTGCCCTCAAGGCTTCTTTTGAGGCTTGAAGTACCTTTCACATTGGATAGTATTTAGAGGTGGGTTCCACTCAAGGCTGATGTCTTCCCCTGGTTTGGAATAATTGCCAGCTTCTGCCCTATTCCCTTCAAAAGTGGGCCCTCAAGCAAGGGTTTTGATCTGATTTAGTGAGAGAAAGAGAGGGTAGAATGGTCACCTGCTTCCTGCCCACACCCCTGGTCTTCTACTCCCTGGGTGTGAACATATCAAAGCAGTTGAGCTTGAATCCATGTTGGGTAAAGGTCACATAGCATGAGGAACAATACAGTTATGTGCTGTTAATTATAGTCTAGATTAGTTTAGGTGAAGGTACAGCTTGTCACGGGTTCATTGAAAATTGTATAATAGTCACCTTTCGCAAAACTATAAAAACCCATTTGTTAATGTTTTTAATGAGGGAGAAGCCATGCCATGCATTCCTTCTGGTAACAGTAGATTGTACCTCCTTCTCCCAAGAGATGGAGTCTAGGAAATTGAAAAGCATATTTGGCTTTTAGAAATGTTATAGAAGGGGAAAAATATTTATTCTGTTTTCAAAATGCAAATATGGATTTTAATAAAGGTAACTTTATGTCTGAAGCAGTTTGTTAGCTAAAACTGTGACACCCCTTTTATCAAAATATCTTCAAATTTCCTTTCTTTCCTTTTTAAAGAGGAGCAACACAAAACAAAGAGCTAATTCGATATCATTTTGAATTTGGAGTTCATAATGAACAGTAAAACACTCCTTTAAATGCTATAGGAGTTCTTCCCTAAATAAGTGGTTAGTAATTTCATGTGTGTGTGTGTGTGTGTTTTTAAAGGAAAACAGAGTAAAGCATACTTTCCACCTGTTGAATCCATCTACATATTTCCAGGGACTGCAGAATCCTCCATCCACTTTGTCCCCAAAAGCTCCAAATTCTGTGAACTCTATCATGATATGTCTCAACATTGACAGCTGAGAAGCTGGTCATACAGGTTCTCAGGTGCTCTGTTACACCCAGAGAAATACAGCCCCACCTCATTTCGTTTCTCCCTGCATTCCTGACCACCGCAACACTGATACGTTGTCTGTGTTGTCCTGTTTTCAGATGACAACTAATTGTACTTCCGTAAGGGGAAAAATCATTTCACATTTTTCCTAGACGGCAGCTGAGAAGGAAAGGTAAGTGATTTTTCTCTTAATGACTTTTGCTTAACGATCTCACCTACATTAACTTTTCCACAGAGTATCTCTGCAATCTTGGTTTTAAAAAAGTCAGAGGTATTGGTTGGGTATTGGACTGGTGCAGATATGAGCAGTTCTAAGGAAGAGCTGAAAATAACTCAAGCTTCTTAATCTTCAGTTCTGCTTTTAACTGTTCCCTTCTTAACACACACCTTCACTGGTAAGACATATTTTTTCAAGGATTAAAGGAAGGTGCTTCTAAAAGTGGTTATTCAATATAAACATGCATTGATTCTGCACACTGCCCCAATATGCAGTACTTATAACTATTAGGCCATATATCCTGGGATATTGCATATTATTAGGTCTGCTGCTTTTATAATTGAGATATCCTCATTTAACTGTGCAGTTATAGCTACATACTGCAGATCAAACATCAGACTTCTACATAATTGTAAATGAACATATGTTTTTCCCAGCTGCACCTGCAGTCAAAGCAAGCAAGTAAACAAACCCTGACACACAATCTGTATTCTCTTATTTATTTATTTATTTTACATTAAAACAATATCTGATGCAAATGTAGATCAAAAGATAATTATATAGAGCATAGTGATCATTTTAGTGGCCTTATGTGATATTAACTTGCACTAAGCATATTATCTCATTTAAAACAGAAAAAAGACAAGGATTTTATAGACTATTGCATATAAATATATACAGTAAATCACTTCACTGATATAGAATTCTACTGAGTGATCCAGCAGTTTTAATTCAGCTACATGTGTAGAGTAGAGATGGGCATGACTAGGAAATTTTTTTTCGAGTTGTAGTTTTTCGGGACGGGTCCGTTTCGGGTCGTTTCCGTTTTTCGTGAAAATTTGCAAAAATTTGTTGTTTCGTTTTTCATTTTTTCATTTGTCGTTTCTACAGCGATTTCGCGCAATTTGACGTCCGACCGATGGGGAGCTGCGGGCGCAGGGCGGGCGGTGGTGGCGGTGGCGGCGGTGGCGGCGGTGGCGGGGGTCCATGGGTGGGCGGCGGCAGTGGCAGGGGGGAGGGGCGGGCGGACACACGGTGGGCGGGCGTGCAGGCAGGCAGCGTGCGGGCGCGGGTCCCGCAAATGACCAGGCGAAAAACAGTTTAAACTGGCCTGGGTGATGGACTTGCTGCTGCACAACAAGGCTAGTGCATCCTATATAAGCAAACAAAGTGGGGCAGAAAGAATGCATTTTTTTTCTCTTGGTCTGCTGAATCTGCTGATGCTGAACCGGCCAGCCACCCTACTTGGTCTGGCTGACGTGCCTGTTTGTTATACTTTTTTGTTGTTTGGTTTTGAATCCATCCCATCTCCCCTCCACCTCTCTCAGAGGGTCTCACACAACAGCACAACAACCAAGCTAGTAGAAGGGGTGTGCCAAATCTGGCACACAACTTTCACAATGCACAGGGCAAGTAACTAAGTGAACTGTAAGTTCTTCTAGATGTAATTGTAAAAAAAATATTCTATAGAGGTGGGTGCCCTTCAACAAATATGTTTGTTTGAGTGCCTGACTGCAAACAAATGAATGAGGTGTTGGACAAGTGAAAGAGTAAGTAAAATGTAATTGTAAAATTTTCTATAGAGGAGGGTGCCCTTGGCTTGTTGCCAACAAATGTGTTTGAGAACTTTGAGTGCACTGGTTGGAGAGGGGAACTCTGCCTACTCAGTCTGTACTCTGTATATTTTTAAAATAATTTAATCCACAGCCTCCAACCTCCCCTTCTAAGCACTAGTACTGGACCTTGGCTGTTGCTTGCCACTTGCTAATAAACTTTAGAAAATAGAAAATAAATGGTAGTATTATATTTTTAGATAAAAGTTATTATAAACTGCTACTAGGGTAGGGTTGCTTGCTTGCTATTCCCTTCCCAAACCCCAATCGCCACAGCAGCAGAGCTGTAGGCGCAGGTAAAAGGACCTTGGCCAAGAGTAAATGAACTTGGTTGGAAATTGGGATAGAAAAGAAATGGTAGTATAAAATAATATATATTTTCAAAATAAATCCGCAGCACCTCCCCTCCCCTCCCGCTCCCACTCAAACCTTCCCTCCCCCTTGAAGCAAATATAAGCAAATAAAAAAGGAAATCTTCCTCCAAAATGCAGGAGAACACAAAAAAGAATAAACTCTGCATTGCTATTCCCCACAGGGAATGAAAGAAATTATTATTTTTTCCTATAAATTCAATTTCAATTGAATCAATTCCCTCCCTGTCCCTGCCTAACGCGACCGCGACCGCGAAATCGAAACTAGACTGAGCACAGCAATCCAGCCCTGACCACCCTCCACCAAGATCCAAGCCCAGACTGCGACGGACGGGACTGCCTCGCCTTTTTATGCCCTCTTGCACATCCAGAAGTGTCAGTCAAAACCTGGCCATGCGATTGGTGGAATGGGTCAAAAAATTTGCATGGTCCCATCCCATGGCCAGCCCATCATTGCGCAGGTGTAAAAAAATAAATTAAGAAAAAAATAAAATAAAATCAACGGAGACGTATTTTGGCAAGACAAACCCGCTGCTGCTACTGTAAAAATTCAAGCATTTAAAATAGCTAATTTTTGCATGTTTCTGTGGTGCTTTGGTGGGTTTTTGGACCACGATTTCAAAAAAAATATTGTGGTCACCATTTTGGATCCCCCCGCCTGCACACCGCATGGCAAATGCAGACGAGACGATGCCCCCCCGCCTAGTACCAGCAGCGCAGCAGTAGCACTAGCCAAGGAGAGGGGGGCGGGGGAACCCCCCCAAAATAAAACACCCTTCTGGCCTGGTAGGTGCCCTCAGACAGTTTTTGCCTGCTTTTAGGGCCGGGAATCGTTTTTTTTTTAACTTTTAAAAACTTTTTTTCTGTGCTGCTTGGCATCGCGGGATCGCCGCGATGCCAGGAACGACAACGACAAATCAGACCCAATTATTCTTTAGTCGGTTCAAGTTCGAGTTCTGGCGGAGTAATTCCCGTTTCCTTTTCCGTTCCGTAACGGAAACAAGTAACGGAAACGGAAACGGAAATTCCGCTAAGTCGTGCCCATCTCTAGTGTAGAGGTATACAATTCTCCTGTACTCACATTACTGCATAGTCAGTATACTTTATATTATGTAATTATGTCATCATTTG
The DNA here is from genome assembly GCA_023846285.1 of Phrynocephalus versicolor. NCBI lineage: Eukaryota > Metazoa > Chordata > Lepidosauria > Squamata > Agamidae > Phrynocephalus > Phrynocephalus versicolor. Next base: position 53,886,045 of record JAHTLZ010000016.1, on the reverse strand, counting down.
TGGCTTTTGTGATTGCTGATACTAAAGCAGCTCTGACAGGCATGACCTGAAGCATTATGCTTATATACCTGGTGTTTGTTTTTAGCACCTTCCTCCCACCAAACCCCAAAATCTTTAAAAGTTGAAGCCTCTCTCTTACTCTCTCGCTCTCTCACATGCTATCTACAGATGACCCAAAGTGCTCAGAATGAAAAACTTTAAAGTTTTTCAGACTTTAAGTGCCAGTTAAAGAGAGAGGGCAGACTCTGGGGAGCATGTGGCTATTTTCCTCTGTAGATCTCCTTACTTCTACTAGGCAGCAAAAAAGGAATTTTACCACAAATCCAACTCTACAAGAAAAGCAGCACTTTATAGTGATGTGGCTATTTTATCTTCCCATCTTGTAATAACTGAAACACTACTATTTCTGTGGAGTGCTCTCTTGTTGCAGAAGTCCTTGTAACAGCAGGAATGGGTTGGGAGTAACCGTAGACTTTCCAAGTGTCATGTGAAGTATAGAAAAGGCCATAAATCCTAGCCAAGAAGGCAACCACTGCTGGTTGCATTTTGCAGCTTGTCTGGCCATCAACACAAAGAGATAGTCATGTGTCATATTTTTTGGTTAGCTATGTGTCACGGGCCCATTTATTGTGCTGTTTTTCACATTCAGTTGGCATAAAAGCAGCTCAGTGTCTTCCCTATCTCAGTTTTGTCCACCCCAAGACCCTGCAACGGTCTAATGACCTCATTTTGTTACAACAGCTCACCTTTAACTTAGGTTTGGGACTACATATATCAAGGAATGGAGCCTCTTCATGCAGAAATGCTGTTTTCTTACCATTGGTTTATATAAGTATTATTTCTAAATGTTCAGATTCAGAGGTATTCAATATTTGCCAGAGTGCCACCCTCAGATAGTTCAACTTCAAATGTATCAAAATCTGAATTTGATATGCATAATAATAATGTCTAATAGTCAGAGACAGGTTGACTCTGTAGATTAGAAAGCACAAGCCTAAGTTTCTGTTTATTAGAGGAAAAAGTGAAAAGGAAACTTATCTCTCAGACATCCTGGAGTGACTTCTTGAGAAATGGAACTAAAAGACCAGTGGTAGCAAGACATTCTATGCATCTCATTGAATATCGTTGACACACCAGTAATATAGTTAGGAATCAGATTTAAGATTAGAATATTCATCGAGTAATACATTATAAAACAAAAAGGAAATATCACATTAAGCTCAGGTCCCTTTGGAGCATATCTGGCAGGGCAAGTACAATTTTGTTCTTTACAGACTAATAAGTTACTGTTAATAGATTCTGTGTCCCTTTCTATGTTTTTAATTGTTTCCCCCCTATTATTTATAGATATATTGTTTAAAAAATACTGTAGAGAAGGAGACAAAATTCAGATGAGAAGATTACAGAGTAGATTAAAGGAATAGTAAATTTCTTAGAAGAACGTAACTGATTTATTGTGCCAATTTTGAAGAAGTGTCCTGGAAGATCAAAAACAGAGCATATTTCTTAATTATTGGTGGGAAAAAATCAACTAAATACGGAATCTGTGACTAAATTTTTTGCTTTCATGGTCAAGTTTAAAAATAAGCAATGTCTCAATTATGTTACTGATTTCCCTTAGCACTGGGTCTTACGGTTCTCTGCATTTTTAACGCATCCTGGTTTTAGCTTGTATTTTAACATTTTGTATTACAAATTGGTTTTATTTATTTGTTTTTACCAATTTTCCTTCTCTGCTCTTAAATCGGGTCTATGACCACATAATAAAGAATGAATGAATGAATGAATTTCAGTCCTTACTATAAAGGGCATGTGTAAAAATGTTGAAAATCAGAGTGTCTCAAGGATATCACACACAGAAAGACTTCTGTGTAGTGAGTACTGTGATTTCAGGATTGTTCACTATAAATGAAAGCTTTTGCTAAGTGGACTTCTGGTAATTTCTCCTGAGGGTTTCATATTCCAGCCAAGGTGAAATAGAAAAAAAATACAACAAAACTCACTTTGTTTGGCAATGAAATGCCTATTGATAAAAGTAAAAGTCATTTGCACCAGAGAGGGAAATAAGAAGCATGGCTAAGCCTGGGAAGGAAATCTTTAGAGCATCCTAAAAGCTCCCTTAATATTTATTTGCTCTTCCTGTGGTTTTTACCATTTATACTATGGGGAAAATGTGGACACTGAATATGATAAATAGTTTTCTATCTCCGGTCAACATACAGTATTTGGAACCCAGGATAAGAAGATTAATTACATATTGAAGACTGCCACTTAATGGAGAAAAAGAATCCAAATAATGATTTGAGCCAATTAAGAAATGTTGCTATAATCAGAACAAAAGCAAATCTAGAAAATAACCAGTTTGTATTTAGTATTTGGCCATAGGCAGAATGTTTTCTACGAAAACAAATGAGGATTTCTATAAATATATCCTGATCCCATTTGCTAAATATCCCATATATTTTAAGAACAAGGGAAGATGTCAGTTGAGGGTTAGGTCCACCAGGAAGGAAAAACCTAAGTGGAAGAAGAAAACAAGAAAGTACCTCCTTCTTGGGAGTTTTTTAAGCATAGGCTGGATGGCCATCTCTCGGGAGCACTGTGATGGGGGTTCCTGCATGGCAGGAGGTTGGACTGGATGGCCCTTGAGGGCCCTTGAGCCTCATGGCGCAGTGGTTAAATGCCTGTACTGCAGGTAAAACTGTGCTCACGACCTGGGTTCAATCCCCGGTAGCAGGCTCAAGGTTCACTCAGCCTTCCATCCTTCCGAGGTCGGTAAAATGAGTACCCAGCTTGCTGGGGGGGGGCAATGTGTAGCCTGCACACTGTAATTAAAAAATTGTAAACCGCCCAGAGACCACTTGTAGTGGTATGGGGCGGTATATAAGCAGAACACTTTGCTTTTTTTGCTTTGCCTTTTCCAACTCTATGGTTCTGTGATTCCCCACGTATATTTTCTGCATGGATTCCAGATGTAGGAGGCCATGCTTACACCTTTGGCATCACCTGACATGTATGCATTGGGCTCAGATGCCCACATCAGGAAACTATGTCCCCGTTCCTTCCCTAAATGTTCTTCCTGCCACCACTGTCAATGCCTCTGCCACCATCCTCCAAGGCAGTAGCCTGGCTTCCCTCCTAGGAACTAGCTGTTGCCTCTGCTGTGTGTTCACCTATCGGCTGGGCAGTGGGCAGATCCCGAACCAGACCACGGCTTCTGAGTATGTGTCTGCTGCCTTGCTGATAGGCAGGCACTTGCACAGGGGCAGTGACTGACTTGTGGGAAGGAAGCCAGGTCCACTGCCTCTGAGAATGACAGTAGTGATAGAGGAAGCAGCATGGGGAGTGGAAAGGGGGTGGGTGGGCAGCTGAGGCAGCAGAGGGCAGGTGAACCAGAAGAACAGTGGCTTGTGGGTAACTGTGAACCACTGTAAACCCCTGGTAAAATGAACGAGTATGAGGTTCTTCTGGTTCATGCCTATCTTTAGCCAAAATCCTATCCATGTTTTTATTTGTATATGTATTTGTATATCAGGCAAAGAAGAGCCTGTGAAGGGAGGGAGAAACACTTATGTGATTGTACTTGTGCGGCTGAGGAAGTAAATGGATTCTAGCACCAAGTTCAGTGAGCCACATTTAAAATGAAATTATGTGTTAAAGGTCTGTGACCAAAAAGGATGTCATTCTACAATACCCAGGCTTGGAAGTGTTTTTTAATTGCTCTTTACTTTAGCAGTGTTTGGATTGATTTAATGGTATTCCAGTATTATAATTCCTGTCTGTTTACATTTTACTGGCTTTTGTCTGTTTATATATATATACCTGTTTCATTCGTGTTGCTAGGCGCCCTGTGTTCCCATGTTGGGAGTAAGGTGAGCTATAATTCAAGTAAGCCAACAAGCAGCAGGCTATCTCCTGTCATGACTTGTTTAGAGGCAAGATGTGGGGAGGGCCCTTCTCAAAAATAAAATTAGATATTTCAGCAAACATCAGACATGTTATAGTTGCACACATGTATATACAAATGTTATGGCACATGATTGCTAAAAGTCCTGTGTATCTTAGTGTATAAAGTGATGAACTAGGACTCGAGAGACCAGGGTTCAAGTCTCTGTTCAGCTATGGAAACGCGCTGGGGGTATGGAACTAGTAAAACCACTCCTTAAATATCTCATTGAAAGACATTATGTTCACTATAAGTTGGTTCCAATTTGATGGGACTTTGGCCAAGGTCACACCTGGGTTTCGATCCTGATCTTCTGAAGGTCCGGCTTTTCCTCTTCTTCCCATCACGTGATTTAAATGTGGGAGAAGAGGTCTCACGTCAAAATCTGGTTTTTCAATTTTAAAGTGCAGTTCAGCCCCCTTGGCCAGCAGGTGGCGCTAGCACTTGAAAAAAATGGAAGACTTTTCTGGGGGAATTTAATTCTGTGTCGAACTTCCTGTTACTCCGATATGGAGCCAAATTAAAAAAAAGCACTCATCAGCCCCAAGAACAGCCGGTGGGTGCTATGCAAAAAATAAAAATAAAAAGAAACCCGGATTATCAGCGGGGTCACACAGTGTCTGCCTCCTTAAAAGCCGGATTTCAAAAGGGAGGCAAAAATTCCCGAGCCTGGAAGGTAGGTCACAGAAACCTCGGTTAAGGGAGCTTTTTTTTTTTCAAAAAGCGGGGTGGCCATGAGGACGGTATTTTTGGGCACGATTTATTTAGTAATTTAAACTCTCTTTAATGGGACATGTGACCAAGCCCATAATTAACTAAAGGTCTTGCAGTCACTCTTATATTTGTAAATGATATAATTATTTGCTGAATGTCCATTCAGAGTCCTTTTGGCAAATTATTTCATTATTTACAAACACAAAAGTGTCTGGAGGAATTATTTTCAGATATGTTAACTAACCTGCACAGTGATATGCTATTACAATTTTCATGTACATATAAGGAGACATATTAACCTAATAACTTAATTAATAAATGTAGGCTTGAGAAGCATACAGTCACACTTCCTTTGCTTCATATAGATAACAATGCATATAAAATTAGTGACAAACAGATCTAATCTTGTTGTTTTGGTTCTTTGAATCATATTTCACTTTTCTCTTAGACCTGGGACACACGGCATCTAACAAGAAAGATACAATAATTGTAGGTAATTTTGGATGGACAAGGAGGAGTATTGAGTACTGGGTTTTGGTCCTCCACAGGGAGTCTGTCTGAAGAAGAGCTAGCTTGTACAGCCTTGGACAAGATGCTGAGTTCTGGAATGCCATTAGAAGAAGGGAATGGCCACCCACTTCTTAGTACAGTGGTGCCTCCTAAGACAAAATTAATTTGTTCCACGGATCAATTCATTTCATGAAAAATTCATCTTAAGAGGCACAGTTTCCCATAGGAATGAATTGAAAACCAATTAATCCCTCCTGGAGAAACAGATTACATTGGCTTTCAATGCATTCCTATGGGAAGGCTGTCCCAACCCTCCCATCAACTGGCAGCCCCCAGGCAGCCCAACAGACAGCTGATTTTGACATGCACACACACACACACACACACACACACACACACACACACACATCCAGCTGTCTGTGGAGGGCTGTGTGGAGCAGCCTTCTGCTGCCAACTGATTGAGGAGGTTTACCCCCAACCCAGCAAAGGGGATAACCTTCCCCACTTTTGTTGGCTCCCCAACCTGGGAGGGGGAGCGGGCGAAGGGCTACACAACCAGGAAAGCCAGGATGGAATACCAGGCTTTTGAATTTCATGCACCCATAACCCCCTCTGGCTGTGGGCGTGCAAAGTTCAAAAGCCTGCTTCGTAAGATGAATTTTTTTTGCAAGATATCCAGTAGGCAAACTATTGTCTTACGAAAAATGACTATTGCCAGAAATTTCATTCATCTGATGAAGAATTTGTCGTATGGGGCAATAGTCTTGTGATGTGCCACTGTACCTCATTCCTAGGAAACCCCAGAATGCACCATTATAAACTGCAATCAAGATGATAGCACATAATTATTAAAGCAAGTCCTGCCATGAAACTGCTGGAACATCCAACAGAGTGAGCCAGAAATTAAAAACAAATAAAAGGCCTCCTCCAAGTTTTGAAAAATGGAATGTAATTATTCTGCCCCTTGTATGATTGCCTTTTCCACAAGGTTACAGAATGAGGGAAGGCTTTCATTAAATGCAGAAACTCAATGAAGCAGTAATCACACTGCTTTGCGTAAGAATGGATCTGTTTTCTGTTGATTAGCTTCTTCCCTTCTTTCTCAAGTAGTATGAAATATTTTAACGTTTCTTGACTCTGTGGCCAGATAATTGCCTATCCTTCAGAAAACCGTGTTACTTGTAAATTGACTGGCACATCTGTGCTGAATCTCCCCCACTTTCCTTCCCTGTGCTCATCCATTAGAAAACAGAAAGTGGAGACGTACACTTCGAAGAAAACAATTTCTGGTCATACACAATGAGAAAGATGATATATTTTAGAAATATATTTCTGTGGGCTCCCAGATTAATGACAGATTTGGCCTTGTCAATAATGGCCAAGTGTCCTCAGTCAATTGGGCGGGGGACTATACTTTCGATCCAACGGAGCAGTCAAAAAAGAGAAAATTCCAGTTGAGCAATGCAAATCCCAACTGGCTTCATCCATGGCGAGTGGAGCAAAAAGAAACCACTGTTGATGGTACTTTGGGGAACTCATTTTCAAAATTACATTTCTCTTTTCTGTAACAACAACAACAACAACAACAACAACAACAACAACAACAACCCTGTAATATCCATGTTATTGGAAATTGGGGTAGGTGCAACATTCTTGTATGAACTAGGAAATGCACTGTGCCTTTTAAAACAAGAAACCTGTCCTTTTAGACTTCATTTCTCATGGCAATTATTCCTGTTCACGTGTTTGTGTGGTTAATTTTTTGAAAGGAAAATGGCACTATTTTGTACTGAAGCGTTTTGTGCAAAATGCACAAAACATGAGAGAAAAGATGCCTGTTACTAACTTTTTCAGTGGAAGTATAGAATTTGCACATGGGTTGGAAATCCCTCAAATGCCCTGTCTTGATCAAACATGTAACAATAGCAACACTCCCCCCTCCACACACATTTTATAGGCCTGTTTCATTTCCTCATATCACTACTGGTTGAATCAAATCATGGGGAGTAACAAAATGCAGCCTGCTCTCTAACTTGTGCAGGTGACATCTGCCAGAACATTCCTGTCACAATGGAGAAAAGAAAGAAGTTGTCCAAGGAGTACACACAAGAGTTTGTGAGTACAATATGAGAATGTTTTGCTGGTTGCAAAAACCTTGGCAGAAAAAGCCAAAGGAAGCTTTGAGACAAGAGGATTCACAACTATATCTTAGACTCAACCAGGGGGCCAGAACAGCAAAATATATTTTGCAAATGTATTAAATGATTTCTTAAAACCAGTGACCCTTCAAAATATGCTAATCTGCCATTAAACCCCGATGTCTTGATTTTCCTACAGGCTCTTCATATCAAGAAATAATTGGGATACAATGCTGATCTCCAAGGGAATTGTAATCACTGTGTTGTTGACTAGCTTACAGTGGATCAGCTACAAAGGTGCCAATGCCAACGTTCCTACAAGCTCTACAGGCAGCTTAAGCAGCACCACTACAAGTAAATCAGTGCTTACTGGGGTTTCTGAAACCACTCTTCCTGTAATTCCTGCTTCAACAAGAAACCACCACAGCAATGCAACAAAAAATCCAGTGACAGGTAGCAACACTGAAAGCAACAGCGGAACAGCAACATCTTCTCGTGATGTTCCATTGTCCAAGACTACACAATGGTCAAATTTTACCCCAAAAGATGAAAAGTACTTTCCCACAAATATCAGCACACCATCACCTCCTTCAAGAACAACCAGAACCAGCAGTGATTTGCCAACCACAATCTCTGTCAAGTCCTCAGAAACA
>JAHTLZ010000016.1:53793594-53831386 GCA_023846285.1 Phrynocephalus versicolor | reverse complement strand
CTGCTTTTTGGCCCGGGAATGGGTGGGGGGGAGACCCGGGAGAGTTTAAAAAAGTTTTTTCCTGTGCCGCCCGTGCCGCATGCTTGCGCTTTGGCGGCCGGAGGCGAGACTGGGCTTTTTGTGGCGGGCGAGCCTGCGGCGAGTCCCACCACACCAGACCAGAGCATCCCAGGACGGAGGGGGGGAGGCCGGGACCCCCCCTCCAGACCAGAAACCCCCCCTCCAGTAGGTGCCCTGCGCCCTTAGTCAAGCAGGCATTTTCCGTCTGCTTTTTGGCCCGGGAATGGGTGGGGGGAGAGTTTAAAAGTTTTTTCCTGTGCCGTCCGTGCTGCTTGAGCCGGCGGCGAGACTCGTGCCGTGCGGGAATGGGTGGGGGGAGAGTTTAAAAGTTTTTTCCTGTGCCGTCCGTGCCGCTTGAGCCGGCGGCGAGACCCGTGCCGTGCGGGAATGGGTGGGGGGAGAGTTTAAAAGTTTTTTCCTGTGCCGTCCGTGCCATGCGGCTTGTTGCTGCTGCTGAGAGCCTGCGGCGAGTCCCACCAGAGCAGCCCAGGAGGGAGGAGGGGGGGAGGCCGGGGACCTCCAGAAACCACCCCTCTGGTAGGTGCCCTGAGGCACGGCAGGCATATTTCCGCCTGCTTTTTGGCCGGGAACCGGGGTTTTTTAACTTTTAAAAACTTTTTTTCTGTGCCGCTTGGCATCACGCGCAATCGCGCGATGCAAGTAACGAGCACGACAAATCAGACCAAATTGTTCGTTCGTCGGTTCGAGCTCGAAGTCTGGCGGAGTAATGGAACCGAGTAACGGAAACGGAAACGGAAATACCGCTAAGTCGTGCCCATCTCTACTGTTTATAATAAATTGAAAGCTATATCGGGCAAGGAATAGGTTTAAGGCTGGATGAAGTGGGCAACTTCACTTGGGTTGCTGGGTGGGCAGCAGGGAGCATCACATAAACATATCATTTGTAAACATGCACAACATACATATGATGGACAGTTGGACACATAATCTATCTCACTCTGTAGATTACTGTGATAGAATGAAGCTTTTATGCTGATCAGTATTTCTGAGAATGGATGGGGGCAAAGTTAAAGCTCCCCTTGCATCCTACCTATTCTTCTGTAATTTAGGTGGACAAAAAAATCAAATTGTTTCCCATTCAATATTGTTTTGCTGTGTACACAGTTATTATACAGCCAACTGTATATCAGTGTATCATCAGCATCCTTGAGACAGTAAGGAAGATCACTGTTTGCATTTTGGTTGGTGAGGGAGGACAATGTGTAAAGGAGCCTAATAGAAAAGAGACCTGTCTTTAAATATAGTAGCTGCTTTTATGAATGTTTCTAGAATCAGAGGGGCTGGTGGGCATTTGGAAGCATCCTTTTGAGTTTGCTATAAAGGTCTTGAGGGACCACATGACTTAAATAATATTTAAAATTGATCCCATTCTCTTGGGGGTAAAAAAAGGAGAAAATAAATCTTTACTAATGCAATTGCATTGGGCAAATATCTCAGATTCAAATTCCCCAGTCCCTACATTCATTTCAATGTCTATTCAGAGGAACTCTACACATTTTGCAGCTTTTCCAACCACTAAATTGATGAGGGCCAAACTTGGAATTCCAGTAATAAAAAAACTGGTGGAACCAACCATCAGTTGTCTCTGCCTTTTTATCTTCTTTGGATATGAAATTACAGTGCTCTCTCCTGGTATCAAAGAAAGGATATATTCTGTTTTAAATCTACAATTCATGATGAATTGACTATTGATTTTGTTGCATGTAGGCCTGTTGTTTTGGAAACAGGCTGCTGTTTGACACATAGGATGGTTGACATATGATTCTCCAGATATTGCTGAGTGGCATCTCCTCTCCTGCTATCCAGAAATAGCCAGATCAGTGCTCTGCATCGTGAGATTCACAGTTTGTTACTTACAGCATAGACCACTGCTGTTGATTTTAAAGAGATCAAAAGCTGCTCAGAAGGTGTACATTTGACCAAGAGTTTTCCATATGGGTTTTCTCATCTGATACCTTAGTTCATAAGGGCATAGCAACTCTTAGCCTGCATGATTCAAACATCCCCCATAGGAGTTTTACAATGCACATCACAATATACATTTCAACTTCTGCATTGGGAATACATATTAAAAGCACTTTTTTTTTATCCTTTGCAACATGCAGCCTCAGTACCCTGACTGAAAACTGGATTCTTCAATAGATTCCTCTCCTCTGGTTCTAAAGTAGATTGATAAAACACTTCACAAGATTTGCACTAGTGACCATGTCATTCCTTGTATATTATTTTTCTGCTGGATTCCACAAATAACTAATAACACACTTAGATTTGACCAGTGATGGGCATAGTTGATTACTTCCCTCATCCAGGACTACTATATTTAACTTCTCTTCCTGAAGAATTCTATGCTTCTCTACTTAGAAATTACCATGATTGCAATAAATTGCTTTTAAAAGGGGCAGGGAATGATGGGTTATCACATACAAAGGAGCCCTGCATGATCTTGGGGGAGAACTGGAAAAATGAGAGTGACAACAACACTGCAAGCCATTCAGTGCAACTCCATGCTAACCAACAGTCAGTCTTTTCTCAGTGGAAGCAGGGTGCAATTCTTCAATGCCATTGAAGTCCGTGAGCGGAAATGGGTTCAATGGAGCAGAACTGCACTCTTTTTAACTCTTAAACTGCATACAATAATAGCACTTAAATTTCTTATAAAGAAAACATCCGCCTACTTATGCATATACACATGCAAATTTTACTCTGTAAAGACCACACTCGTCTGACAAACAACCACTCAAGTACCATACCCAGGAATGTTCTTACTCTAAAGAGAAATACTAATCATATGCATATTACCTTTTTATCCATGCTTGACAATGAGAGAGATGCATTCAGTTGCATTTTATGTTTTATGCACGCTCACACAGAAGTAGGGTATCTTCTTTAAAGTAGCATCTTCTAGCCAATGACTTCTCTGTAGCCTTCTTAATGCTTGAGATTGCAAAATGCTGGGATGTGCCTCTTACTGCTACAACTTTATACACAACACAAGAGATTTTTGCTGCCTCACCTGCTTCTTGTAATGTGAATGGCTCCGGTGGGACTCATTAAAAAAAAAGAGCCCACTGGAACCTTCTCAAATGTGAGTGGATAGTTTGTGAGCACCCACACGCAATTCACTGCTGTCCTAAGTCTGAGAACCTTGAGGCTTTCCTGCACTGTGCTTGATTCACCACCTTGATTCTCGCTCGCATATTACAGATCATTGGTTGCCAAAGGCTCAATTTCACAGAATCAAGGTATTTCTTGATTCTGAGGTAGAATTCCCACCGGTTTGTGTAGGAGGTTTCCTTCACCAAAGAGAAAGAAAATGCAGGGTGGGGGAAGCCCCTGCATAACCCAACTCTGAAGGTATCATTCTTCCATCATTACATTGTTTTAAAGAAAAAACAAGCTATACAACACGCTCTCTTTCTCTGTCCCTCTCTCTCTTTTACCCTTTACTTCTCTTTTCATTGAGAGGCAGGGAGTGATTTCCACCTCTTTCCCTGAGCTTCAAACACTTTTATTCAACCCAATTAAAAAGCCTTGTATCAGCTTCATGGTAACACAGCGATTTATAACTCGGGCCCAGCACCTTAAAACCATTAGCGCCATCATTTGCGCCCAATGAGATCAGTTTTTATTTTAACCGAGTCCCTACAAAGCATTCCAAAAGTAATTTGCTACTAATGTACTTCAATAATGCTTCTGAATAAATTATTAAAGCAGTTTGATCTACTGATCTTTTAAGCAATAGCTATAAAATATCTACATTTAAAAAGAGAGAGAGAGTAAAAGAAATAACATTGTCAAGCTCTTTTAAATGGCATGCCCGAAAGGCCCTCTCGAGACAGCTTCTTCCTGGGGAGCAGAGAAACCAGCTCTCTCTAGGATGCTTACTGTACAGTTTTCAAGATATTGAGAGCTGCTAATACCATGATAGATAGCTTGATATTATAGCTCAATATAAAATATTTGCTATGCTCCCTACTACAACTTAACCCCATGGCACAGTGGTTAAATGCTTGTACTGCAGCCAAAATTGTGCTCACGACCTGGGGTTCACACTCAGCGAACAGGTTAATGGTTGACTCCGCCTTCCATCCTTCCGAGATCAGTAAAATGAGTACCCAGCTTGTGTGTGGGGGGGCAATGTGTAGCCTGCATACTGTAATTAAACTGTAAATTGCCCAGAGATTATTTGAAGTGGTATGGGGTGGTATATAATCAGAACACTTTTCCTTTTAAACAGAAAATGGTGTCAGATATGTGGTTTGGAATGGCAGACTGGCTACTGCAGCATGTGCATCATGGGCTACAACCGAAGCAGAATTAGCAGGAGTGAATCAAGGAGAACTCAGCCAGGTACAAGCTCCTGAGGTTGATGATCATCATTGAAATACTTGCAGCCCCCCTGCAGGAAACCGGCAGGGGTTTAAAAAAATGCTTCACCTTCATGTGTGAATAGAGGCAGTTGAGGGCAGGTTTACAAGAAGCATGGCCTTGGGCCTTTCTTCACTATCAGCCCCCAGATCTCGGATGGGCATGGAAAGCCCAAATAGGAAGACATTTTTCACAAAAAATTGCCACTTTGTACTATATCTGCATATGATAATTTCAACCAATATATGGAAATACCATCACTGACATACACTACTGCTCTCCATTTTGCAGAGGATTATGACTAGATACCCAGATTTTGACACAGCACTGTGAGAAAGGTGGGATACAGATCGAATAAATCCATGAAGGACTGTTTAACAACTCTCTGAAATAAATATACATATGCCTGCCTAGATGCCCTAAGCACATCAGATCTCTCCTGATTTCAGAAGCTAGGCAGGATCGGTCCTGGCTAGTACTTGGATGGGAGACCACCAGGGAATACCAGGTGCTGTAGGAGCCTGGAGTAGGAACTGGCAAACCACTCCAGTATTCCTGCCAATAAAACTCTATGGATATGGAGTCATGAAGAGTTGGTCATGACTGTAATGGCGCAACACACACACACACACACACATTAATTTCACAAAAATCCATGAAGCATGACCAATTTTCCATACATTTCTCATATCTTGTTCATTTTAACATTTATTAGAAACACAAAAAATCCTTATATTTTATTTAACTCATAATCTGTATCAGTGACCTTCAGTTCTACTATTTTTATTGTGTCTATCATCTGAATTCTTTGTGAGATCTTACAATTAATTCATCCATGTAGGAGAAAAACCAGCTGGTTTAATGAAATCTTATAACTCTAAGACTACAGGAAAACTGCCTAAAATTTGGGAGGAACTCCTTCTATAATGCCCCCCAATAGTAAAAAGCAAAAGTCACATGTAAACCTAATTAAAAATAACAATGTGGCCAGATGTTATGTTACATTCAAAGTGGTGTTGTTACTCCCTCACTACTACCATAAGTAACATGTTATACGTAAAGTCATCACTTGCAATGTGATACTTCCAAATCCTGTGTGTGTCCTCAGGTGTGTACTTCTCTTTCTTACAATACTGAAAAACGTTTCAGATTGCTCCTTTTTTCACTTGTTGGAGTCAGACATGATGCAATTGTGAATATTCATCACTACTTGCAAATGTTTAGCATTTTACACTAGTAGGCAATGACTGGAAATGTCTGCCCTGACACATTGAGGGTAAAAAAGAAATTATATGACTTGATTATGCATGGGCCTTTTGCTTTGGAATGGGTCTGGCTCTGAAACAAATCACGGCAGCAGAGATGGGCACGGAATGAACATTTTTTCATTTCCATTACCGTTGTCGTTTCCATTATGTAATGAAATGACAAACGAAAATTGTGATGAAAACGAAACGAAACGAACAGAACGGCGAAAATTGTGGTCGTTACGTTTCGTTTCCGTTAATGGTGACGCACAATGAAATGAGCTGTTTTAAATGTTAAAAAGCGCCCTGGACATCCGTAAAAACACAGCAATAATTATTTATATTGTCTGATAATACCTACCAGGGGGGTTGGGGTCCTTAAAACGGTTGCTTTTGATTTCTCCCATCGCGATGTATTTTTCTTTTCCCTTTAAAATGGATGTCGCTACCAGCCACAAAATGGAGGCAAGCCATGTGATGGGATCATGTTCAACCAATAGCATGCCCAAGTTGCAGCATGGGTGGGCAGATCTGGCAGCCACAGAGGGCATAAAAAGATCTGGCAGCCCCCATCCTCCTTGCAGTCTCTGGTGGGAGTTAGGGTGGGATTGCTGTCTCTGCAACTCTATCTTCAGTCCTGCAGCCTCCCTGTGTGCGTGCATGCTGCGTACCTCTCGGTGAGTACCCTCCCTTGCCCCGCAGTGCAGTCACTCTATGGCTGCCTTGCACCCTGGGCAATGCCCGCCGCTGCCTTTGCAGCCTCCCTGTGTACCTAGTCTATACTGTGTCTCTGCCAGTATCCATTTGTTTTTTAGTGTTTTCCCTCTGGTCTGGGGCGTTGGGGGATGCCTGCGCACGGAAATGCTTTAAAATCGCACAAAAAGCGGGTAGAAACGACAAACGGAAAAATGAAAAACGGAAACGAAATTTTTCCAAAAATTCATGACAAACGGAAACGAACCGAAACAGACCTCTCAACAACAAATGAAAAACCAAAATACCATATTTTTTTTATTTGTGCCCATCTCTACACGGCAGCACAGGTGCCATTTGAAACTTGGACCCACCCTCCAAAATGAAATCACCCATTGACTTACTTTGCCTTACCTTGCGCAGGGTGGTACTCCAGCCAGGATGTGTCACTGTTCCTTCTCCCTGGTGCTGGCCAATCAGGAACTATGCAGGGACATGTATCATCCTGCCTCCCTGTCTGATTGGCCAGTGCCAGGGAGAAAGAACAATGTCACATCAGAGGCTATTTCTTGGTTGGAGTATCGCCCCGTGTGAGGTAAGGCAAGGTAAGTCAATGCATGATTTCATTTTGGAATGTGTGGGTCCAAGTTCTGAATGGCACCTGTGCTGCCGTGCTTCATTTCAGAACTGGACCCATTTCAAAATGAAAGTCCCATGCCTAGACTTGATACAAATTCTTTCCACCAATAACTTCCTTTTTCAGTTACAAAATCAGAACAGTGGTTCCCAACCTGGGGGTCAGCCCCCCCTTTGGGGGTTGCATGACCATTTCACAGGGGTTGCCATAAGCCAGTGAAGAAAAAGGAACAAACAGCATAGGTCTGGAGGAGGAAGGGGAGGAGAGGAGAAAGAGTGAGTTACAGCTTGATAGGTTGGAGGGGATGTCAGTCAATGGCACCAGTGGCTGCGATTGGCTGAGGGTGCCTGTAGAGGGAAGGTCTCTATGGCATCTGCACAGTGCCCTGCCAAAGGGGGCCTGTGGCCTCTTCCAAGCAGGGCAAGGGGGTCACCACAACACTAGGAAGTGTATTAAAGGGTCACGGCATTAGGAAGGTTGGGAACCACTGAGTTAGAAGAAGTTGTATAAGTAATAGGGCATCTATTCTAAGTACCTGAATCCACTCTAGGCATTGTTTTAGACACACACACACACACACACACACACACACAGAGAGAGAGAGAGAGAGAGAGAGGGGGGAGAGAGAGAGAGAGAGGGAGGGAGAGAGAGAGAGAGAGAGGGAGAGGGAGAGGGAGAGGCATGAAACAGAAAAATGGTGTTTCATTTCAGTTCTGTTTCGTGGCCCATCTCCCTTCATTTTCATTTTAAAGAAACGGATTTTTTTTTAAAAAAATTGTTCCGTTGTTTCTTGTTCGTTGTTCCTTTTTTCGTTGCTCTTCTTCTTCCCCATGGTGGATGACAGAGCTGGGCCTGCTGTCTTCTGCCATGGGGAAGATCCCTTTAAAGAGAGCCCCAGTCCTGCCTCCGTATGCAGAGACAGGAACAGGGCCGTCTCTCGACCGTCCTCCGCCAGGGGACAATGACAGCCGGGTGGGCTGTCATCCCCCACGGTGGAGATTCATTGAGAGGGGGCTGTGATCCCACCTCCATGTTCGGAGGCCAGATCGTAGCCCCCTTCTGACCACCCTCCGCTGCGAGTGCATGACAGCCGGGCCAGCTGTCATGCACCAGTGGTGGAGATCGCTGGAGAGGTGGCTGTGATCCTGCCTCCACGTGCAGAGGCCGGATCACACCTCCCTCCCGACTGCCCTCCGCCACAAGTGCATGACAGCTGGGCTGGCTGTCATGCACTTGCGACGGAGATCGCTGGAGAGTGGGCTGTGATCCCAACGGGGAAGAACGAACTGAACCTAACCAAACTAATTTGTTCCAGTTCTGTTTGGTCCATTCCTGATTACTCTGGGCTTCGTTATTTGTTCCGTTATGTAACAAAATGAATAACTAATAATGGAACGAAAAAAATTTCATTTCGTGCCCAACTCTCTGTATATATTAAAATTGTATCTCTGCATTTCACTATTTCTTGCCTCCTGCACCAAACATTATCTTTAAATTGACCTCAGTAAAAAGCAAATAAGGAAAATGGCTGTGCTGTGAAATCCGTGCATAAGAACTTGTGGATGTTTTCCTTCAAGCAGTGGCTCATAGTGGAGACACACTTTCTGGTTGTCACTGATAAGTGCTGATCTATCAGGCCACTTGAAGCAAAGCAGATGCTGCAATGCTGCACCACAACAGAGAATCATAAGACCCAGTAAAGCTGAAGACAACACCAGTGTATATCTGGTGTTGTAGACCTGTTCAGAGAAGGAAACTGGAAGTACTCCCATTGTGTTTTGTTGCCACTTTATCATGCATGTAGTAATTACAACACTAGTATGTCTGAGATATTTCTAAGGGTGGGTATTAATCAGGGATTGCTTCTACTACTCTCATTGGCACATTTCCATCTAAAAGCTATTCTGAAAATACTGATTCAGGTCTAGTATATATCTTATATATTAGATCTCTTACATTCCTAACAGGCTGTAGCATAAGTAAACATCTTTTAGAAAAAAACATTCTGAAATGTGTCAAACCGTTTGTCAACAATTTATGGCCATATTTCTTGGGAACAGTGGTTCCCTAATTTATTCAAGCGAGATTTGTTCTTAATTTCACAACAATCCAACACAAGTGGGAGGTGCATCAAGCACTCATGTCCATCAAGACATGTTTTATTTGGTTCTACATTTGTCTTTCAACCATGACTTTTCAGCCATCCCTACAATCTCATCCAGCAGTTATCCGAATGAGACCATATTTTCAGAGTGCATTTGCCAGTGAACAGGTTTTACATCCAAGTGCCTGATTCTTCCCGCAGTTCTTTGGGCCGATCAGTCTCCCTTGAGAGAGAGAGAGGGACTGTTCTTTCTTCCAGTTATATAATTTCAGATCCTGAAGGATTTGCCACCAAAGTCACGTATCTAATGTGACTGCTCACATCCCACTTCTGTGGGTGTTGAAAGCATTCCAAGTAGAGTGCATCTGCTGATATGTATCTCAAAGGAACTGAATAAAAAGTGAGAAAGCACAAGTGGAAGCTGTCTCAAGAGATTAAAGGAGAAAAAATGGCTCAATCTGACTAACAGGTAAGTGAAAGATGGGGGGGGAATCACCCTAAAATGAGAAAAATTCAGATCTTCCTTTTAGAAAACCAGCACTTTACTTCAAATCGTCTTGCATTACACAATCTATGGAGGCAAATTATCTCAGTGAGTGGTACAGTACACTCACTACATCTCCACTGACTCAACAGGCCTATTCCGGTTGCGACTTTCTACTGGATTTCAGTCATTTTCTGTTGCCTGTTAACATGCACAATTGAGATTACGAAAGATGCTATGTGTGAATATTTCTTAATTTAAGGCAACTCACCTACCAAAGGTTTGTCATCTGTGTTAAGCCAGTATAGGAAGCAAGAGGATTTGGGCTTTTATTTTGTTTCTTTCTTCTGAGGACGCAATTTTTTTAAGCTAGTTGCACATTTTAGATTACAATCCAGGCAGTCCTAGTACATGCCTGTAACATTGCAAGGCTCAAGATGTCATCCAAGGAGACTAAGGAAGGAAAACTGTCCAAAGATTTGAAATTTAGTAGGTGATCAGTACCAAGTGACAAACCCTAAGATTGCTAGCTGAGCTATAGAAGTTTGTTCAGTCGTTCACACTGCCTGAAATGCCATTATAAATGTTGGGGTTTATTAGGTAATTATTCCCATCCCTAGTATCAACTCTGGAGAGCTGGCTGCATAATTGTCATTTGTAGGCATCTATGCTCTCCCCAAGGAGCAAGCTTTGCAGCAGTATATCATGACAGAACTTCAGGGGGAACATGAGAATTCCAGCTCTTTTGAGGCAGCTGAAGTTGTAACATCCCTCAGATATACTGCATCTCCCAGAATGCTTTAAACCATTGGATCCTGGGACACTCACTCACAGGGGTAAAAAAGGGCAGAAGGAAAGAGCTATAGCAATTAGTTGTTGTGACTTTTTCAGGCTGATTGGCCGTGTTCTAGAATTTTTTCTTCCTGATGTATTACCAGACTCTGTGGTTGGCATCTTTAGGGAACTCCTAGTTCCCTGAGCTCCTTGCCCTCTGAAGAGGCCAAACAGCCCAAAAAACTCACAACTAAAGCAAAGCAAAGCAAAGTGTTCTGCTCATATACTTCCCCATACTACTTCAAGTAGTATCTGGGCAGTTTGCAGTTTTTAATTACAGTAATGCAGGCTACAGATTGCTCCCCCACCCAGCAAGGTGGATACTCATTTTACCAACCTCAGAAGGATAGAAGGCTGAGTCAACCATGAGCTTACTACCTGGGATTGAACCCCAGGTGGTGAGCACAGTTTTACCTGCAGTACAGGCATTTAACCACTGCGCCACAAGGCTCCTATTAGATCCCGACCATGAACGCTTTTGAGAATACAGAAATATCAATTCTTTCCTTGCTAAATGCCACCATTATTCTCTTACCCATCCCCAGCATTGCTTGCAACTAGAGATGGGCACAAAATGAATTTTTTATTCATTTCATTATTCGTTATTCATTTTGTTACCCAACAAAATGAACAATGAACTAAACCCACCAAGGAAAACGAAATGAAATGAAACAAAAATTTTCATTTTGTTCATTTCATTTTTCACTGCCCTGCCAACACTGACCAGTCACCGCAGAGGGGGCTTCCAAAGTGGCAGTGCCGACCACCATCTGTGGTGCAGGTGCTTGTTTAAAAAAGGAAAAGTGCCCTCAGCCCGATGGGTTGGTGGGAAAGGAGCAATTTTTATTTTATTTTATTTATTTTATTTTATTTTATTTTATTTTACTGAGCTGCAAGCTAGCTACAGCTGATCGACGCTTGCGGCTCAGCAAAAAATAATAAAATAAAATAAAATAAAATAAAATAATAAAAAAATCCCCCATTTCCCTGCGCCTGATGGGGTGGAGGGAAAGGCAGGATTTTTAAACCTGTTTGTTTTTGCCGCCCCAAGCTCACACTACAGCTAATCGGTGCTTGGGGTGGCCAAAAAGTTTAGAAATTCTTCCTTCTCCCGCCTCTGATTGGAGCAGGAAATTGACACAAGCACCACACACACACACACACACACACACACACACACACACACACACACACCAAAACAGAAGAAACAAAAAAGAAACAAAACACTATTGTAGCATTTCGTGTCCACCTGTACTTGCAACAGCACTGGAGGGAGATGAGCTTTAGGAATCAGGCACCAAAGGGACAAATGGTCAACAGTCTTGCAATGTAGATTTGGAAAGGCTTTTCCGAATTTCTTTTTTTGAAAGGATTTCACAACCAGGGAGAGACTTCTGGTTGGGGAGGGGGTAGGGGTGGAGAATTGCTCAACCATTGGCAGTAATAAATTATGTCATTAAAATAACAATACAATAGTATATACAATTCAGTTTGGTCATCTGAAGATGTTTGGCAGTACTCCAGAACAGTGCTATATTGCAAAACAAGCAAAAGCTGGTGACACGTACTAGGAAGACCGCTGGAGTTTTCCCCCAAACAGCCTAACCTGGAGCTTTCAATGATGATAAAGATAGTGGAGCTACGAGTTATTCTCATTTATTCTGAGATGAATATATGGGGAACATCCACCCCCACAGGTACTTCAGAGCAGCATTTCATGCAAATGGAAAATTACACCCAGAGCCCACTCTGCTGACAGAGTCACACATCTTCAGAGAAGTCATTAGGCAGCGGTCTGTCAAACTGCAGATATTATAAGCTATGATTAATAGTGACATTACTCTTGGCAGTAAATAATTTCCACCTTCAGCCATTTATCACAATAGCCGCTGAGAGATGATATACAGGATCCTTGGTCACACCTTTCAAAAGATGCATTACTTGTCATGCTTTTGGTTCCACCAGCTACGAGGGGACTGCTGTGGCGCGAAAGGAACTACAGCCTTGGGATGACAAAAGCTGACCCTGGAGAATGGGACAGTTTGGAGATCACTCATCTATAGGGCCAGCCATATGACAGTACATAGCAACACACACACACAACCCCAATGGCTTAGGGCAGGAAGGCTCAAGCCAGAAGTTCGACAAGAGAAATTGCAAAAGCTCCTTTCTGGACTACCACTTCCCAACTGCAGCTGGCCACATTGGGCTGAGGGATTCTGGAGGCAAAGCTTTCTGAACTCAACGAGTGCCAAGTAGTTTCTTGACGGGTGCAGAGCTTTTGCTCCCTAGACATTTTGAGCCCCCCCCATGTTTGCTAAACAAGGCAAAGGAGGGAAAATTTTCTGACAACTGCTGGCTATTTGTAAAATTATTATTATTTGCAAGGATGGGTTGGTTTCTCACCTGCCCTATTGGCACCTGGCTTCATTCTGAGGAGTATAAAGGGACTTGGCTGTGAGACAAAGAGTCGCTGCCCACATCACAAAGGGCTGGCCATCCATTTATTTCCTCACACTTTCCATTCTCCCTTATCAAGCCCATGAGTGGCAGTGGGAGAAGAAAAAGAGTGGGGGAGGGGGTCGCTGTCACTTGCGGCTCCCCTCCTCCCCATCCCCTCCCTCTCGGCTCAGCATTGGCAGCAGTGGCCACAGCCCGGGCAGGCACCGTGGCATATGCCCAGTCTGCCAAGGCAGAAGTGCGGCTCTTGCAAACAGGGTGAGGCAAGAGCCCCAAAGCGGCCCAGCATCCTTCCTCACCCCCCTCCACTTTTAAGCATTGCCTTCCTTTTCTTCCATCCTCTCTTCAAATCAGCTGGTATTTGCCAAGCAAGCAAGCAAAGAAAGAAAGAAAGAAAGAAAGAAAGAAAGAAAGAAAGAAAGAAAGAAAGAAAGAAAGAAAGAAAGAAAGAAAGAAAGAAAGAAAGAAAGAAAGGTTTGAATATGACAGCAGAGCTACCTCCCCCCCCATTCAACAGGAACCACACTACAGCTGCAGTGTGAAATTCAAAGCCCTGCTCTGCTGTCCTCTTCCCAGCTAGGTAAGGGTCAAGTGGGTGCACCACCCTGACCCTTGCCTGGCTGAGAAGGGGACAGTGGAGGAGTTTCTTCAATTTCACACTACAGCAGCGAGGATGCTGCTGTGGCGCAAAATTCAAAACCCTGCCCTGCTCTCCTGTTGTCGCTGTTGTCAAGAACAGCTATGCTTCTGCTGGAGTCTATGAGGACAGACAACTCTCAGGCCAAGGGGTTCCTGGTAAGAGGACAGTTTGCCTTTGGTCTGTGAGGTGGCTTTAAAGCATGGGAACCATTTCCACTCATCCCCAGCTGGCTTTGGGGATCACAGGTGCAGTGCAGTGGTGTTGTGCTTCTACAAATCTAGCTGATTGAATAACTGGGTGCAAGAGAAGGGACTCGGGAGAGAAAAGATGGGTGACTTCCATTGGACCCATCATGCCATGGGAGAGTAGAAAGTTAACATCATGATCTATGAGGTTTCTTATTCCTATTCTGGCAGGAACAATGCATTCATTACCTGACAGTTAGCCTTCCACTACTCCTAACAGCAGCTTAGCCTGGACCAGCTTCCCATGTAACAGGCACTTAAGGCCAGTCCTACAAATCTGCTCCTTGTCCTAGATGCATTTGCCCCTATTAGGCCATGGTAATTTTTTCTCCAAGGATTAAAGTCACAAATCATGACTAGTCAGGGTTCGCCTTCATTCTCTAATCTTCTTCTGCCTATTTCCATAATAAACTGATTGAGAAATGAAGCTGTTGCATGTTGGACTTCAGAAAAGCCTACCCTGTGACATCAACAGGACCTATTCCTTGGTCTCAGAGTTTGGCTCTTAAATCTCAGAAGATAGGCAAGCCTAGTCTCTTAAACCTTTACCCAATTTGAATCTGACCTCAAGCCAAAAAGTTTCCCTAACCCTGCTCTAAATCAACATCCCCACTAGGCTAGGTTTCTTCCATTAACGTAACTTAAGGTGCTAATTGCTAAGCAACAGATATTTGTCTCATGTCCAGACAAAAACCTTTTTCCATTTATTGAATACAGTGGAACAACATGAAAAGAAGAAGCATTAGGGAATACTGGAAATTTGAAAGACATAGATTCACACTAAATGATACTCAAAGCTTGGCAGGCAATTTCATAAAACTATGCAGATACAGCACTCATTCCATGACCCAAAAAGTTTAAGTCACAACTTTTACATGTTATATGGTTACCCTTTCCAAAAAGAAACACTTGGGTATTGTGTTTCTTGAAAAGTAACTTAATAATTATCTATTCATTACTTGAAAGAAGCTTCCAGCCACTGGCCTAAGGAACAAAACCCACTGTTCTCTCCATCACGTTTCTTGCCACAGTACCCCAAAACAGAACACAATAGAGTTTTCAAATCGTGTCACATTCCTTCATCATTTGGAGATGTACAATTCACATCTCTACAACTTGAACAGTAACTTGCATTCCAGTTCCAGGAGGACAGTGGGTTATGATCACATTAGCACATTAAAGAAGCTGACCAAGCTCTCAGAACATTTCTGCTCAAGAAGTATACTATACTGAAAGCTCAACAATAAATTGCAACGTTAAAAAATAGTTTGAGTTTCTTTTTTTCTTTTTTTTTCTTTTTTTCTTTTTTTTTGGGGGGGGGGGGGACTGAGGGAGGAAGGGAGGTGGATAGGAGGAAGTTAAGATTCACATCATCATGTTATCTTTTTTATTGCATTCTTTCTTTTCAACTTTTTGCGTATATAATTGTAAGCAAGACTAGACAGTGTTAACGCTAATTTAGAGCTTTTGAATCCTTATTAGCCATCGGGAAGTGTACGGGTGCCTTCCCCCTCCCTCCTATAAGGGCGCATACAGGATGTGTATGAGGGCCAAGAGGATGGGAGAACAGAAAATAAATGTAGGTGGTAGGGTTTGGGAAATCATTGTCTTTTTTTTAATTATATGTAGTGTTTGTTTGTACATATGCACAATGAGACCATTCCAGATAGATAGTAGAATGAAAATATGGGTAGACTGTTGAAATTAGCCACATTGATTGCTAAGGGCCTAGGTTCTGTCATGAAGAGAAAGAGAATAGAGTCACTAATTAAGAAGAATAAACCGGACATCGTCTTTCTTCAAGAAACACACCAAACGAAAGATGGTCAAAACGAACTGAAACTACCCAATATCAACATATATGAGAAAAGTTTTGGTTCATCTAAAGCAAGGGGGGTAGAAATCTTAATTTCAAAGCACTGTGATTGTATTGTTGAAAAAACTGTGAAAGATTTGGAAGGTAGATATATTATTCTTCAGGCCACAATTGGTTTAGAACAATATACACTGATAAACGTTTATGCACCGAATGCTAATCATAATCTGTTTTACAAAGAGTTATGGGAGCAGATAGAAAAGGTACAGAAAGGACATGTGATTTTGGTGGGAGATTTCAATATGGTTATCGACAAAATAAAAGACAAAACAATGACTAGGAAGGTAGACTGGAGGGCTAGACATGCAATCTTAACAAAATTCATCGCAAATATAGGATTAAAGGATATCTGGAGAGAATTGAAGGGCGATGAAAGAAAATTTACTTTCTACTCATCAGCCCATAAAGCTTACTCGAGAATAGATTTTATATTTGTCTCACAAAGCTTGTTATCTAAAGTTGTAAACACAAATATAGAATTCATAAAAATTTCAGATCATGCTCTAATACCTGTTGAAATAGAAAATAAGAAGAATTATAAGGAAGCTAGAAGGTGGAGAATAAACTCTAGAATTTTTCAATCCCCAGATACAGTACAAAAAATACAAAGGGAATGACTAGAAACCTGGAATATCAATGAAGAAGGTGGTGGTCAAATAGGAGTTACTTGGGACACTCTGAAGGCGGCAGCCAGAGGTTACATAATAAAAGAAAATGCTATAATAAAAAGTCAAGATCAGCAAAATAAAAAAAAAATTAGAGGTTATTATACCAGACCTTGAATCTCAATTTTTTTTAACTAAAGACAAAAAAATCTTAATTCAGATTGAGGCCAGGAAAAGGGAATTAGAAGATATAGAACTACAACAAACCCAAAGAAATTTGCTATACTTGAAAAGAAACTTTTTCGAATACAGTAATAAAAACCCGAAGATGCTAGCAAAATTAGCACAGAAAAGGAAAGAAAAAAGCATGATAAGAAGGATAAAGGATCTAAGCGGCAATATCTGTACTCAAATGAAAGAAAAATTAAAAGCTATCCAAGAATTCTATCAAAAGTTATATACAGCCAATAGAAGTAGCAAGGAAGTTATGGAACAATATATTGACAAAAACCTAAAATCAAGACTAGCGGAGGAAGATAGGCTTGAAATGGAAAAAGCTATTAAAGAGGAGGAGATAGAGGATGTCATAAATAAGCTAAAGAATGCCAAAACTCCAGGAGATGACGGATTGGGACCAGAATTTTACAAGATATTTAAATCAATGTTAATTCCTAAGTTAAAGAAGCTTTATAATGAGATATTGGAGGGAGAGCAAGTTCCTTCCTCCTGGAAACATACCTTAACTATTTTAATTCTCAAGCCTAATAAAGACCCAATAGATGTTGGATCTTAGAGACCAATATCACTTATAAATCAAGACGCTAAGATTTTTACAGCAATTTTAGCCAAAAGAATGCACACATTTATAGACAAATATATCAAAGAAGACCAAACGGGCTTTACTAAAGGCAGACAAATGTCAAACACTGTAAGAAGAGTCTTGAATGATCTTTATGAGATGGGAAGATCACAGGACAGAGCATGCATTTTGTCTTTAGATCTATTTAAAGCCTTTGATTGTGTCCAATGGCCTGCGTTAAAACTTCTATTAGTGAAATGGGGGTTTGGAGAAAAATTTTTAAGTGTAATAAACCAACTCTATTCTCATAGCACCTCATCAATCATTGTCAACGATGGGATGACAGAAAAAATTATCCTAGGCCGAGGAACAAGACAGGGATGTCCTTTATCGCCAGTTCTGTTTGGAAAATGATAGAGTTATTAGCTAACGCAATAAGGGAGGATCAACTAATTAAAGGTATGGGCAAGGAAGGAAAGATAAAAATTAGTTTATTTGCGGATGACGCTTTGCTAACAATAAAATATCCGGTAGAAAACATATTAAGAATAAAAGCACATCTAAAGGAATTCGGTGAAACAACCGGATTATGTGTCAACTGGCAGAAATCAGAAATTATGCTCTTCAATCAGGATAATCGAGACATGGAGGAGATCTCCAATTACGGACTGAAAGTTTGTAAATGTATAAAATACCTAGGGATACTTTTAGATAAAGACATCAGCAAAACGAAAGAACGAAATTACACAAAAAATAAAGGAAGAGATTAGAAATAAATTACAAAATTACTCCAAACTAAACTTATCATGGTTTGGTAGAATAGCAATGGTAAAAATGAAAATACTTCCTAAAATTAATTTTCTTTTTAGAATGTTACCTATTCAATACTCAGAAGTTGAAATTAAAGTCTATCTAGATTTTATAAATAGATTCTGCAATGGTGGAAAAAAAGCAAGAATAAATAAAAGCTTATGGTATAGATCTCAAAAAGAGGGAGGTATAGGCATACCTAATCTTAGAATTTATTATACAGCTAATCAGCTCAGTTCTCTGGGGGAAATACTATTTAAACCTCAAAAACTAATATGGTGGGAACTTGAATCAGAGGAGCTAAGTGAAGACATAAATAATTACGTGTTTATCCTCCCCCTAAAAAGGAAAAGCTACCCAATTAAAAACCCGCTTCTGAGTTCCCTATTACTCACTTGGAAAAAGTATGGAAGGAAATTGTTACAGGAAGGCTCTCTGCTTGGTGCGGTGATCGATCAGACAAACTTCCCCACGAACATGAAGAAATTGGGAGATCTATTTAAATTAAGGAAAGTGGCAAGATTAAAAGACTGGATTAAAAAGATGACAACAAAACAAGAAATTAAACGCATTCTGCAAACTCAGGAATTGTCCTGGTTGAATTACGCCCAGTTAGAAAGCTGGACGAAAGAATGGACTAGGAGAAATATACAACTTAGAGGATATACAAAATTCGAGCAATTTTTGACAACATATGAATCAGAGAAAGGAAATACAGGAAAAGGAGCAGTTGGTAAAATATATAAAATAATTCAAGATTCACTCGAGAATAGGGAACAGGACACAATAAGAGAGCTATGGAAACAAGACATAGAGAAAGAAATAAACAATGATGAATGGAAAAGAATTTGGAATTTGAGGATCTTACGGTCATTATCAGTCAGAATAAAAGAAAACTACTTCAAACTAGTTTTAAGATGGTATATGACTCCAGTCAGAGTGAATAGAATGAATCCAAAATATTCCAAGCTTTGCTGGAAATGTGAAAAAAAGATAGGTACTTATTTTCATCTGTGGTGGGAATGTGAAATAGTTCAAAAGTTTTGGCAAGAGATTTTTGAGGAGATAAGAGAAATATTATAAACTGATATTAAATGTGTACCTGAAACTGCATTGTTATCATTACCATCTATCAATGAATATGATGTGAAAACTAAAGAATTAATAGCAAACCTTATGACAGCAGCAAGACTGATTATTGCTAGAAACTGGAAACTGAAATCAGACCTTAAAATTGCTGACTGGTATAAGGAAGTGTGGGATATAGCACTAAATGATAAATTGTCTTGTAATATAAAAGTTTTGCGAGGAGAAATGAAAAAAGATATCTTCTAGGACGTTTGGGGGAAATTTATAGACCATGTACTATTAAAAGGGAAAGGGATACAACCAATTTATAATCCAACACAGTTCTGGTGTAAAGGACCTTAAGAAGCTTATTGGAAAAAAAAGATGAAGAAGAAAGGGAAGATGCAAGAATACTGGACGGTTTCTTGGGGGTGGGGGGCACTTTGTATTGTTTATGATTGCCTATTACTTTTTTTTACATAATTGTTTATCATTGTTATTCTGTGTTTTTTTATGTAATAAATAAATAAAATTTAAAAAAAATAGTTTGAGTTTTTAGTACCAATGAAAAGATTCCTGCTGAAATCAATATGGAAGGGATTAAGAACTTCACAATTTAGCCTCAGGAAAACATCTGGTAAATGACTAGTCAATAAATAATGAATTGCAGATACCTGCCCTTTATGGAAAGCTGGTTTTTGTCACCAAGGGCATAAGTTGAATAGCTTGCACCAGAATGCGCACAGTATGTGCAGCTTAAGAAACAGGTCCCCTAAAAGAACCCAATCAGCAAGGATTAGCAACCTCCAAGAAAATGTTTATAACTACAATGAAACCTCTGCAAGTTATGCCAAGAAAGTTCCCAGGTCCAAAAAAAAAAAAATACAGTGGGTCAAACCATATATGTCAGAGCATGCAATTTTTAAAATACATTTTCCTCTGTTTTACCCTCTCCATGTAGATGGTGATATGTGTGAAGGGGAGAAACCCTTGCTCATATGTAGGCTCTCTACTCAAGGAAAATTACTGGTCAATCTGCGCTCTTGCTTACATGTGTACAGTATATAGCTTAATTATTTGGGGGCGGTCTACTTAGTCCGCTTTGTGTGCAAACCTCAAAGTACACAACCAGAGGGATTTCTGTCCTCGGTAAAGCAGACAGGTAAAATCTAGGTTTAAATAGCTTTGCCATAGTTTCCCTTCACACATTTTCCAAGTTTAAAGAGTGGTGGAAGATGGGGAATAGAGTTGGCTTCTTTACCTAGCAGGAAAGCTTTTTAGGAGATTCCTTACAGCCTACACACAGGCAAAAGCTTCCACAAACAGAGAAAGGGACATCAGAGCTGTTCCTCTCTAATATGCTGAATAGGTGGATAACAACAAAATAAAGTTAAAAGAAAAATGCAGTTCTGAGCTTCAGGTTGGGTGAGCCCCCTCTTCTCTTTACAGAGAGTCCTATTTCCATGATTAAAGAAATGGCAGAGTGTGGCCCCCTCATTAAGACAGCTACATGCTGTAAAACTTGACTGAATAGGACTAACATCTGTTGTGCTAAACCACAACATTTAAATTCATTGTGAATGTCAGGGTAAACCTACGGGCTGGTTAATGCATCCAGATTTGTCTCTTGCATGTGGGAGTGCCAACTAGAGATGGGCACGAAACAAAAAAATATTGTTCCATTATTTGTTATTTGCTTTCATTACGTAAAGAAATGAATAACAAAAATTGTGATAAATTGGAACGAACTGAACAGAACCATGAAAATAAGGTTCATTACATTTCATTTTCGTTAATGGCAACGCGCAATGAAATGAGCTGTTTTTAAATGTTAAAAAACGTCCTGAATATCCATAAAAACCCAGCAATAATTAATTATTCTGCCTGATAATACGCACCAGGGGGGTTGGGGTCCTTAAAACATGCATTTATGTCTTTTCTCAGATTGCTGTATTTTTTTCCTTTAAGGGGAATTAGGGTTTATGGGACATCGACCCAAAATGGCTCCCAGATGCCTAATATTGATTTCTTGGGTATTAAAATGCCCTGGACATCCGTAAAAATGCAGCGATAATTATTTGAAATTATTACCTACCAGGAGGGTGCGGTCCTTAAAATGTTTGTTTTTGTCTTTCTCCCATCGCAATGTATATTTTCTTTTCCCTTTAAGGATGACACAAAATGGATTCCAGCCACAAAATGGAGCAAGCCATGTGATGGGATCATGTAAATTCTTGGATAATTTCAACCAATGGCATGCCCAAGTTGCAGACTGGGTAGGTGTGGCATCCTTCAGTCTCGAAAGACTATGGTATCATGCCTGGAGTAGAGATCCTAAAAACAACACCTAGTGTGACTAAATAGACCAATTCGGGAATGGCAGTCTCTACCGCACTGGGGGCAGATGTATTCTGTTTCTTGCCTGGTCCTCGAGTTTCGTTCTTTCCGTGCCTGCCTCTTTTCCTCTGCCTGTTGGACAAATGCCTCTTCAAATTTATGTAGACCATGCTGTATCTCTTGCCTCCAGACTGTGATCGGAGGTCAGGTTTTCCCAACTGTTGAGATCCATTCCCAAGGCCTTCAGGTCCCTCCTTATACCGCAGCTGTGGTCTCCCTCTGGGCTGCTTTCCCTTCATTAGTTCTCCATATAGAAGATCTTTTGGGATCCGACCATCATCCATTCCCACAACGTGTCCAAGCCAGTGTAGGCGTCGCTGTATCAATAAAGTGTACATGCTAGGGATTCCAGCTCGATTCAGGGCTATGCTATTTGGAACTTTGTCATGCCAGGTAATGTTGAATATTCACCTAAGACAGCGCATATGGAAGGTATTAAGCTTTCTTTCCTGTTGAGCATGGATGGTCCAAGACTCGCTGCAATACAAAAGTGTGCTCAGTACGCAAGCTTTATAGACCTGTATCTTTGTATGTTCTGTCAGCTTCTTATTGAGCCATACTCTCTTTGTTAGTCTGGAAAACATAGTTGCTGTTTTACCTATACGTTTATTCAGCTCAGACTCTAGTAAGAGTGTATTTGAGATAGTTGAGCCAAGATACACAAAGTCATGGACAACTTCCAGTTCTTTTGCAGAAATTGTAATGCGAGGAGGAGAGTCCACATTCTGGCCCATTATTTGTGGGTTTTTTTTCAGGCTGATATCTAGCCCGAAATCTTTGCAAGCTTTACTAAAATGGTCCGTGAGTTGTTGGAGATCTTCAGCAGAGTGAGCAGTAATGGCGGCATCATCAGCGAAGAGGAGATCCCGCAAACACTTCACCTGTACCTTAGACTTTGCTCTCAATCTAGAGAGGTTGAAGAGTTTTCCATCTGATCTGGTCCGGAGATAGATACCCTCTGTTGAAGTTGCAAAAGCATATTTCAGTATGGTAGCAAAGAAGATCCCAAACAAGGTTGGCACAAGGACACAGCCCTGCTTCACGCCACTTTGGATGTCGAAGGGATCTGACACCAGGCCATCAAAAACTACATTGCCCTCCATATCCTCATGAAAAGACCTAATGATGTTAAGGAGCTTGCGTGGGCATCCAACCCGGAGGAGTATTTTAAAGAGTCCATCCCTACTAACCATATCAAATGCCTTTGCGAGATCTATGAAGGCTACAAAAAGTGGCTGTCCTTGTTCCCTGCATTTCTCCTGCAACTGCCTGAGGGAAAATACCATATCAGTAGTGGACCTGTTGGTTTGAAAGCCACACTGTGATTCTGGGTAGACTCTCTCTGCAAGTATCTGGAGCCTCTTCAGTATAACACGTGCAAACAGCTTCCCGACAACACTAAGAAGAGAGATACCATGATAGTTGTTACAGTCGCTCCAGTCACCTTTGTTCTTATAAAGCGTAACAATATTAGCGTCTTCATATCCTGTGGTACTCCCCCTTCCCTCCAGCAAAGGCAGAGGATTTTGTACAGTTAAGTGGCAATGATCTCTTTGCAGCACTTCAGAACTTCAGCAGGGCTGTTATCTTTCCCAGGTGCCTTGCCAGAGGTAAGTGTATCTAGAGCTACATTTAGTTCGTTTAGTGTTGGTTGATTGTCAAGCTCCTCCAAGACAGACAAGCACTCAATATTATTTAAGACTTCGGTTATTGTGTTTTCTCTGGAATATAGTTCAGAGTAGTGCTGCACCCAGCATGCCATCTGCTGCTCACGATCCTGGATGATCTCACCTGAAACAGTCTTTAAGGGCGCAGTTTTCTTATGTATTGGCCCTAAGGCCTGTTTAATTCCATCATACATCCCCTTGATGTTACCTGTATCAGCTGCCATCTGAATCCGAGAACACAGTTGCAGCCAGTAATCCTTAGCACATTTCCTGGCAGTCTGCTGGACTTTGTTAACGAACAGTTCACAGGGCCTGTAGGTTGTGCTCGCTGGGACAAGCTTTATATGCAGTCAAGGCTCTCCTCTTTTCCTCAATAGCTGGCATCAGCTCTTCTGAGTGGGCTTCAAACCAATCTGCTGTCTTTTGAGTCTCCTTGCCGAATACTGATAAAGCAGTGTTATAAACAACATTCTTAATATGTTCCCAACGTTTAGATGCATTATCTTCAGCAGGGCCAGGAAGAGCTTCCTTGAGTACATGGGAGCTTTTTATGCCCTCTGTGTGGTAGCCACAGAGGGCATAAAAAGCTCTGGCAGCCCCATCCTCCTTGCAGTCTGCAGTGAGAGTTAGGGTGGGATTGCTGTCTCTGTGACTCGTTACTTTAGGCCAGCCAGGCAGGTGTGTGTCTCTGTATTCCTGCTAGCTGCAGCCTGGCTCTTAGGGGAGAGAAAGAAGATATTTCTCTTGCAGCCTCCCTGTGTGTGTGCGTACCTCTTGGTGAGTACCCCCCCTGCCACACAGTGCAGTCACTCTGTGGCTGCCTTACACCCTGGGCAATGCCTGCCACTGCCATTGCAGCCTCCCTGTGTACCTAGTCTATACTGTGTCTCTGCCAGCATCATTTTTTTTTTAGTGTTTTCCCTCCGGCCTGGGGTGTTGGGGGATGCCCGCACGCGGAAATGCTTTAAATCGCGCAAAAAGCAGGTAAAAATGAAAAAGGAAAAAAGAAAAAAGAAACAAAATTTTTCAAAAAGTTCACAAAAAATGAAAACGAACCGAAACGAGACCCACAATGAAAAATGAAAAACCGAAACATCATTTTTTAAATTCGTGCCCATCTCTAGTGCCCACAGTGATTGAGCTATCAAAGTCAATATTGTGTGTACTTGTGACTTTTTGATTTATTGAACTGCATCTCCTCTCTCCCTAATAATAATAATAATAATAATAATAATAATAATAATAATAATAATAATAATAATAATAATAATAATAATAATAATAATAATAATAATAAATTCGTATGAACCCAAACCAATCAAAACCCGTTTGGGTTCTTACTGGTGGCGGCAGCTCAGCGCTGTCATCCGCCCACGGGGAAGATCCCTTTAGAGAGACCCCTGTTTCCACCTCCGCATGTGGGGATGAGAAGAGGGGTCTCTTTAGACAGTTTTCCCTGTGGCTGATGACAGCGCCCGGCCACTGTCATCGGCCACAGGGAAGATTCCTTTAGAGAGACCCCTGTTTCTGCCTCTGCATGCAGAGGCGAGAACAGGGGCCTCTTTAGACAGTTTTCCCCACGGCCAATGACAGAGCGCGGCCACTGTCATTGGCTGCATAACAAATGAACCGAACCGAACCAATTTCTTTGTTTCATTTCGTTTCGTTCTAAAATCACTCTGGGGTTCGCTATTCATTCCTAACAAAACGAATAACGAATAATAATAATAATAATAATAATAATAATAATAATAATAATAATAAATGTTGTCAAGTCAATTCTAACTTGTGCTGACACTTTATCAAGTTTTTGAAACAGAGAATATATAGAACTGGCTGACCATCCCCTTCTTTGGGGGCGTCCTGGGACTGTGTAGCTTGCCCAGGGCTACACAGGCTGGCTGTACTCACAGGAGGTACAGGAGGGAATTGAATTCCCAACCTCTGGCTCTACAGCCAGATATCTAAACCGTAGAGCTCTCCAACCAACTTATTATTACAGACTGTGTTGGTAAACAAGAAGAAGGCTCTAAACCTATCCATTGTGGTCACATGACACACAAAAGATATGCATTTAAGAGGCTGATGGGGATGGTTAGCTGCCTCATGCATTGCAGATTCTGCACTGAGAAAGATGGGGGAGAAAACTCAACCACTTATCAACAAGTCAAACTATATGATTCTGCAGAGGTATAATT
The DNA here is from genome assembly GCA_023846285.1 of Phrynocephalus versicolor. NCBI lineage: Eukaryota > Metazoa > Chordata > Lepidosauria > Squamata > Agamidae > Phrynocephalus > Phrynocephalus versicolor. Next base: position 53,806,173 of record JAHTLZ010000016.1, on the reverse strand, counting down.
TATAGCAGGACTCTGACAAGTCCCTTTTAAAAATAACTTTTCCCAAAGGAACAGGTGTGGGGATCCTTAGAGTTGTCACTGGAAAAGCATTTTTTTCAAGTTTTCAAATGTAGCAAAAGCTATAAAAATATTTTATAGGGCATTTCATTCTTTCTCAGATCAGACCTTCCTTCACTTATAGATCTAGATTTTCTTGTTTCACATCTTCCTTTTAGGGAGTTATGATTGCAATTTTTTGTGTCCACCTGAGAGCCACAGTCTATGAGAAGTGTGACTTTAATCTTGGGTTTGTTGTATATGAGCCTCATGGCACAGTGATAAAACTGCAGTATTGCCCCTGAAACTCTGCTCACAACCCTTAAGACTGCCTTATGTGCTATGGTGTGGTTTATAAGCAGCACACTTATTTTTTCATTTAAAATATTTTTTATCCAAGATGGGTTATATAATTAAACACAGCATTTAAAAGCAAAAATAATATGTATACAAATACTAAACATATAATTAAATGAGTATTATATTACAATAATAAATCAAATCAGTATTAAAAACATTTAAAACAACAGAGCACAATAATTCATTTAAAACTAGAGATGGGTGTTTTGTTTCGGAAGGGGTCCAGTTCCGAAAATGAAACACAGCAGCACAGCTGCGATTTGGAACCAGGATCCAGCCTCTGGAATGAAATGAGCCACTGACTTACCTTTGTTTGGGTTGCATGGGTGAAACTCCAATCAGGAAGAAGCCTCCAGTTTTCGGAACTGGACCCCTTCCAAAACAACACACCCATCACTATTTAAAACCCCTCTCAGACCACCAGTTATTAAGGAAAAGCCTGCCTGAAGAGAAAGGTCTTTTCCTGTTTGCAGAAGAACAGCAAAGATGGGGCCAGCCTGATTCCCTGTGGGAGCAAGTTCCAGAATCTGGGAGCAACAACGGAGAGGGTCGTCTCCCATGTCCTCATGAAGCACAACTGAGAGTGGTGGGACTGATAGAAAGGCTTCCCTTAATTATCTTAATGCATGGACAGTCTTATAGAGGAAGATGTGGTCATTTAGATAGCTACAAAGACCATTAAGGTCTTTGTAGGTTAGAACAAACACTTCAAATTGTCCTTATTTTGCACACTTTTTTGTGTTTCTCAAATCTACCGCATTTCCACCCTTAGTTATTTTCTTCTCAAACTGAAATTCATCCACAGTTCCCATATATAGTTCCTATAATGGACTTTTATTTAATTCGTTTTGCACTTTTGAATACATGATTCTGTTTGTACATTTTTAAAAATATGAACAACAGAAATGGATGCAATTTTGGTTTTAACAGTGTTTTAACAGTGTTTTAACAGTGTTTTAACAATTTTGGTTTTAACAGTGTTTAGGGTGTTTATAGTTTGTTTGTCTGATTATTTATTGTATTTTGTTGGCTTTGTAGCCTTTTTGTAAGCCGCTTAGAGTACCCAGTAGATAAGCGGGATATAAATATAACAAATAAATAAATAAATAAATAAATGCACAAAAGCCTCATTACTCATTGGAACAGTGTTTAGGAAATGGAGAATTCACATAACATTTCTAATGTATACAAATTGCATACAGTAGGAAAAGCATTTAAACAAAGGCACATGGTACAGTAAATGAGAAATGGTCTGGAATGCAGATGGAGTTTGGAGAAACATAACAAACTTGACTATGAGGGGTTCTGTATCTCTAAAAGACCCTGACTCTCAAACCCATAGAAAGGAATTGTGAATTTTGTTTGACCCATATTTACTGTGAGTCTTGTAAATGTCTGAATATTAAGAAGGCCACAACATGAAACATTCTCCAGAACAAGTGATAGGCACCTCAGACCTTGTAAGGCTACAGGTAGACTGGGGACCACCACCACCCCAACAAAAAAACTCAATATTTGTTCAAAAGGCTTGTTTAGTCAGGTTTTTACAAGATTGTTAGTGGCTTTTGGGAGAGGGAGAAAGCCTCCACTTACCTAAAGAGTTCAGGTGAGGGGAAACTGGTAAACATGGTAAAATTGTCCCAGTAACACTGAGGCTTTCCAGATGTTTTAGGTTAACATTCCCAGCATTCCTTAGTATGGGCTATATAAACATAGTTGACAGGAGTCCAAGTCTACAGAACTAAAGGGCACCAGATTGAAACTAAATGGTGGATCGTCTTGCTTTCTGGTTCACTCAGATGGCCCGGGTGGTTAATTAGGCCTAGCTTGCCTAGGACGGGATGTATAAAAATGGTAAATATTGATCACTTCATATTTGCCAGGGTCTTCAGATTGACAAATACCAAGCAACAAATATTAGACGAATCAGCAATTTATGACAAATACAACAATTTGGGTTTTTTATGCATCACCATGAGTAATCTACACACTTCATATTTTATTTAATTTTCCATCAGCTGTGCAGCCTATGTTGATACAGTGTGATTTTACTGCACTATTCTAGAATATCATCATAAGAAAGAATAGATAAACAATTTCTGAGTATTTTATGCCAGGACTTATCCCACTGACAAGGACTGCTTTAAATTGGAATCAGTTTGACAGCACATTGTTGTTCTTGTTGTTCTGATCCTTTAATCTCTATTACAGTTCTATGATGAACCACCTCTGTGCATGATTTAAAAGTATAACACCAGAATAGCAGCATAGCCAGTAATTTGCAAGTACTGTTACCTTTAACGATGACTTTGTCCGAGGTTCTGTTTTCTGTTTTGTGGGTGTACTTTTGATAAGCAGAGATTGATCTGTACGAGAATCATAATTCCCATGTTCTGAATCATCTGTATATATATCTTTCTCTCTTCCTATATCTGAGGGGGGGAAATACCAAAAACAGATGGAGTCATTTGGTATTACTACGGACACATTCCAGCAAAGAACAGTTTTCTTAATTATCTGCTTTTAATACATTTGTCACATGCTCCAATGTCCTTTCAATAACCTACTTTTGAATATTTACCATAAGCAGCATTTCTGTTGCTATAATGATAGCCAGATTTTAGGAAACTATTCTATGGCGTATGAGCATAATGGTGTACTTCAGTGCTAAATTTGTTCAGGAGTTCCAAATGAAGTAACTAAAATGAATGTGTAATATATTGGATGATGAGAAGTATTGGGACCAAAATCTTAAGTTGTCCCTAATATCCAGGTGGCAAATACTGAACTCCACAAGCCCATGTGTAGTGTAGAGATTTCTTGTAGCCATACTTATAGCTGCCATGGGTCCCATTGCTGAAAACAAACACATAGTATGTTACCTTCATGGCACCATTTTCTCTTTAAAACAACACACACATTTTCTGTATGCACTGTCCCCCTGAAGCTCTAAGTTGACCGAAATCAAGTTGTATGTCTTGCTTTAAGGGAAAAGGCACTCTTAAGGGTGAAGAGTATTTTCCTGACTTCTTCATGACAAACAGTTGGAATGGTTTGACGCCAGTGGCAGAGTGGGGGGTTCAGAGGACCAAGGTGGAATTTGCCTAGATCAGCCTCACATTACATTTACATTTTCAGAGTTGGAGGGGGAAAATAATTCTGATGAGCCAAAAGCAATAGAATTCCTTTTATAAACAAATACCAGGAAAAAAAGACTTGGCCGATGGTTTAACATACATGCACACTCACCAAATCACATCCACCTGTACCAGTTTATGCTGTGTATGTTATGACAATTTGCACAAGGCTTAAAAAAAGCTAATCCAGTTTGTGCTGGATTATTTATTTATTTATTTATTTATTTATTTATTTATTTATTTATTTTCAAAAGATCAGTGTCTATCACTCCTGTATATGTGAAAACATATCATTACAGTCACTGTGTGTGTGTGTGTGTGTGTGTGGTGTCATTGTAGTTGTGACTGACTCTTCGTGACTCCATATCCAAGGAGTTTTCTTGGCAGGAATACTGGAGTGGTTTGCTAGTTCCTACTCCAGGCACCTACAGCACCTGGTATTCCTTGGTGGTCTCCCATCCAAGTACTAACTAGGGCCAACCCTGCTTAGCTTCCAAAACCAGGCAATCGCCTCCTGTATAGGTGTAAACATATCATTACAGTCACACCCCACTCCAAATAAAACACATCTACTTCCATTCATCAAGGCTTTCAGCTTTAGACCCCTTCTGGATCAAAAGTACTTTATGTGCAAAACAGTGGTGTACAGCATCATTGCTAGACTGAGGCATTCACCAATGCATCTGAAGAAGCTCCTGGATCTGAGTTGATGGATTGAAGCAACCATTGCAAACATTAACAGATGATGAGCCAAAGGGAGGGGATCAGATCATCCTCAAATAAGAATATGTTCTATATTCATAGATTTTTCTTTATTTTTCTTCAAGAATTTAATGGAACTGCCTTATTGTCATCCATGTCCATTTCTTTGGTAAGGAATTTGACAAAGGGCCCCAGGATATTTTGATCAGTAAGCTAACTAGGTGTGGGCTGGGTAGAACAACTGTCAGGTAGATTCACAGTTGGTTAAAGAATCATATTCAAAAAGTGCTTATCAATGGTTCCTCAAACTGAAAGGAGGTAACAAGTGGAATACTGCAAGGCTCAAGCTAAGTCCCAATGCTCTTCAAAGTGTTTGTTAATGACTGAGATGAGGGGTATATTAAATGCTTATCAAATTGGGTAGTATAGTCTCCACATCACATGAGGTACTAATTCCCCTCTATTTGGCACTGGCTAGGCTTCGTCTTGAGTGCAGGGTATAGTTTTGAATACCACATTTCAAGAAGGATACAGACAAAGTGGAAGAAGTTCAGAAGAGGAGAACAAGAGAATTGGAAACCAGCCCCTAAGAAGACTGAGAGAACTGGACATGTTCATCTTTGAGAAAAGAAGGCTGAGGGGAGATATAACAGCACTTTTCAAATACAGTACATGAAATATTAATATATAGAGGAGGAACAGGACCTGTTCTCAATCATTTCATAGCACAGGATATAAAAAATGGGCTGAAGCTACAGGAATTCAGAGTTTGGTCGAATATCAGGAAAAAGATATCTTAACTCTTAGAACAATTTGACAATGGAACCAATTACCTCAGGAGGTGCTGAACATTCCAGTGCTGAAGCCTTTAAGGAGAAAACTAGACAACCATGTGGCAGATATACTTTGATTTGGATTCCTGCATTGATCAGGGAGTTGGACTCGATGGCCTTACAGGCCCCTTCCAACCCTATGCATGATTCTATGAATAAACTTCACCAAAGGCTATAGTGTCAGAGATAATGCAGGGAAAGCCATCTTGGCCATCATAGGAAAAAAAGAATCTTTACTATGAGCCCAAATAAAAAGGTAGAAAAAAATCACTATACAAACTCCTTGGATTTTAGCAAAAATCTTTACAAGACAGGATTTTACAAAAAGTGGAATTAGAGGGGGCTGATGGTATAGTCTGCATAGTTTCTCAAGGTGTAAACCTAAAGGAGCTGGGTGTTAAAGCAAGGCATTGGGTGTTAGATTACACCTACTAGGGTTGTTAGATTTCACCTGCAGTAGGGATGTGTAGGAGGAAACCTTTCCCTTTCTTTTCATTTAGGGTTCTGATTTTGTGTATTTTTGAGTACAGGACTTTTGATAAACCAGAAAGTATCTGCGTCTTTCAAGTTCTTTTGCTTTAATTTTCACATTCTGGATTCTAATGCTAGAGACAATTAAGCCCTATAGAAACCTCAAGATTTGTCTTATAAAAGCAGGAATAACAGACATTTACTACAAAAGTGGTCAAAAACAGCACATATGAAAGAAAAACCAGCCATCCAAAGACGTGTGTGTGTTGTGTCATTACAGTCGTGACTGACTCTTTGTGACTCCATGTCCATGGAGTTTTCTTGGCAGGAATACTGGAGTGGTTTTGCCAGTTCCTACTCCAGGCGCCTACAGCACCTGGTATTCCCTTGTGGTCTCCCATCCAAGTACTACCCAGGCCCGACCCTGCTTAGCTTCAGAAATCAGGTGAAAGCGGATGTGCTTAGGGCATCTCAGGCACTTATTTTAGAGTTTACATTTATTACCACATCACCATCCTCACTTTCCTCATCAATTCATCAACAGGAAATAGGGATAGATGGGACAGAGGAATTGTCATCAAAATAATCAAAATAAAACATGTATACACACAAAGGGCAGTAAAATTGAAACTGATGACATGGCTTTCTCCATTACCACTTTGATAGCTTCAGTTCAGCAGCCCAGGCAGTAGTCCACCAGTTCAAGGGCAAGCAGGTAGGCAGGCTGGCTGACTGGCACGTCAGGTAGCATGAAAGTAGAGAATCCGCTGCAGCTTTCCAGGCCCTTATAAAGATTCCTAGCGTTGCTTCTAGGATTTTCTCTGAATCATAATTAGCAGCTGGCAGTAATTATTGCGTGAGAATGCTACTCTTTGCTGGAATGTTGGATGAGGTGAATTTGTATATAAGGGACAAATATAGATAAAAAAGGAATATGAAATATGTAAGAAATCATTAAGATTTATTAAACTCTCTCTTTCAGAATCCTGAATCTTTCATATTTCAGATGCCCATTTCTCCCTATTTGGATTAGCCAAATACAGACAAACCGTAAAACTGCAAGCTGACATCTCCAGCCGGTATGGGGAGGGACCAACTGGCGGAGGTGCATGAAAAGCTGAGCTGGTGGGGAGAAAGGGTCGCGGGCCACCCGAAATTTGAAAACGGGTTGCATTTGGCCCCTGGGCCTGACTTTGCACATGCCTGACTTAAAACTACCAGTAAATAATATCTTTCTTCTTTCCTTCAGTGTTTTACAATGTCAACACGTTTTTCTTATGCTTTCTCCTGCTTTGCTTGGTTTTGTTAGCTTGTTCTCAATACCAAAGGCCACATTTGGTGTAGAGATGGAGGAGGCAAACGTAAATAGAACTTTGGCTCCAAATGAGCTGTGGCCCTCACTGCCTAGGTCAGAATTCTCTTCTGGTGTTTGGGGTCTCAGCATGAGACAATTCCTCTCCCATGGTTCAAGGAAAGGGAGAAATGTGTTTCACGTTGCCTTGCTTTTTCAGCAAAGCAAAATTGGATCACTTGGTTGATACTGACAGACAACAAATGAATGAACGAATGACTGAACGAACAAACAAACAAATGAATAAAACATTGGACAAAGCACAAACATTAACATTCACCTCACACCCCTTTTGGAATCAACCACATTTTCTAGAAACATGGTCAACATTTTTCCTTTCTATGTTCTGCTTGCCAATGCTTCCTATAATGTGTTTTCTTAAAAATGAGCTATTGGTTCTCTCAAGGATTCATTGCTATAATATCAAAACAGCTGTTGTTCACAGTTGAACAGTAATATTTATGATTAACACTTATTTTGATAATAATATCTTTGCTGGAAAAGTAGTGGAATCATTACTGCCCCTCCTGAGTCACTAAATGGTGCAGTAAAGATTTCATTTAATTCAAGTTTACAGACGATCCTATCCTATCCTATCCTATCCTATCCTATCCTATCCTATATTCCTAGATGTCGGCAAAAGACGTTATGTGTAGGGATGGGCACGAAATGAAAAATGAAGCACGATTTGTCAGCTTGAATAATGGGACAATAATTGCAAGACCCCAGTCCTCTGGAATACATGCTGTGTAGTTGATCCAGGAGAACAGGGATGCCAGTACTGGAGCCCACCAATCCGAGTTTGATTTTAAAAAAATCTGCTGGGATATAATCCATCCCGGGGGCTTTACCGGCTTTCAATTTGCAAATCAGGGCAGATATTTCCACAGGGGAGACTGGAGGCCAGTCTGGTAGATTTCTATCACTTACTGGTGGACTTTGGGCACAGGCAGGGTGTATGGAATAGATATTCTGAAAGTGCTCCTCCCAAGCACTAGGCAAAATGTGGGAAACAATCCGGAGGGAATGTTCCCGCATTTCACCTGCCACTATCCTCCAGAAAGTGACTGAGTCTTTGAGGATAGTTGCCATTGTCAAACGTTGCCAAGTCTCTCTCTGGGCCTGAAGTTTTTTCCTTTTGATGAGGGCTTTGTAATTTCTCTTCAGGATGAACCAATTAGGGGGAATCCTGGCTAAGTTCTGTTCACGATACAGTCTGAGTTTGGCCATCAGCTCTTTTTTTGCCATTTTGCATTCACGATCAAACCACATTTTCCCCCGATTAGTGTGGGGAAAGTGGGGGTTTGTATTATTATATTTTAGATGTGGCTGAAGATGCTGGACCAAATCCTTATAAGTATCCAGAGCAGTTGAGCTAGAATCTGTGGTTATGATCAATGTACCGAGATGGGAAAGGGGGTCTGAGAAAAGGGCCATAGGGGGGACCCAGCTAACTATCGGCCAATAAGCCTACTTAGCACTGTTAGTAAGTTATATGCCAGCCATTTATTGAGTAAATTAACAGACTGGCTGCAAGTAGAGAACCTGTTGGCAGAGGAGCAAGCTGGATTCAGATTGGGAAGATCTGCCTTGGACCAGGGACTTATTCTCCACCACCTTTCCCATAAATATTCCTCCCCTAAAGGTGGTGCCCTGTACGCAGCCTTTGTTGACTTTAAACAGGCTTTTGATCGCATCCCAAGGCACAAACTTTGGGCAAAGTTTGAAGAGACAAACATAGACAGGAGACTTCTCCTGTTAATGCGACGTCTCTATGAAAACTCAAGTCTACGAGTTCTTTGTAATCCAGCAGGAGTGTTGTCAAACTCAATTCCAGCTCATAATGGGGTAAAACAGGGTTGTGTGCTAGCCCCAACCTTGTTTAACTTCTACATAAATGGTATTGTGAGCAATCTCTCGAAACCCGAATTTCATCCCCCCAAGCTATTTTCACGACCCCTCTCCATGTTACTGTTCGCGGATGATGTAGTTTTATTGTCTTTAACCTGTGTTGGCCTGAGAAGGTTTTTGAGGGCCTTCTCTACCTATTGCAATCACGAGCAACTAGTAATAAACTACTCAAAAACCAAAGTACTTATTACTAGTAGAAGAAGAAACAAACACAAATGGGTTATAAATAACCACCCCATAGAGCAGGTTTCCTGCTTCAAATACCTGGGCATAATTTTCAGTTCCACAGGCTCTTGGGTCGCCCAACTAAAACATGCATCACTGAATGCCCAGAAGAGCGCTGCAGCAATAACCAGATTCTTTTACTCTAAAGGAGGGCGACAAGTATCTTCTGCTATCCAGGTTTTCAAGGGCAAGGTTATTTCCCAAATGTTGTATGGCTCCCAAATTTTTGCAGGTACAAACTTAAATTCCTTGGAAGTAGTACAGACTAAATTTCTGAGATCAGTTCTGGCTGTACCTCCATGTACATCAAATGTAGCCCTCCGTTTGGAGGCCGGTCTAGTGTCCATAAGAGCACGGGTCAAAGCCCTTATGATTAACTATTGGTTAAAACTTATATTCTTTACAGAAGGGTTGGCCCCCTTGGTTCTAACCGATTCCTACCAGTCCAAATGGAAACAGCTTGTAGCCAAAGAAATACAGCAAATCGGCTTCTCTAACTGTACCTTAAAAGCGATGGGCTACGCTAATGCCAAAGCCGCAGTTAGACAAAGGATTTGGGATATAGAACTCCAAGATCATGTGAGCCTTCTGGGTAATCACAGCCTAGTCACCTACAACAAATTTACTATATCCCCATACCTGACTGGTTTAATGCCTCCAAAGATTACAAGAGCTTTTACTCTAGCCAGACTGAACGCTCTCCCTTCCAAGCTTTTGGATGGGAAATTCCAAAATATTCCCCTCTCAAATTGTTTGTGCCCATGCGAAATGAGCCAAGTAGAATCAGTCACCCATGTCCTTCTTTATTGTTCCTTCTACCGTGACTTACGTAAGGAACTTATTCAACCTGTTATCGACAAATTTCCTGGGAGACCTGTCAATTTCTATGCAAAGTTGCTTCTCTCTGACAGGTCCCAGCAGATTTCAAACTGTGTTGCCAGATTTTGCACTGCTGCAGTAGTTGTACGTAGGCTTATGACTGCCAGTAATTCTAGTTCTTGATCACCTTATGGAGTGTGGTTTCCACTTTAGGGTTTGATGTTGGCCTGATTTTGATACACTACATTACCCACCCTTCTGATATTGACTATTTTATAACAGTCCTGTTTCTATTTAGTGGCTTTTATCAAAAGTTTTACAATGTTTTATAAGTGTTTTAAGGTGTTTTATCCTGTCAAATTTAATGTTTTATTCTGGCAAATCATTTTATTGTGGCAAATTGATATTATTTGGTATCTCTTGTCTTGGTTAACAACCGTAAATAAAGATTCATTCATTCATTGTCAGCTTGTTACATAACAAAATGAAACAAAATGAAACAAAGAAGCAGCATTTTCTTACAAACAAAATGAAGCGCTGGTTGTTGTTGTTTTGTTTAAAATGAACCATTTAATTCCGCTTGTAAGAGGCCCACCAATGAAGAGGCTATGGCACTGCTGTGGGGAATCCCCCAGCAGAGGGCTGAGAGAGAAATGCTGACATCAGATGATGATGCTGCACCTGCCTCCGGAGCCTCATGGAGGCAAGCAAAGGAGCGGGTTAGGTAGGAGGTGTGTCCTCCTCTGACAGTCTTCTCTGCTGCCGCTGCCTTTTAAAACAGGCCCCAGCCTAGCTGTCAGAGGTTGGAGACTTCAAAATGGCAGCAGCAGTGGAAAAGAGTGTTGGAGGGGGACTCGCTTGCCTCCTAGCTGACTACTTTGCCTGCCTTGGTGAGGCAGCAGCGGAGGCGGGTGCAGCGGTGCAAGTCCTCCTGGGACACTCTTCTCTGCCCGCTGCCACCTCCCAGCTAGGAGGCAGTAGGGAATCCCCCCAGCAGGGGCCTGAGGGGGCAGTGCTGACATCAGCGCTACCCTCTCAGCTCCCTGCCGGGGGATATTCCCTTACCTCATTTCATTTTGTTATTCAAAAGTAACAAAATTCTTTTGAAAAATTTCATTACTTATGATATGAAACAAAACACCGGGGGGGGGGATGAAATGGAACGAAACAAAACTCAGTTTTTCCATTTCGTGCCAATCCCTATTTATGTGGATAATTTAGGCTGCAATCTTTTAGATATTTACTAGGGAACAGGTTAACCTACATATCTCAGTAAGTATCCAAAAGTCCACATTAATGAAAATTTAGATTGTGATTTTGGCAATCACAATTATTCAATAGTTTTAAAACACGAAGCAAGTGATTCAGCCAAATCTTAGGTCTCAGAAGTCTGATTTAAAAAATGAAAATGAAATCTCTGTAAAACTAATCACACTGTTAAACAGAGATATTTCTAACTCCCTAATAAGTTTGGGAAATTTCTATGAGCACTTAAAATTACTCATTTTATTTATATAGCCCAATAAACAGGGATTAAAATTTATTTATTTATTTATTTATTTATTTATTTATTGTATTTATATCCCGCTTATCTACTATGTACTCTAAGCGGCTTACAAAAGGCGGCAAAGCCAACAAAATTACAATGACTAATCGGATAAAACAGACCAATAAAGCACCCTTAACAACAATTAAAACCAGGTAGCACCTCAACTAAACGATGAACAAAGTAGCACAGGTTAGGATGGCGGGGAAAGGAAAAAAACAACAACAGTTAAACATCGCCAAAGGCCTCCCGAAAAAGATGGGTTTTCAGTGCCTTTCGGAAGGCCAGCAGGGACTCTGCAGAGCGCACTTCACTGGGGATGGAGTTCCAGAGGCTGGGGGCCGCCACAGAGAAAGCCTGGGTCCGAGTGCTCGTCCTCCGGGCTTCCCGAGGGGTGGCGACCCGAAGCAAGTGCGCTTGCGCCTGCCGAATTGTTTAAAACCAACATTTACTACAGTGTAAGGTTTACAACTTTCAAGTTCTCCTGGAATTTTCTATGAATTATCCCTGGAGGTAAACATGAATGTGGGGCCATATCAGGAGAAAGCAAGATTCTCTGGAAAATGAAATAATGGTGGGAAATGTTTAAGGCAGCAGGAAAAGAAGTAAGACCGAATATGTGATGGATTAACTCCCCGAAGGAACCACAGAACTGAATTTACAAGAGGTGAACAGAGCTCTTGTGGACAGGACATTCTGAAGATCACTTGTTCCTAGGGTCACCATAAATCAGAGGCAAATTGGACAGCAAGTAACAACAGGACAGGTTTCCTATTATGGCCTACTTCCAAGGAGTCCTGTTGCCCATACACAGCCAGCAATCTCAGTTCTTCCTGCAGTCCTCAGAGCACGCTGAAGCATTTTCTGGGGATTCTGAATACTCTTGAGCAAGTTTTTCTTGCCCCAGAGGGCAATGGGAGGATTAAGAAAAAGGAAGAAAGCCCAGATCCCACTGGAATAGTCTGGTGAAGCATCAGCTGTTGGAGCTTGACCATTGATTGTAACAGAAATTGGCTTCATACATCCTGAAATCATAACAGGATGCAAAGTGATGTATTATTTATAATCAATAACTGGTAGAAAACAAAAAAGAGATAATATGTGGGACCTAAATCTGACATTCTGTGTGTTTTAAATAAACAGTAAGTAAGTAAGTAAGTAAGTAAGTAAGTAAGTAAGTAAGTAAGT
>JAHTLZ010000016.1:53778940-53790493 GCA_023846285.1 Phrynocephalus versicolor | reverse complement strand
CCATATTGTCTGGGTCTTGCTGATTCAAGAAGAAAATACTACTTCAGACTTTTATATCAGGACAGAAAAAGAAAAAGAAACACTGCAGCTCCTTAAATGACTCACTCGTTCTTCAGTGTAAGCTCTTGTGGACATGTCCACTTCCTGAGACAGAAGCTGGAAGTTTTGGTTCCCCACTGTGCTTCCCATGACAGCCAGCAGTCCCAGGATGCCCAAGAAGAGAATGGTAAATCACTTCTGAGTTCTGCCTACCTAGAAAACCTTGAAAGGGGTCATTAATTATAACTCAGAATTGACTTAACCCACAATTATTATTGCCTTTTGGAGAGGGTACCTTTTGCATTATCTCCTCCCTACACCTGGTGTGTTTGTTTTTCCCTTCTTATTTTTATTTTCTTTCTCTTTTATGTCTTTATTCTCCTAATGCTATGGTAGCTGAGTGATCAAAGAGAAATAAAGTGAGGAACCAGCAGAGAGAGAGGAGGGATTTTACAATCTGCTTGTTCTGATTTACAAGGTGGACCTTTAAAGCACAGCTATCATAAACTGGGGAAAAGGCTGACATCCTCCCCTCTCTATGCTGATTCCTCCTTTTTTCCTTTCCTCTTATTCATCCTCCTCACTATACTAGTGTGAGAGCAGCTAATCTTTTAAAGAAAAAGAAGAAATAGAACAGAAAGCGGATGCAAGACGGGGGGAAAGCAGACTCAGATATCAGGTGTGTGGAAGAGAGGATTCAAATGGTCAACAAGGTGGAAACAATGGTGAATGCCATTTTCCTCCCTTCCCTCTACCTGTCTGGTTGGCTGAAGCAAATTAAGAACATAAGAAGAGCCATGCTGGATCAGACCAAAGGCCCATCTAGTCTGGTATCTCACAGTTGCTCTGCCAAATATGTCTGGGAGCACAAAAGACTAGATATCTGTCTCCTGATACCACTCCCCTGCATCTGGCCCTTGAAGTACCCTGTTTTAAGTTTGGAAATGACACATCTCTGTGATGGACTGGTTTGTAACCCGTTCCTGTCCTGCAGGAATCTGTCCAATCCCCTTTTGTAGGCATCCAGGCCAGATGCCATCACCTCATCCTGTGGCAGGTAGTTCCATAGACTAACAACACGCTGGGTTAAAAAAAATTCTTTTCTCTGCTCTCACTCTCCCAACCCTCAATTTGAGTGGATCTCCCCTAGTTCTGGTATTTTGTGAGAGGGAGAAGAGTGACCCACTATCTACTTTACTCATGCCCTGCATAATTTTGTATGTCGCAATCATATTCCCCCTCAGGCACCTTTTTCCAGACTAAATAGCCCCAAATGCTGTAGCCTTTTCTCCTTCTGCACCTTTTTTCAGTTCCACTATGTCTTTTTTGAGATGCAGTGACCAGAACTGTACACAACACTCTAGGTGTGGCCTTACTATCGTTTTGTACAATTGAATTATACAATTTTGTGCAATAGCTGTTTTATTTTTCAATCCCCTTTTTGATGATCTCTAGCATGGAATTGGCCTTCTTCACCGCTGCCACACACTGGGTAGACACCTTCATTGAGCTGTCCACCAGCACACCAAGATCTCTTTCTTCATCCTTCATGGATAGCTCAGAGTCAGAGCCCATGAGTTGATATATAAAGTTTGGATTTTTTGCCCCAATGTGCATTACTTTACATTTGGCTACATTGAAACACATTTGCCACTTTGCAGCCCATTCTCCCAGTTTGGAGAGATCCTTCTGGAGTTCTTCACAATCTTCTATGTTTTTTACCACCTGGAAAAGTTTCGTGTCATCTGCAAACTTGGCCACCTCACTGCTTATCCCTGTCTCCAGGTCATTTATAACCCTAATACCATAAAGTGAACTACCTGATAGACTCCACACTCCCAGCACACTTTGCCAATTTACTGCCACGAGCCCCTTTAGAGCTTCATAGCTAAGTCCTCTTAACCCCAAATATTTCCAGATTTCAGGGGTTTCCCTAAAATTGCTTTGAGATGGTACCCCTGCTACTCTAGAGCCCCACAGTAAGTAAATTTTAATTACATTTTTAAAAAAAATAAATTATGAACTGAAAAATTAATTACCTTTGTGCACCATAGTAACAGGGGTATATTCATAAAGTGATGTTAGGGAACCCTCCTGAAATTTGGAAACATTTGGGGTGAGTTATTAAGCTCCAAAGGGAGTGCCCCTAGGAAATAAAACTTCTAATTGGAATCCTATGGAAAGCGGAGACAGTGCTATTGCTCTCCCAATCAGCTTCCAATTCCAATTAGAAAGTCTTTTCCTAGGGCCATGTTAGAGGTCTTACTATTGCTTGGTCCAGTTACCCCCCCCCCCAGAGGGCAAATAATGAGTCACATTAAAGTCAAAAAAGGTTTATTAAACTTTAAATAGAAAACAAATATTCCACATTAAACAGTCTGTATTGAAGAATGTCCCTATACTTGTTACACCATCCCCTAAAGCTGGTTGGTATGCATTAAGGTAAGACTCTTCATCTCAACAGCCATGAAGAGAGATTAACACTGTCATTTTCCTATCTGTTTAACTGACAGACCTTTCAGAAAGGAGGGGCATAAAAGAATGTTAGTATAGACAGACCAATAGTAATTCAGACCAGGGTGGTTGACATACCGTGTTCTGAGACTATTGATTTGCATACTCTAACACCCCTTCTTAGATCAATGTGTTTCAGAATCAATTAGATTTAGTTTTCTCCTCAACTACTAAAATCTCTCTTTAGCCAGAGGTTTCGTCAAAATATCAGCAATCATGTCCTTAGTAGGACAATACCTCAATTGAACCAATCCTTCACTTTGCATCTCTCTTATTATATGATGTTTGACATCAATGTGCTTTATACGCAAACCTGTCTTTTCTGATAATGATAGTCTGATGCAACTTTGATTATCCTAATACGGTGTAATTGGAGTAGACTCATCTCCTTTGAGGTCTGCTTGAGCCTCACAATTTCATCACAAGCTGCTGCAGCTGAGATGTACTGTGCCTCTGCAGATGAGCAATGTTCCTTTTGGCTAAACCATTTTATAGGACCACCCCATAGAAAAATACATATGCACTAGTAGATTTACGATCAGATATTTCTGCCCAACCTGCTTCAGTAAACCCCACTAGTATAAGAGTTTCTGTTGATAGTAATTTAAGTTTAAATTGTATAGTACATTTTATATACTTTGCCATCCTCTTAATCCCATTCCAGTGACTTTGGGTAAGTGAACTGGACCTTCGGCGAAGAATGCCCACTGCTGTCACAATATCTGGTCTTGTCATTGTAACCAGATATAACAGTTTCCCTATAACTTCTCTGTATCCATGGTTGCTGGGCAAGAGTTCACTCAGTTATTTCTATTTATGAAAATTAGTTTCCATAGAAGTATGTACATGATTAGCATTCTACACTCTGAGATTCTCAACCAAGTCTAGAATCTTTTGTTTTTGACTCAGAAACAAACTTCCATCTTCTTCTCTGTCTATTTGTATTCCCAAATAATAGCTGATTTGTCCAAGTTGCTTTATTTCCACTTCTTTGTTAACATTGGAAACAATCTCTTTGCTGTCTCTCTGATCTTCACAACAAAGCATCAGATCATCCCCATATATTAGGATGTACACAAGTCTGTCATCTTTGTTTCTTGTGTAGAGACAGGGATCCACCTTGCCTTTGATAAATCCTTGCTTTCATAACATTTTGTTAAGTTTTTCATTTCAAGATCTTCCAGCTTGTTTCAAACCATAGCTCCCCTTCAAGTGTACACACTAGATCCCTTTTCTTGGGATCTGTGAATCAAGGAGGTTGTTGCATGTATAATTTCTCCTCAATTTCTCCATGCAAAAATGCAGTTTTCACATCTAAAGTTTCATCATAGTTTTCTCTCTACTTCTGTGTCAACTCTGCCTGTTTTTGGGTATAGGATCTTGTATCCCTTGCATCCTTGTGCAGAGCCAAGTAAAATTCCTTCTTTAGCTCTGACATCTAGTTTGGACCTTCCAGGCAGGTGATTTTAAAAGGGTTCCACTGGAGCCTTTTTGAAATTGCCTCCCCAACAGTGAGAGTGCTCTCTAGAGATGGGCACGACTAGGGAAAATGACGTTTTCGAGTTGTCGTGTGTCGGAGGCAGCCTGTTTCGGCTCGTTTCCGTTTTTCGCAAAAATTCGCAAAAATTAGTCGGTTCATTTTTTCGTTTTTTCATTTTTGTTAGTACTGGTTTGGGGGGGTAGCGGGCTCCTGGAGGCAGCTGCAGGAGTCAGCCAGAGCCACAAGTGACGGACTGGCAGACTCTTTGCACGTGCTGCGTTTCACGTACTTGCATGTAGTGCAATGCAAGTAGATCTGGCTTAGGGTTAAAATGGGTTAGCGCAAGGGCTAGGGTTAGGCTAGTGACGGGTGAGGTTAGGGTGAGTATTGGGGTGCACCTCTGGGTGCCTCTCTGACCCATTTAGAAGGACAGTGTACTGGCGTATGGGTTAGGCTTAGGCTTAGGGTTCAGGTTCGGGCTACGATTAGTGGGCTGTTTATGCCCGATTGGCACATCCCAGAAGTCTCTGTGGTCAACCTGGCCAAGTGGCCTTGCGATTGGTGGAAAATTTGCATGTTTCACTCTCATGGGCGAGCCCATCATTGTGAATGCACAGGTGTAATAAAATAAAATAAAATAAAATAAAATAAAATCAACGGAGACTTTTTTTGCAAGACAAATCCACTGCTGCTACTGTAAAAAATCAAGCATTTAAAATAGCTAATTTTCACATGTTTCTGTGGTGCTTTGGTGGGGTTTTGGACCACGATTTAAAAATAATATTGCGGTCGGCATTTTGGATCCCCCCGCACAGCGTGGCAAATGGAGACGCCCTCCCAGCCTGGTTCAGTCAGCAAAACCTGGCCATGCGATTGGTGGAATGGCTCCAAGACTTTGCATGGTCCACTCCCATGGGCGAACCCATCTTTGCAAATGTGCAGGTGTAAAAAAATAAAATAAAATGAAATAAAATAAAATCAATGGAGACGTTTGTTTGCAAGACAAACCCACTGCTGCTACTGTAAAAATTCAAGCATTTAAAATAGCTAATTTTCACATGTTTCTGTGTTGCTTTGGTGGGGTTTTGGACCACGATTTAAAAATAATATTGCGGTCGGCATTTTGGATCCCCCCGCTCGCACACCGCATGGCAAAGGCAGACGAGACGATCCCCCCCACGCCTGGTACCAGCAGCGCAGCAGTAGCAGTAGCCAAGAAGAGGGGGGCGAGGAAACCCCCACCCCCACCCCCAAAAAAACACCCTTCTGGCCTGGTAGGTGCCCTCAGACAGTTTTCGCCTGCTTTTAGGGCCGGGAATCGGGGTTTTTTTACTTTTAAAAACTTTTTTTCTGTGCTGCTTGGCATCGTGCGATCGCGCGACACAAGTAACGAGCACGACAAATCAGACCAAAATTGTTCGTTCGTCGGTTCGAGCTCAAAGTCTGGGGCAGTAATTCCCGTTACCGTTTCCGTAGAGTAACGGAACCGAGTAACGGAAACGGAAACGGGAATACCGCTAAGTCGTGCCCATCTCTAGTGCTCTCACTTTTGTGAATGATGGCTACTTGTTCCACCCCAGGCAAGCTCTTCTTGAAGGCCAGGAGTGAGGGGGTCTGTCTCACCTCCTGGGGCATGCTGTTCCAGAGGGCTGAGGCCACTGTAGGGAAGGGTCATCTCCTAGACCCCATCAGGTGATATTCTCTTATTGATGGGGTCTGTAGCATGCCCTCCCTGCATGATGGGTTGGGATGGGTTGATGTAAAGGGAATGAGGCAGTCCCTTAGGTAACCTAGCCCAATTACTTGGCCTAAAACTTCTGAAATACAAATGCATACTGCAGATCGAAGGCAGAATTTGCGGTACAGTTAAACATCACAGAAGTATTCATCAGTAAAGGTCACTGCTATCAGACATTAGCCCTAAGCACTCCCATTAAAATTCTCAAATATATAATTGGAAATAACATTTTTATGAGACTTTTTACATGGGCAGTTTCCCCAGAGAATTGGCTTACATCCTATGGATGTCACAAGAACTATAGCTACATAATTTTTATTTCTTGAAAAGAGAATAGCCAAAATTATTACTTATGCTTGCCAGCATCACTTAATTGGTGTAAGTTCTGGTGGTGAGTTGTTGCCACTGAAGAAGTCACCTCAGGCATTTGCTGTATGGGTATCTTTCACCCATGCATCTTAAAACTATAAGACAGGATATGCTACAACTGTAGTATCTCACAGTTCTAAGCAGAGCAGTGCTTTTTATGAGTCTGAAAAATCACTGGGATTTTGCCCATTTATATTAATGGGTTCAGAGTCTGTTGCCTTCATGAATTCTTTTTTGTACATAACTATATCACTTTTCCTTTTATTTATCCTTCCTTCAAACTACACAATTAAATATTTATCTCACTCATTTAATTCTGATCCATCTTTAATATTCTCCTGGGGCAGCTCATAATAGATCACTGGAGAACTGAGACTCGTTAATCACATGTGTTATGTAAGCTTCACTCACACTGGAACATGGTCTGCAATTGCCTTATTCTTACCATTTCATTCAACAGCCCACTGCCAGGGTGTTCCTGGAGAACCACGGACCCCAACAGATAGGTTCTGTTATACCACAATAGCACTTTTGAGGACCAGAGGCCAATGCTTTGAAGCCCAGCTTCTCAGGATTAAGTGTGCTCTTGCAGTTTTAAGTTTCAGAGGTGAAGAATTCAAGAGGACTGTTGCTAAAACCAAATGCACACACTGAGAAAATAAATATTGGTAGATAGATGTCTGTCTTCTCTCAAACCAACAAATAGATTTGTTAGTTACTATGGCACTATGGTGATATATGTGTTGCCATCTCTTGCCAGGAGTAGCCAATGAAGGGCGTGATATCAGAGCACAGTAAAAAAGAGTGAGGTCAAAAGGAGCCCTGTAACTATGGTTTTTCCAGTAGTGATGTATGGAAGTGAAAGCTGGACTATAAAGAAGGCTGATCACCACAGAATTGATGCTTTTGAGCTGTGGAGCTGGAGGAGAGTCTTGAGAGTCCCCTGGACTGCAAGGAGATCAAACCTATCCATCCTGAAAGAAATCAACCCCAAATGTTCACTGAAAGGACAGATTTTGAAGCGGAGGCTCCAGTACTTTGGCCACCTCATAAGGAGACAGGACTCCTTGGAAAAGTCCCTGATGTTGGGAAAGATTGAAGGAAAAAGGAAAAGGGGACAGCAGAGAATGAGATGGTTGGATGGTGTCATCGATGCAACCAATATGGATTTGACAAAACTCCAGGAGGCAGTGGAAGATAGAAAGGCCTGGCGAGCTCTGGTCCATAGGATCATGAAGAGTCGGATACGACTGAACGACTGAACAACAACAGCCATGGTCCTCTACAGTATGGATGTTGTGGTCAGTGCAGAGGCAACCATGACATTCCCAAAACATGGACTGGATACTACATATTGTTAGGATTTTGATAGGCTCCATTTCCATTATATGAAATGGGTTCATTTCTTATTTATGCTTGGTGATTTATCCATTCAAATTAATTTGAGAGACACTTTCTTAAACCCTGACTATTTACAACTAGAGATGGGCACGACTTTGCGCAATTTTCGTTTTCGTTTTCATTTTTTCGTTTTTGTTATGTAACGAAACGAAAACGAAAAACGGTTCAAAAATGGACCGAAAACGGAAACGAAACGACTAATTTTGAGCCAGTTTTCGTTTTTCGTTACTGGAAAAGCACTCAATGGAGCTAAATGGGGAGAAACGAAAAAATTTTCGTTTTTGGTTTTGGTTTTCGTTTTCGTTACGTAACGAAACGAAAACGAAAATTTTTGAAAATTAGCTCACGAAAACGGAAACGAAACGACACGGACCCTAGCCGAAAACGAAAACGAAAATGAAAAAAAATTTCTGAGTCGTGCCCATCTCTATTTACAACCCTTGGAAGCTGTTTTAATTTCTTGCCCCAGCCTTTATTATTCTGTTTAAGTGAAAACAGA
The DNA here is from genome assembly GCA_023846285.1 of Phrynocephalus versicolor. Classification (NCBI taxonomy): domain Eukaryota; kingdom Metazoa; phylum Chordata; class Lepidosauria; order Squamata; family Agamidae; genus Phrynocephalus; species Phrynocephalus versicolor. Next base: position 53,782,453 of record JAHTLZ010000016.1, on the reverse strand, counting down.
GCTGGGATCCAGGCTTTTCTTATGCTGGTGAAGGAAGCAGATGATTTTGGCTCATTCACTCATCCGTCTGTAAATTTACCCCTTGAAGAACTCCAGGTGGTTGGGAATCTTTACCTCCTCCATTTCACCAGAGGCACTCTCTACTACTGGATCAGGAGGCTTCCATGTGTTCAAGCCTTTTTTTAAAAAGCTAAATTAATCCAATGATCAATGATACTTTTCTTCAAATTCTGTCAGGCACTTCCAGCAATATTAAGCTTTTTAGATGCTAAAAATATGTTCCTTGATACACCGTTTCATATGAACATGTCACATTAGATCATACATGGTATAACACCCCATCTTGTTGCATTACCATACATACATACATGCATATATACATACATATTTTTAAACAGAGGATTTTTAGGCAAACTGTCTTTGTCAGCAAATAGTGATTTCATGTTTCACCTTTCGCTTGATCAAATGGAAGAAAGGAGGGATTAATGTAACAAATAATATAGACTATAAATAATGTATAGACTCACCTAAAAATGGGTCACTGTATTCTGTATTAGACAGCTTGAGTAAGTTGTTTTCCAGAGTTTCCATCACTTTAGCTGAAAGGACAAGGAACAGATTTCCCATCAAATTTTTCGTTTGGATTCTACAAGGACAAGCCAGTAGGCTTCTCTTGTTTTTTTAGTCACATTTTCAAAAGTCTTGCAGATCTGAAGGGATGCCTGGCTAATACCTACCCCGTTCTGAGACAACATCAACGGTGGTGGTGGATGCCCCTGCACTCACTGGCTGGGGTTGGGGCTGCACTCGGTTTGGCTGAAGGAAGGAGGAATGCTTGCTGAGGCTGTGTGGATGGGTCTGGCTCTGTGCAAGGCATGGCAAGGATCTTCTGGAGGGTTTCAATGGGGGCTCTTTCACATTCTCACTCTTGCTTGTATTCATACCTGGAGTTAACATATATTTGAAGACATACAGAGGGAAAATAAATCAGTAAAATGCTAGCAGTTTTATTGTCAAGGTTGAATTGTAAAACACACACACACAGCAATATAAATCTATATTTTGGGGGTTACATCTTCAAAGATTCACAGCCATAATGTTAGCAATACCTTAGCTCATGTGTTCTGAATGTCTGAGGAGAGTGGAGAGAACCATTCTCTGTGTACAATTACCAACAATCTGAACAGTAGAGTTTTCTCTACCGGTGGGATATCTGCACAAAATCATTTTTTCCATTGTCAGTACACACTTCATGTTCTGTAGAGTATATTTCCTTTAGGCTGTCACTCTCCATAAGTGCCAAAGGGCCGAATAAGATGGACTAGATAAATCCCCTTCCCCTGTTCAGGTCACCCATTTTCTGAATGCCTCACTCAGCTATTTTAAATACAGTAAATACAGCATTTTACTGTTATCATATGTGGTGCAGTGTTTCCACTGGATAATGAGTACAGTATATTATTTATATTCCACTGATGAGATGACAACTCCATCTCTCCTGGCAAACTCTTGCCATGTATCATCACATTTAAGCCAGGCAACAACCTTAAAGAGCCTCAGAAAAGTATGTGTGGAGATCACTGGTGTGCCCTGGGAAGAAGAGAGAGAAGATGTGCAACACAGGATTTCATCCAGAAAGGAACATTTCTAAACCTGAGGAATGCTTCTCAAGATATAAGTGTAGTATTAGTGTGCTTGTCCTCAGCCCTTTCACAGGCTATTGACAAACACTGCTTCTAGTTTTTCTCTTTTGCTGCCACCAACTAGCTTTGCTAGTAAATTAAAGCCTTCAGACTGTTTTTAAGTTGAATAAAAATAAAAGAAATGTATTTATTAAAGGAGAATTGAAATTGTTAAGGGTAACATGTTTACGTACAAAAAAAAGAATATATTTCAAACCCACTTAAGTTTAGTTACTGCTAAGTTGAATATATGCACACCCAGTTCCTAAAACTCTAGACACTTAATTTTCCTCACAGACACTCTAAAAGTCCTAACTTTTCTCTCACTATCTTTTTTCCTGCAAGTGTAGTCCCTATCTATCCCTGTCTGACTAAATCAGTGCTGAGCAGAGCATTATATCCCCTCAGGCCACTCCCCAGACTCTCTCATTGGTCTACAAACCCACCAATCAGTACAGACACGTCTCATGACATATTCATTATAACAGGTTAATGCCTCAACATGGACCATGCATTTTAAAAGCCACCCTTTTCTCAGTGTTCAAGTAATATTTAACAGTGCTACTGTGTTAGGAGGCATTGGAAAGATGTTGCTAAACAATCACGTGCACCTGTGACTTCCACTGTAAGCATACATTAATTGAAAAACTAAGTGGATGACTGAGAATATTCACAGACAAAGTGGTGGAAAACTATATTTGAATTTTTATTCCAAAATTACAAACACATTTAAATAGCAATTGAAACCATTTCTGCACATTCTTATCAACCCTTTTTAGTGCTATTAAGATAATTGAGTTGAACTTTGTATCCTATTATGACTCTCTCCAGTTGTCACTTCGCTTCTCCAAACAACACACAATTCTTATAGATTAAAATGGCCCCATGGGAAATGGGGCCACATTAGTTATTAATTGTGATCCATCCATTTAAAGGCACTGCAGCCTACATGAGCAATGCCTGTGCTCCAAAATGTTTAGTAATTTAATGCTCCTAAATTAGTCTCAACCTTCATAAATAAAATATCAGAGAAGTAAAAGTTAAACAGGCCCTTAAAATGAAGACTGCTTTTGTACAAAATGGAAACCCAATTAAATGGATTTAACAGTAATATGTGAGATTTTACCTGCTATTTATTATAGAATCTCCTCTCCTACCTTTCTCAGACAAAAGAAAAATGAAGTAGACTGAGAGGAGGGGTACATGTGGCTTGCCTCAAAGGCTTAGGACTATAAACTGCCCAGAGTTTTTATGCTAGATGGTGCAGTATATAAGTCAAACAAACAAACAAACAAACAAAAAACAAACAAGTAAACAAACAAAAACAAACAAAAACAAACAAGTACAATCACCCCTTATCACTGTCTATGCTGTCTAGGGCTGCTACGAATTGCAATAGAACAACTGTTGGATAGGTACATGTTTCCCACTCCAGATCTAAAGACCCGCCAAGGACTCAATCCTAAATGGTTAAGAAGACTGAGGAGGAGGCCAAATCAAAACCTTTCAGAGCCTCGAGACATGGGAAATGCATGGCCCAATGTTGAGTCGGTATAGTGATTGTGAGCGTGAGCTAACAGAGGTTTGGATTTTGATGTAACTCAGTTCCTCTCTCACTCTTCCCTTCTCCAGCCCTCCTCCACCAGCTGATCTCAGCCCACATGCCATTTGTACTGGCAGACCCAGTAGTCCTGGCATAACTGCAAATAGCTAGGAGTAGCAAAGCAAAGCAAAGTGTTCTGCTTATATACCACCCCATACCACTTTAAGTAGTCTCTGGGCGGTTTACAAATTTAATTACAGTGTGCAGGCTACACATTGCCCCCCCCCC
>JAHTLZ010000016.1:53717229-53731749 GCA_023846285.1 Phrynocephalus versicolor | reverse complement strand
ACTATACTATACTATACTATACTATACTATACTATACTATACTATACTATACTATCACAAAGCATGTTATCCTCAAAGAAACAAAGCATAAAGAAACAAAGCATAAAGAAACAAGCATAAAGAAAAGAAATTATAAGAATATGGAATCAATCAGTCATGCCTCTTTCCATACTAATTTCAGCAGCTAGATTTGTTCTAAAACTGTTAATTACCAATTTAAAACAACTTTCCATATTGCTTTGTGAAATTCAAAAAAGCAGTGTTTTTGCAAACAGTGCATATCAGCCACAATTGTTTAGGTTTCAGCTCCTAATTTCAGGCTTTACTCTTTGATTCACCCCACGCACCAACAATGCTGAGAAATATGAAGGGCAATGTAATAATAATAATGACAATTCTCTGCATCACTCTAAATTACGACAATGTTTTCTTTGAGGGTGACACAGGTTGCGACTAAAGTGGAATGCAGTTACTAGATTACAGTTGGAAACATACAGAAACCTCATTACACCAGTTATAAAACATTTAGAACACCCTTTCTAAAAGGCCACACCAGCTGCTAAAATCCTTCTTATTCTAGTTCAATGTGTCAATAATATTTAGAGCTCTGATCACACGGGAGCTCCTCCCCTGTGTACATTTGCCTGAGCATTATCAAGGGCTGCTTTCTGCATCTCTCTGTATACTGCAGTGCATTATGTGAAGATACAGAATGTGCTGCCCCAGTTATGGAATGTTTTGGAATGTCAGGCCCAGCTGGCACTCACTCTGGTGCCAAGTTAAGACTGTGACTGCTATCCAATCTGTTGGATTTGAGTGATCATAGCACGAATTGCTCTCACACTGGATTATGGAGGGTTTACTGTGGTTTAGTGATTGTATTTAAGACTTCTTCAGTTGGTTACAAGCTGCCCTACCTTCTTTTCATATGGGATGGGTTAGAAAAAATGATAATAATAAATAAAATACCTTACTTGTTGTGAGTCATTTTTAACAGGCAAAACCATGTCAGATCTCTCTGCTTCTTCTAATACAAATGCTTTTCTCTTAAATGCTAGTAGGCAATATATTGTTGCATCATATAGTCTTATCTCTCTGTACTACATCATCCTACAAAAAATGGAAGCTAAAAATAACTTCTGTTTCCCAGGAAGGGAAAAAATGCCCTAGAGGCTCAGCATGTATATAAAACTATGTGAAAGCCATTTCAGCAAACTTCTTTTTGCTCATGACCTATGAAACGAACACCGAAAAAGTGGGCTTAAAAATCAATGGACATACTTCATTCCTTCAAACTGGAAGAGGAAGATTTATCACACTTGACATTGTGCAAATCAGAGTCCGGCAATTTGTCCAGACAAAAGCAAATCCAGAAACACCCTCAACCAATTATTTCAGCCATCTTGTTCTACCCATTACTTCTCCTCTTTTTGGGAGGAGATATTCGTCTTGGGTCGTTAGACACTCATATCTTTCAGATACACAGAACTATTTGGTAACTCTGGAGAGTTAGCCCCTGGAAAATAATTTGAGTCCAAATCACCTCTGAAGGCTTCTGTCCTCAGAGCCACAATGGGAAGGGACAAGTGGGGCATGTTCCCCTGGCACTGTGAAGGGTGTCTGCATGCCAAAATGACAACCTAGTATTTGTACTTTGTGCCATTCTTTGCCCCTCACCAGGAGGGCATGAAATCCATGTTTGCCCCAGCTGACATAGTCCATAGTTTTGTGCCTATCTGTCCTCAAGAGATAGCAAGGCAACTTACATGGTGATATTGCCTCCATCCCAGCCACATTGAGGACTGTCTTCCTCCCATATCCCTTATACAGATATATAGAGTGGTACTTCCATATCTGCTGTTTCAGGTGCCATGGTTTCACCTAACTGCAGCTGCTCATCATCTGAAATGAAGGACATTTGCTTCTGCAGCTCAGGGAACAGTGGAGTATTTCATGGAAACTGATTCAAGTGATGAACCTGAGTCCTTGTTTTCTCTAACAGGACATCACTCATCCTTTACATTTGGTAGGCAGTGTTCTTTTGTAGTGATGGTTTCAGACATACACTAGGTGGTGGCTGGAACCTCTCCCTTGTGGATAGAGGGGCCCTGCTGTATATAATTTTATGCATGCATCAGTGCTCGTGTAACTCATCTACTTTGAGCCTTTTCCTTCGCTTCCAGAGTGTATCTGGAATTATGCTGCATCCTGAAATTCCTGTCTAAATAAGCAAACAAACCGTATTCCCCAACCCCCAATCCCCCTCTCTGTCTTGAAGACTAATTGCTTTATATTAGTCTTCCTAAAAAAGGAAATGAATATAACCAAAGCGCTGGTTGATAACTTTACCAGGAGATGCAATCTAGTGAAAAATAAACCCTTTCTACTAAGGAAATATAATATAAACTATCTTATGTGGGTTCAATTTCCAGAAAGCCAAGACGTTAGAAGCAAAATCTCATGCTTTATTAACATACATGCCCTGTGGTCAGAAATGGCACTGTTTGTGTCATAAAATGCACCTGCTACCCTTCACACGCCAGTGCTTTTCCTTTTACCATTTAAAGTTACTGTATTCCTTTACTTGAAAGGCATTCTGACAGTGTACTGTGACCTGAAATTCAAAACTCCTGATTAGCAATCAGATGACATAAGGACATTTTGAACTAACAGATTACTGTTTATAGTCAAGTTATTGCTGATAAAAGTGCTGCTGTTAGTCACCATAAAAATAAGTCCTAAGACTATCAAGTTGGACACGTACAGGATTTTGCTATGGTTCTGTCTAAACCAACCTAAATGTAAGTGCCCCCCCAGAGCTTTTGTAAATACAAAAAATACTGCCTTCAAAAACCACCATGATGAAATCTTGAAAACTAAATAAATGTGCTAATGAAAGTTTGCTAATGAAAACTGGCTGACAATAAATTATTCAGTAAGAAAGAGAGTAGAGAGAAAGAAGCAAAAGATAATGGTGCAATTAAAAATTAGTCTCTATATAAACAAAAAAGAAGAGGATAAGGTCATATAAATACGTTGCACAGTATCTGAAAGATAGTCACTTTCTGTGGACCTCTCTGTTGTACCATAATGGAATGTTATTAAAAGGTTCCCCTCTCTCTCTTCTCCATCTCAGATCTCCTGTGAGCTTAATGCTGTGTGAGGGTATCTGGCTACCAGAGAAGGACATGAACTATGCTTCGTAGGTTTGGCCTGGTTTGGTGTGATTTAGGAGCTCTACAAGAGGTACACACTTCTCTGCCCTGCTGCCTCTATGCAACTGCCCACTCACCTACTGAGGTGCAGTTCCTTCCTCTTCCTTCTGTCTGCAGTTGTCCACTCAGCAGAAGTGCCACAGGCTTCCTTGCCTCACCTGCTCATGCAGAGAAAGAAAACATGCTGCAGCTGGAGATGGTGCAGTCACATGGGGCTGGGGTGGAAGTATGTTAGAGTGTGAGTGTGCTATTGGGTGGAGGAGTTAGGGGAGGGAAGCAACACAGAACACCTGTGTCGGCACTGCGCTGAACCAGGCTTGTCATCAATAAATCCTGCTCTGCTTTTGAAGATCCCTGACCATGGCTTCCTTCAGTTAATCAATTCAGTTCATATTTTGGTCTTCTTACTGATAATGGTGCAAATGTAGGATTCCACCTGGAGTTCAAGAACCATGGCTACAGACAGATGAAATGCATAACTTTAAGGTTGACAATAAATAAAATATTATACAGGGTTTCTCAAGTCAAATGGAGACTGAAGACAAGACGTCTGAAGAGTGAAATTTAGAACATGTGATATAAAGAAATGATCCTTAAGAAGAGGGATGTGCCACTGGAGAATAAAGCAAGATCACCTGCACTATGGTATTCCCAGTCGCAGTGTATTATTGCTGCATGGGAGCACAGCAATGATCTTGCGCTAGCAGAGCAAATCAACATTCTATAGGGCGATTCTGAAAATACGGGCAACCCAATCAAAAATTTATACCTTTGGAAATGGACTTTGTACCTGCACCAAATTTGGCACTGATGGAGCAGTCTTCTCTTGCTCTATGCCATAGCTGAGGATATTTGTTGAAATGGTTTTTGATTTATGTTTTGATAAATCTACAACTGTTTTGCTACCCCATTGTGAATAGTTAAAGTGTTCTGCTTATATACCGCTCCATACCTCCCCATAGTTGACCCTAAAAATCTGCTGATTTTAACACAGATCAGAGAAAAGCCAAATCTTACTAATTTTGAAAGATAATAGTTAGCAGCCACCTGCCTTAACATTTTTCTTTTTTAATTATCCAGGCTCTAGATGCTGAAATATTGATCCTCAAAAAAGGCCTTTCAGAAGGGAAAAAAGCCACTTTGTTATAAGACTTAGATTGGGTGGCACAGGCTAGCTAAAGCAAAAAAGCAAAGTGTTCTGCTTATATACCGCCCCATACCACTTTAAGTAGTCCCTGGGAGGTTTACAATTTTAATTAGTGTGCAGGCTACACATTGCCCCCCTCCAGCAAGCTGGGTACTCATTTTACCGACCTCGGAAGGATGGAAGGCTGAGTGAACCTTGAGCCTGCTACCTGGGATTGAACCCCAGGTCATGAGCACAGTTTTACCTGCAGTACAGGCATTTAACCACTGCGCCACGAGGCAAGCCGCTGCTTCCCTAAAGGAATCACTGTATAGATTTGTAGGTATGGATTTCCCCCCATTTTCCTCTTTGTTTACCATTCACAAAGAAACACAAAGCAGAAAAAAATCCCACAACTTGGGTCCTTGTTTTCATTAGTGAACCACATCTCACACAAACACAAAGCAATGGACAGTGTTGTTTTTCAATACATTCTCTAGGTTTCTATTGCTTGGAACCGTAGAGTAATAAAATGGTAATTGAAATGGTAGTGAGTACAAGAGGGTATCCTGTAGGCCACATGGACAGCTGTCATCAGTGTTGTCAACAGTCAGCTTTCCTTTGCTATATAAAGCTACCCATCCTTTCCCCTGCTGACAATGCAGGCATAATATTGTGCAGCAATATTATGACATTCTGCATTGTGGATACAGAAGCACATTATCCCACATTCATAACATGAAGGGTTTATTTTATTTTAATTTATTAAGAATTAAAGGAAAATAAAAGCTGGACAGTGAAGAAACTGAGAAAAACTAAGTCATTTGAAATGTGGTGGAAGAGTGCTTTATGCATACTGTAAATCTCCAGAAAGACAAATCACATTCCCTCACACAAGTGTGTAAAGCATCCTGCTATTATATTGCCATTTCATAATAATAATATGTTCATGAACAAGGCAGGAATACCACTCTGTGGCAGAGTGTTAGGTACTCTACCATTGGCAATACAAATGTGTTCTGTAGTATGAATGCTTGCATTTTATCCCAGCAATTATGAACATTTTCTCTTTGCAAGAGTTTTGGAGTTCTAATTTTCTGTCGTATGTTTTCTAAATGGTTAACAATAGTTCAGGGGCTCAGCTATGCATTCCTTTTTTAAAAAAAATAAATCGTACTTTTCTACTAAAATAAAGGATCTCAGAAAGTGTTGGTAGCAAGCTTTGTAAGTTAACTTCATAGAGGCTGTTACAGGAAGATCTAGGAGTACTGCTACAGCATCTGCTGTCAAACATCACCCCCTTCAGGCTTGAAAAAAAAAGGTGTGCAGCAGCAAAACAGAAGTGTAAACTAAAAATAAAAATAGCAAAGAAAGGGGTCATTTTTATAGCCATCTCAGAGATACAATAGCCAAAATGCCTAATGACTTGCAGAGATAGGTTATAATGCTAAATCTTACCTATAAAATTTGGAAAGGCCTGGCTTTCTAAGTACTACTTCAAAAGTAGTTTTTTAAATCTAAATAATTCTACAGCTGACATTGCTCCAAATCATTTTATTTGTATAAGAGTCGTGTGGATGCTGAATTTGCAAACAAAGGGTTTAATCAGCAACAATTTGTTAGTTATCGTGACATCAGTCCTACTGGACACCCAGAACTATGCGACAAGATTACAACCTATGTAATATAATGCAGAATACCAAGTGTTCTTGGAGAAGCGTTGTGGTGGCTGAGTGGATTAAGGCTCCGAAAACTGTTGACTGCAAAATCGGCAGCTCGGCAATTTTAATCCCGAGTGCCACCCAGTGGAGCAAGATCCTTCTGATAACCCCAGCTCCTGCCAACCTAGCATCGAAAGCATGTAAATGCAAGTAGATAAATAGGTACCACCGTATAAAGCGGGGAGGTAAAACAGTGTTTTCTTGCAGCCATGGACTTGCACAACACTGGTGCTTCGGCTTGAACACAGAGATGAGCATCACCCCTAGAGTCAAACATGATTAGCATGCATGTGCGGGGGAACCTTTACCTTTTTACCAAGTGTAGTATAGTGGATAGAGGGATTAACTAGGACTTAAGACATTTAAATTCACACAGCCACGGAAACTCACTTGGAGAATGGAACTGATAAACCCACTCCTTAAATATTTCACTTACTTTGAAAGCCCTATTGGGGTGGCCATTTGAGTCCTGACTTTATGGCATGTAACAACAACATAATATCAACAACAGTGAGGAGGGAGAGAGGAAAGAGAGGCATTGTAATATTGTCAAGAGAAACAGATTTATTTCTGTATGAATTTTCATGGGTCAAAACTATTTTTTTCAGATGTGAAGATTGCTAATTCAATGCATATTCAAATCTCTACACCCCTTTTGTCTGAAAAGGCAGAATTTTGATCAATGAAAACTGTCAGAGAAATACCGTAAATATCTATTCCTCTGTCACAATGTCACAATGTTTGGCCCATTTCCTCTTTCTCTTCCCATCTCTCTTTGATTTCATCAAGATGCTGAGACAAACACAGTTACAACTTTGGAAAGTATAACATAATGAAAGGCTAGAACCAGAAAGACCCAACTTCAGTGAGTCACTCAGAAAGGATTCTAATGAATTAATTAAATCAGCTAAGTTATGACTACAGAAATAATTTAACCTGTAACATCCTCTTGACATCAAGGCCATTTGGTATTTTTCAGGTGCAGATCCTTTCATTTTACATTATCAGGAAAGACTCCTTTGGGTTTCCCTTCTGTGGTTCTCTATTTGTATTTTCTGGCAGTCCAAAACCACTAAAGGACCATTTAAGATTACTCCAAAACAGCAAAAGCAAGGGAATGGAGAATCAGTCTGTACCAAAAGTAAGCAACAATACACAATAAAGCATAATTATGTAGGCACTAGCACATTGGCACTATCATAAAGGTCCACTCATCCCAAAACAAACAAAACAGTTTAAAAAAACCTGCATCAAAATATTTTAGTCTATAGACCCAGAGAAATGCTTGCATGAAATGGCTGCTAGCTATATATGGATCAAATGCCTGCCTGCCTGCCTGCCTGCCTGCCTAGAGAGTCATGTGTTGCTAGCCCAGATTAGAGGAAAGATCTTCAAAGTTCATGTTTTGCTCTGTAGACAGTCTTGACATTTTAAGGAACAGGAGCAAAGATTTTTGTTTGAAACCCTGAATAGAAGCTGCCAATGAAGGCAAATAATTCTAGCCTAAATAGACTAATGATCTGATTCATCAGAAGTCAGTTTCTTATACTGTATTCATATGAAATCAGCAGCAAGGCATCTATAAGTATATGTACAAAAGGACAGGTTGTTTTTACCCAGATTCTTATATGGGAAAATAAGTAAATTGTTGAAACGAGTAGCAGTGTTCCACGAAAAAAGATTTATGACACATCTTACACTCTCTTGAAAGGGAGATGAGAGGGAAAACCATGATCACAGCAGCATCCCATTCTAAATTAAATTCTAATTTTGCCAACCTCATATTTAAATCTGCCTTTGCCGTGCCTCAAATTAGTATATTTTTCCCTCAGGCTTTGCCATGATTTGTCTGCAAACATGTTAGTCTTCTCACGAACTCAAAAAGACAAGTTTATCTAATTTCTAGCAGTTGCCCTTTTCTGGTGGGTGGATGAAAGCTGTGGTATGTTTGTCACTTCTTTGCAAGCACTTCCTCCTTTTTCTTTCATCTACGGAAATCAAATGAACTTTTAAATTCTTCACTGTGTGCCTCTCGCCCTATGAAAGCTGGGGAAGTCGGTGGGAGAAGACAGGAAATCATCTAATATTAAAATTGTTTACATCAGTAGGTGCATTTGGAAAGCGATGATTTTTCTCATATCTTCACAATATAGAGACAATAAGAGTAAGAGCACTGACAAACCTTACAGAGCAAAGACAACAATGACACAAATAATGAAGATGAAGTTCTTAGTTTGTGTTTGTGGTATTCTATTCTATTCTACTAAACAGAAATAGTACTAACTTGGTCACCTTAGGTGTGTCTTTTCCACCTGCTCTCTAAATGATTTCCAAGTGAGAGTTTGCAGAGTGATTGAGTTCAATTCCTCCTTCACTTTATCAGCTCATGTCTTAGCATCAGCTCTGAAAATCTTTTTGGATACGATTTATTTATCTTTCTGACACAGACCACAATCCCTTTGTGTCATGAAATGGATGGTAGGCCAGGAATAGTCTGAGACTAACCATTAATTCTGCTTCTTGTGATCCTCAAGTCAAATACCACACTCCTCATAATGATTGAGGAACAACTGCTGTAGTATAAAGCAGGAAAACTGGACTACACATAGCAATTTCAACAGCTTGAATCTAATTTGTAACATGAACTCAGCTATTGCTCTTAATGGAAGCCTTCTACTTCCAAGCTGTAGATCATGGTACTTAGGAGTGGCTGAAAAATTATTATACTTCGTTTTCCTCAGAATTTATTGAAATTTACAAAATTTGAATGTGGGACAAAGCAAAACTCCAGGTTTGCCATTCCTACCAATACTGATTGTCATGGCCTGTTGGAATTATGTTACTAATTATAAATGTATTATTATAACATTTCTTTTAGGTACATCTCTCAAATCCCTAATTAATGATCTCTTTTAAAAAAAGATATTTGTCACTCAAAATATAGCACATTTGTCATTTTAACACTAAATGTAACAACACTCTGGAAATTACAGATTAATATTGCTACTTCCAGGCTGTGGAAAAGAATACATATGAAGCACACTGAATACAATGCTTGTCCTACAGCACTAAATGTTAACTGGCATTTGAAAATAGGCTGGAAGATTTTGTGGCTTAAAAATCTCCATATTAAATGACCACACCACAAAGCAAAGCAAACTATTCTGCTTACATACCTCCCCATAGTGCTTAAAGCACTCTATGAGAGGTTTACAATTTATTTATATAGGCTACACACTGTGCCCCTCCCCAGCAAGCTGGGTAGTCATTTTACTGACATTGTAGGATAGAAGGCTGAGTGAACATTGAGCTCGCTACCTGGGATTGAACCCCAGATCGTGAGCTCAGTTATAGCTGCAGTACAGCGAGTTAACCACTGCACCTACCATTAGTGTTTCACTTAATCTGTCGTGTTGTTGTCTAACTCTCCTTTTTGTGAAATTGTTACAAATGTTGTTTCCTTTAGGCATTGCTCCTTGTCATCCAGTGCCTCCCACTGGTTCTGTTTTCAAGCAGCAACTGCTGCTAGACAAGTGATAGGGCCTGCAACGGAGCAGTCTCCATAAAGGTGAAAGGGAAGTGCAAAGGCAACTTGAGTTGATACACAGGGAGCAAGTTAAGGGATGAATAGTCAGGGTGCTAGCCAGGGCCAGACCATAAATTAAGGCATTACCACATAGGGGAAGCACAAACTTTATTAGGTCAAGATTTATTGAACAAAGAGACAGGGCTGAGATATTGCTTATCTGGACTTCAGTAAGGCCTTTGATAAGGGTGCCTTGTCAAGTGGGCTACTGTTAGGTGGATTTGAGATTGGTTGACTGATTGTACCCAAAAAGTGATCATAAATGGCCTCTCTTTAGCTTGGAGAGACGTGACCAGTGGGTTTTTCCAGGGTTCTGTTCTGGGTTCAGTGCTGTTCAATAAGAATATGCTAATTAAATTTGCAGATGATACCAAATTGGAGTGGGTGGGTTGCTAATTCCCTAGAGGACAGGATGAAAATCCAAAATGACCTTGACAGATTACAGTAACAGAATGAGTTTCAACAGAGGGAAATGTAGGGTGCTGCATCTAGCTAAAAAGAATGAATTGCACAGATATAGGATGGGAGATACCTGGCTGGAAAATAGTGCATGTGAAAGGGATCTGGGAGTCTTGGTGGACCACAAGTTGAACATGAGTCAGCAGTGTGATGTGCTGGCCAGGAAAGCCATTTCCAACCCAGACCGAAATAATGAGGTGAGAGTTTTTGGGTTAAATATGGGCCACAATTTTATATAAATATTAACCTTTGAGTGTAAACTAAAGAGGACATGTGCCGTAGCACAAGTGGTAAATCTCTGTAGGTGTTATAACTAACAAGCAGCCCCTCCCTGTTTTAAGATATTTGGAATGCATATGGATGTATGCAACCAAACTAATTAAGCATCCTTCCCCTACAGAATCTCCTTATCCAATGGCAGCCCTCATTTACCTGACTGGATATTATAGTTTAACCTATCTATGTCTAATTCCTGTTGTTATTTACCTTTATATGAGGGCTGTGAAGAACCTTAAAGGTGCAATATAAAGGAGGAGCATAACTGAATTAATATACCACTTACGTTATCCACCAATTGTGACTGTTTAAGGAAGTAGTTACAATACCTAGCCATGCATTGAGGATGATGGGATGGGTGAAAACTTGCTGTCACTCCCAGCCAATCTGAGTGACAGCCAAAAATACCCATCTGGCCCTGGAGCAACGAGCAAAGCATCACTATCCACAATATGGGGCGGGAGGGTGGCGGCAAATGGACAGCAAAGGCAAGAGGCAGGGAGCTTGCTGGGGCAGTCTTAAATAGGCTCGCTCCTTGTCCATGCAGCCACCATAATAGGTGCACAAACTTTCGTGCCTCATAGGTTGGCTGGGAAAGAAGCCTTGCCCAAGAACGAGTCTCAAGCGGAATCACCAGTGGTTGCATCAAGAGAACCATAGTGTCTAGATCAAGGGAAGTGATAGTACCACTCTATTCTGCTCTGGTAAGACCCCACCTGGAGTACTGTGTCCAGTTCTGTGCACCTCAGTTTAAAAAGGATGTTGACAACCTCAAGCGGGTAACAGAGGAGGGTGACCAGGATGTTTGAAGGTCTGGAAGAAATATCTTATGAGAAACAGCTTAGGGAGCTGAGAATGTTTATTTTTATTTTTATTTTTATTTTATTTATTCAACTTATATGCTGCCTTTCCAAAAGAAGGCTGAGAGGGGATATGATAGCTATGTTTAAATATTTGAAAGGATGTCATATTGAAGAGGAAACAGGCTTGTTTTCTATGGCATCAGATATTAGGACTCGGAGCAATGGTTTCAAAATACAGGAAAAGAGATTCCATTTGTCGGGAGTCCTGTGATGGGGGTTTCTGCATGGCAGGGGGTTGGACTGGATGGCCCTTGAGGTCTCTTCCAACTCTATGATTCTATGATTCTGTAATTCTTTGATTCTATGGGTCTATGAGTCTATGAGTCTATGGTTCTATGGTTCAAGCTCTAGAAAGGCCAGCTGGTTCTTCACCTTGCCTTTGTGTTTGGAATCTGTACTTAGTTGGCTAAGACATGGATGGCTCCCTTATTCTTTGCAGAGATTCAACCAGTCACATCAGCTTCACTATATCTGATGAAGTTGCTAACTTTATCTCAGCTATCCTTTGAACCACCACCAGTATCCTGTAGGACCAGCATTCTCCAAGATGTTCCTTCTTAAAGGCTTCCTTCCCTATCTGGAAGAAAAGTATCACATCTGGAAAGGCCAGGTTCTGCCTCCTTTGTCTCAGGGATGGGATTGCTTGGGGTTTCAAGGTCATTCCCTGAACCCTTAAACTGGGAAACTTGAGAAAGACTTCCAGCTAGGGCATGGCACTCTTTAATAAGTCTTGGGCACTAACATGTGTTGACCATATTATACAGGTTCCTTACTTCCAAGGGAACTCCCCTGCCACTGCATGTCTAATGGTGGCTGTGGTGTTTACCCCTCCATAGTCATATGTGTTTGTGCAGGAGGATGTAAAGGGTTAGTGCTGTGGACCAATGAGGGAGTGTGGAGGTGGAGCCCACATGTTTAAAAGGCTCAGCCTGTACAACTTGACTGAGACTGGGTTATTTGGACTGGGTAACCCTGAATGGTGGCAGCAAAAGTAAGAGGAAGGCATGTACAGGCCAATGGGCTGTGAAACGACTGGGGGCTCTGTATGGGTTCACTGCAATGGCAGACAACTAAGGGCCAATATGTATATAGCATCTTAGGCATGTCCAAACTCCGGTCCTCCAAATGTTTTGGACCACAACTCCCACAGTCCTTTGTCATTGGAAATCTAAGCTTAGAATTCTGAGAGCTGCGGTCCAAAACATCAGGAGGGCCAAAGATGGACAGGCCTGTGACTTAAAGCTTATTTGATTTCTGTATTTTGTGAGGAAAACAGCTTTAAAGACTCAGCACAGCTTGGACCAGAACAGAGTGTATCCTGCACCTGAAAAATTGTGATTAGAGGCCCTCTGTGTGGCCCACAAGCTGCTCCTATCAAGGTCCTAGTCCAGATTGGCAGCTTGGAGCTCTTTTCTTCTTATAATCCTCTCTGCATATAATCCTTTAAAAAAGCTGTTGATTGAAAACAGCTCTTTTGCCAGCAGTGGCATGCAGCCAGCAAACAGAATCAGGGCCTGGTATGAATTGACGGAATATTTCAGAATGGTTCTGCTCTGCTACTTTTTGTCAAAAATAAAACAGTTCTGGTTAAGACTGTTGAAATCCATGTCTTCACAAGGTTTAGGTATAGTGAGATTCACCTCTTACTAAAACATGTTTGGGGGGCCCTGCTGGGACCCCACCCCCTCTTTAAGTATGTTAGAAGCAAATTTGATAAAGGTGAAGTTCCTGCTCCTTTCATAAAAATATAAATTGAGAGAATGTGCAATATTTGAAACAATGGGAAGGTTAAAAGGCCCCTTGAGCGAAAATTTTAAAATCCAGTTCCAGACTAGTATTGATTAGAGATGGGCACGAAAGGACCAATTTTCGGTTACCGTTATCCGTTATTTGTTCTGTTACACAACGGAACGAATAACGATCCTAGGGGCAAATTTTACACGAACTGAACAGAACCGAGAAAATTGGGTTTGGTTGGGTTTGGTTTGGTAATGTGGGGGGCGGAGATGTCTCCTACCTGGTACTGGCCTGGAAGTCCTTCAGGGATGGTGGCGAGTCAGCAACCAGGAAGAGGGGAAAAAGCCTACCACTGTGCTCTAGTGCAGCCAGGTGGTCGGCAAGGCAGTGAAAAAAAAATAAAAATGGCCACAGCCTTCATGAAAATGCCGCCGCTGCCACCACCGGGACCACCCTCCTCGGGGCCTCTCGGAGGCTTTGCCGGGCGAGTGGGACCGGTCAAGGCAAGCTGCTGGCTAGGCATGGGCTGAGCCTTGGGAGGCAGTGGCTGTCCCGGACTCCCGGGTTCCTCCTTGCCTGCTCGGGCTGTGACTCTGCTCAAAGACACTGCCAGCTAGGTAAGAAAAACAAACAAACAAAAAGCCCCATGTAACCCAGAAGTTCGGGTTCACTTCCAGGTTTGGCCCTGCGTGGGCTTTTTTTGTTTGCCAATGCCATGCACTGAGGTGGGAAGGGGCAGCAAGAGGGGGCTGTGATCCGGCCTCGCGCACTCCCCTCTCCAGCAATCTCTGCGGTGCTCTGGCAGCCCCCGGCCCCGGAAGGGTTCCCCGCGGCTGCGAGAACACTCTCCTGGCCCACATGCTGCTGGCTCCAGATGCCACCTGGCCCCGGGAGGGCTCCCCGCAGCCGTTCTGAAAACCGAAATAATGGAAACGAAGCGGGTCCCAGGGGCCCGAATAACGGTAATGGAAGGTTTATGAAATGAATGATAAAAAGTAATTAATACAATCAATCCATGTCCTGCAGTTTTCCTAGCACCATGTATATAAATCTATTTGGACATGAACATGGGCTTCTGCAGACCACTGGCTCCCAAACTGATGTGAACATGTATCCCAAGACCTGAACAATCAAGCTGGTACTGGCCTAGAATTAA
This sequence comes from Phrynocephalus versicolor, assembly GCA_023846285.1. NCBI lineage: Eukaryota > Metazoa > Chordata > Lepidosauria > Squamata > Agamidae > Phrynocephalus > Phrynocephalus versicolor. The sequence continues at coordinate 53,717,610 of JAHTLZ010000016.1, read as the reverse complement.
TTTCCCACAGGTCTTGGTATCTTTTTATTGGCCTTTAGGGTTGCATCAGGATTTTTCCCTTAATGCATCATTGCCATCATGGCCTGAAAATGCATTTTATATCAGGAAGATCACTGGGGACATTTTCTTCACTCAAGGATCACCTTCCATTCACCTGTACAACCCCCTCATGGACTGCATACAGGATGTGGGTGAGTTTTGTGGCAGGTGGAAAGAACTTAAAGGAAGTGAACAGTCTTTCTTTCTTGCTTTCTTCTGAAATGCCATTTATTTTCCTCTCCCTTCTTCTTGTCGCGTAGGTTGCCAAGAGAGAAACAGATCACTGCTTCCAATACTGTGAACAATTTGCTTGCAGAGAGGTTTTAAAATTAGCCCAAGGGT
>JAHTLZ010000016.1:53679456-53717219 GCA_023846285.1 Phrynocephalus versicolor | reverse complement strand
CTGTGAACAATTTGCTTGCAGAGAGGTTTTAAAATTAGCCCAAGGGTTGAAAGTTACCCACCTTTAATGCAGAGCAATGTCTTACCTATGACAACAGATAAATGGGACAGTATATTCTAGATTTTAGATACCCCTTTCCCCCCATGTCAATAGTCGGTGCAGTCCTTTTGGGGAGGATTGAAAAAGCTGAAATACAGCTAAGGCTTTTAATTTCAAACACTTTTTCCAGCTCAAGGAAATGTGCCACAAGCTCATAGTATGTATGGAGCAGTAGTTCCCAAACTTGGATCCCCAGATGTTCCTAGATAAGAATTCCCAGAAATCCTAGCCAGCGTAGCAACTGGAGAAGGCTTCTGGGAGTTTCAGTCCAGAAACATCTGGGGACCGAAAGTTGAGAACCATCCATATAAAGAATGCAGCTGCTTCTATGCTGCCTTGCCTATCCAAAAGCTATGGTCATGTGCTGTCCCTAGACCTTTCAGACAGAAAGTAGGGCAGCAAAAAAAAAAAATGTGTGGTCTTCCAAACTAGAACTCCTCACATGAGCAATTTTCTCTCTTTTGCTGTCCTCCTCCCCAGAATATTACCTCTTATGCCCAGGCCAACACTGTTCAATATTTTATCTGGGCTCTTTCAATTAGTAATCAAATGTCTATTAGATTCTTCCTTCCTTTAGTGTTAATTTTGCTCAATATAATAGGATAAAATTGCATGTTTCTTACTTTCCACATTTATTCACTCAGGAAAGAGATTAATTTAGCTTTTCCTGAATAGTTATTTACATGAGGACCTTACATTGTAGGTTAGAATTGAAGGTTGATATTCACTGAAATGGTAGAAAAATGAAATCCAGAAATGAGTTTCTGTAGAACAGCTTGCATACCTATGAAGGCAGGTCAAGTTTTATGCCTGAAAAAAAAAATGCAGGTGGAAATGGAACATTCCCCATCTACAACATCAATCCCAAATGGAATATAAGCACTTTGTTGTTTTTGTTTTTGTGTGTGTTTTCAAAACAGCATGTTGTACAACATGCAGTGAAAAATCTCAGTTTGCCCCAAGTGCACATTTAAAACTAGTGAAGTGCAAACTCTGCCAGACTTGATTTTTCATGACGATCAGAAATTAAAAATATATTCTAGATTGGCTTGGCAAATCCACAAGCCATCAGTGGACCTGTCCACACTGAGCATTTGTTCAACCTTCCATACACCCATGATACCAGAACTGTATTCTGGGGTCCAAAAAACACAAGAATCAAAATATTAGTAGAAGCAATGTTGGACCAAAAAAAAAAAACAAAACAAAAAAACCCCTTGCTTTGCATTTGTTTTGTTTTTTATACCACCCATCCATGGGTATTTTCTCCCTGCTTTGCAAATATTTGCTTGAGTGCAGGATCTGCTTGTGTGGGGTAGTTTGCCGATGGGTGCTAATTAGGGATGGGCACAAAACAAAAATCAAAATACTGTTCTGTTGTGTCATTAGGTAACAAAACGAAATGAAACAAAATGACACCAGGAAGCCACATTTCGTTACAGATGAAACAAAATGATGGGGGGGGGTTGTTGTTGAAATGAACCATTTTGTTCCTCCGTCTGTAACCTGATTGAGGGAGGAAAAGGTTTTTCTAAAAAGCTCCAGGCTTTTTTTTTTTAAACTTTATTTCCCTCTGCCCAAGCCCCACCTGCCAGGTGGCTGGCACGAGGTTGGGAAGGAAAAATGTTTTCCCTGCCACTTTCCAGCCCCCACCCCCATGAACCACTTCATTAGTTGTTCATGTCGTATGTTGTTGTTGTTGTTGTTTTTTGAAAAATTTGTATGAAACAAAACAAAAATATGTTGGGGAAGGAAATGAAATGAAATGAAACATAATATTTTTGTTGCATGCCCATCCCTAGTGCTGATCCATGCACTTGTTGGCTGGGTGTCAATTCATGATGTTTCCTTATGGACGTTTGTCTGCTACGCAGTCTTGACTCCTTCAGCCTTACCGTCATCCCAGGTTAGTTGGGATATCAGCTGTTCTTGTACTCTGCTTTATTTTTTAAAACATGTTTTCACTTTTGTACTTGGTGCAAAACTGAAACTAAAAACAAAATTAAAAAGGTGGAAAGCAGTCCATATGAACAAGTATACTATTTTTTGTGCAACTGTACAAAAGATCAACACAAATCTAAGGGCACATGCTCCCTTTTTATTTTCTAAAATTATGACCCATCCCAGTTTATATAATTTTTATTTTCAGAATGCACCTTTGAGTTTGGATTGCACTGGAAATGCCCAAAGATGCTCTGATTATATTAACTAGGGACGTCTTTAAATCATAATCATATGCAAAGAATACGGTTATTAAACCTAGCCTCTGACAATCAAATCTTTTCAAATATATCTACCATTCACTAGATGTCCTGTAATACTAAGGTCTTCTGCATACAATGGTTAAAAAGGAAGTTCCACAATACTCTTGCTATTGAGAGCATAGTAAGGCTTCTCCTGCCCATGTTTGAAAATAGACAAAACACATTCTGTGTATTACAGGAATACTAAATGAGTACTGTACTCTGAAACAGTAAAAGAAATCAGGACTCTGGAATAGGACTGCCTGAGGAAAAAGAGACTTGCAAATTCAGCTATAAAGTGATCTGACCTATAGTTGTTGTACTAGTTTACTACTTAGAATCTAGATATTCACTGTCTTTCACACTTGCTCGGCACAATCCTGCAGCATAACTAGCTGACATAACCAAGACTGGGTGCCAGAAACATTTATTTGATTCCAAGGCTCCCTGGGGTTCTTTTTTGGTTTTGAGAAGCTTTGGGAAGCCCTGGGAGGGGGTAGGGAAAATAAAAATTCACCACTGCTGCCAGGAGGATTGGGACTAGCATGAGTGATCTGACAGCTATTTTTGTCAGTTAAAGTCCCTTCCTCATTCCAATTCTTTTAAGAGCTTCCCCAAGACAAAATGGAGCCCAAGGGAGCTTCGGAACTTAAACAAGGGGGTAGGAAGTTGTTTATTAGCATAAAATAAATGTTTCTGGCACCTAGTCAGGGTTATGCCAGTGTACAATGTTGTGTATTAATAGAGTCATAGAATCACTGTAGGGCTGGAAGAGACCTTGGAAGTCTTCTACTCCAACTTCTTGCCCAAGCCAGGAGACCTCATACCATCTCGGACAGATGCCTGCCCAATCTTTTCTTGAAAACCTCCAGTGATGGGGTGCCCAAAACATCTGGAGACAAAGTTCCAACACAATTTTAAGTTCTAGCACAATTTTAAGCATATCAGATGTTTGTTTATTTTTTAATATTTTGATCTCTCTCTCTCTCTTTCATCTATCTAATCATGAATTTGCCAGTTCTGTGTCTGCCACATCATTTACAGGCTCCCAGAAATGAATCCTGTGGCTAATTTCTGTAGAAATAGGCAATATATTTCTGAGGCCACATCCAGAAGATTGCTGGCATGACCGGGCAGCTGATCCAATTATCCATGCAAAAAGGCATTGCCTGGTTGGCTAAGCATAAACCAAAAATACATCTCTAAATGTATTTCTGCCAGCCTAAGCTCTGCCAGTGTATCAACTAGCAGAAGAAATGAACATGGTGCCATGAGTACAGACACTATTTAAAGAGGGTAAGCAACAACAACTTTATTCATTTCACTCTGGTGAGCACTGAGTTTAGACTGTCTTATTGCTACATTCTGCTGAATCACTCTGAGTCACACAAAGCCTGATAGACATGGAACAACACAGTCTCTGCATATCTGAGAGTTCAATTTTCTTGTAGTAGCCTGTAATAGCATTTTAATATCTAGTTTGCCATTGCAGGAGAATTTAGACAGCCCTCAAAATTTCATATCTTATGCTATTTGAAAAAAATCACATCAGCATCCTAAGAAAACAATATGCCTGCTTTAACATTTAAACTTATGGAATTTCATCTAGCTAGGAGCTTATAGCAGCAATGCACTTTGAAAGAAACAATAATCTCATTTTATGCATCAGTTAAATATTATGAGCATGTTTATGCACACGTCGGTATATCATAAGGAAGGAAAGAGAAAAGAAATATGCAAGATATTCTGCAATGCATTCAGCTTCAGAGACACCAAATAAACACCTTGCTAGTAGGAAAAACGGGTTCTTCATTTGGAGCTTGAAGCACAAGAAGAAGAGACTGTTGTTTTATAGGTAAATTGTGGACAAGAAACAACCATTAGGTCAGAATATGGAATATGGAATGACAGAATGGTTTCCTATATGCAAAAGTGTCAGATAAGGGTGCATTTTATTCTCCTATCTCTGTTCAAGCTGTATACTCAACATATCATATGGGGAGAGCCAGACTAAAATTGAGGCCCTCCGTGCTGCTTTGGACTCCAGTTGTGCTGATCTGTCCCCGAATATCCTGAGTGCTGCACCCAGTCTCCTTGGCTGGTTGAGTTTGTGTCTGCATCATCAGCTGAGGCCTCCAGGGCACTGGCCCATTGCAGGCCATAAGTGTCTCCCTTTGACCCTTGCACATCTTGGCATATTAAGATCACCAGAGGAAGCATGCCAGAGTGGGCTTCTGCTATTTCCACTGTGTCCTTCAAGGAAGGGATTTCTCTCTCTCGCCTGAAGGAGATGGTGGTGAATCCCACACTCAAGAAACCTGGCCTGGCATAAGACATTTTGTCAAACTATTGACCAATAGTCAATGTTCTCTTTATGAGCAAGGTGATTGAAGGCGTTGCCGTCAAATGAATCCAGTCATACCTGGAGGAGGATCGCGTCTTGGACTTATTTCAATCCGGTTTCCGGCTGTGCCGTGGGACTGAGACTGCCCTAGCCATGCTGCAAGGTGACCTCCTTGGGGGGCTGAGAGGGGCTTATCTACCTTGTTGGTCCTCCTGGATTTATCTGTGGCCTTTGATACCATTGACCATGGTATCCTGCTTGGAGGTGGGGATTGGAGGTTTAGCATTCAGCTGGCTCTGGGTCTTCCCTGGTGGCTGTTCCCAGCATGCTAAGCTGGGGGAAGAGTAGTCTGCTTCTTGGCCACTCCCTTATGGGGTGCCAAATGGGTCAGCAATTTCCCCCATGCTGTTTAATATCTGTATGAGGCCATTGATTGAGGTCATTAGGGGATTTGGAGTTCACTGTCATCAGTACACTGATGACACGCAGCTCTATCCTTTTCCTCCTCTGCAATAGATGCAGTGCAACCCCCTGACTGCTGCCTGGATGCGGCCATAGAATTGATCAGGACAAACAGGCTTAGACTCAACATGTTGAAGACTGAGGTTCTGTTCTTTGGAGCGTCTTTGATGAGGTATAGTGGCCCTCTCCCCAGTTTGGAGGGTTCTACCCTTCAGATGGTGGATAGAGTGAGAAGTCTGGGTATGGTCTTGGATCTGGCCTTATCTCTCGAAGTGCAGGTGGTAGATGTTTCCAAGTCCACCTTTTTTCATCTTCGGCTCATTAGCCAGATTTGGGTCCTCCTTGAGAACACTTGTGCAGACACTTGAGATTTAAAGGATAGATAGATTACTGTACCACTCTCTATGTGGGGTTGCCCTTGACCCTTATTCGACAACTGCAGTGGGTACAGAATGCAGTGGGAAGACTAGTGTTGGGTGTGGGCAGATATGATCACATCACCCCAGTCTTGGGTCACCTGCATTGGTTGCCCGTTGTGTCCTGTCCTGAATAAGGTTCAAGGTACTGGTTTTGATTTACAAAACCCTCCATGGCTTGGGCAGAGCAGATATTCCAAAGGTCAACTGAGTCTCAACCCACTAGAAAATTGCAGGTGTTCTCACCATGGGTGGCCACTGCTAGGGAGGCCCAGAAAATGGTAACTTGAAAACGGGCCTTCTCAGTGGCTGCCCCTATGCTCTGGAATTAGCTTTTAAAAGAGATATTAACACTCTACTTTTTGGAGAAGCATTTGGTGACCATTAACCTTTTTTTTGTCCTGGCCATAAGTCTGCCTTGCCAGTTAGCTTTAGTTTATTCTAGTTTATTTTACTCTTTCTTTAGGTGATTTCTTAATTGACTACTGTAACCCCCCACCTATATGGGGGTTAGGGACCCACCCAACCCGCAATGACTGAAAATCCGTGATATGTGGACGCATGTCGGGTGGGGACTGGGGGGACTGGGGGCGATCAGATACCCCAACGCTGCCCAGGTGAGCAGCGTTGGGGGATCTGAACCGCCACCGCCACTTGCCCAAGCTGCTCAATGAAGTCTTGGAGCAGCCTGGGCAAGTGGCAGTGATAGATCAGATCCACCACTCAGCTGGAGCCCAGGGCTTGGGGAATGAAGAAAAAGTTTTTAAAAGCCTGGGCTTTTAAAACCTTTTTTCCCCTTCCCCACAACCCGTGTTCCAGCTCATTGGCACTGGGGTGGGGGAGAAAAATCTTTTGTTTCCCCACCCCAGGCTGATCAGCTGGAGCCCCGGCATGTACTGCGGTCTGCGATATAGCAAGACCGCGGTACATGAACCGTGAAATGGTGGGGAGTTACTATACTGGTAATTTATCTATTGACAGTTTAATTTTAAGCGTATTATCGCTCTGTAATTTATGTTTGTTTTACACCACTTGAGTTCCTTTGGAAGATGGGCGGTATATAAATGTATAAATAAATATAAACCAATCAATCAATAAAGTCATGACTATAGAAGATCTACACAATGTTAATACTGGCAATGAAGAAATTAAATAGTGAACATTTTTGTATACATTGGTTCAATAATCATCTCCAAATGGAGACTGTGACCAAGATATAAGTAGTCTGATACTTGGAAAAGAAGCAATGAAAGAATTAGGAAAAAATTATCAAGGATAAGGATGTGTCACTGGAGACCAAGACCATTCACAGTCTTGTATTTTAGACCAAAAAGTAAAATGTGTGCTGCATATATACTGCCCCATGGAACTTAAAACACTTTCTGGGCTATTTACAAGTAATTATGCAGGATACATATTGCCTTACCTCAGCAAGTGACATACTCATTTTCCCAACCTGGGAAGGGTAGAAGGCTGAATGAACCCTGAACTAGCTACCAGCTGATTGGTGCTGGGATTGAACCCAGGCTCATGAACACAGTTTTGGCTGCTGTACAGTATTTTAACCATTGTGCCATGAGATCAGTCTGTATGAGTGTGAAAGCTGAACAGACAAAAATGTTGATTAATTTGAAATCCGTTATTGGAGGAGACCTTTGCATCCACCAGAGATATGGACATGTGGAACCTAGATCACAATTCTTTGCAGCAAGATTTGTCTTCATGAGATTTTTTTTCCTCCCAAGAAATCTCATGGTGAAATTTTTGGGATTTCTCAGAACCTCTGTGGTCACTTTTTCCTAGAAGAAATGTCAAACTGCAGAGAATGATTAGAATTCCTCCACAGAACAGCATCTTTCCTACACAGAACCCACCAGAAAGGGTGCTACACTATATAGAAACTACACTATATATAGTTTCCACTGGAGCACAATGGACAGCAAGGGGTGGGGTTGCATCCTGGCTTTCATGGAAGGCCTAGAGATCTCACTGGTTTAAGGAGAAGCCTCAGTAGGGAACTAAAGTCTGGGAAGATGTGAGAAATTGTTAAGAATGAACAGTTCTTGATTGCTGGTGACCTCCCTAGTTCTGTGTATAGGAACCTGTGAAATATGTATAAACTAGGTTGGGCTGTATTCTTAACATAGATTGGTTTCAGTAGACTAGATCACTTAGTCATAAGCTGTCTGCAGGAAAATTTTATTAGACACAGGAGAATCAAAATATACTTCATGGGTGCAAGCAGAACTGTACAAAAGCAAACAAGAAGGTAACTAGAAGATTCCAAAATTTATTTGCTTCAGAATTACTGTGGGTAAATGGAAGAAGCATCCTTCTAGGTTGAGAGGCTTCTGAGATCCAAGACATTTTGGCATGGCCTGCCAAACGAGCAAAGATTTAGAGAGAAGCAATTGGGACAAAGATGTCACCACAAGGATTAGAAGAGAAAAAAGCAAGCAAGCAATCATCTTTTCCTAACTGCCGAGAGTGCCCTTGTAGTCAGATGGGTGGCATGTATGTATATATGCATACATGAATGAATGAAGTATATTTTCCAAATCTCAGGGGAATGTAGGACAAAGTGGGAAAAAATCCTCCATATCTAGACATGGTATGACAGAAATTACCTGTCCTTAGGTTTTTTTAATGTTTTGAGGAGAAGCTGAAAGCACTTGTCAGAATTAGGAACAGTGCAAGGAAAGGGAAGTCCTGGACAGTGGACAAAGTTGATAGGTAAACAAAGTTCCTTGGCCTGAACCAGGAAGTTATTCAGCAGGAGGCAAGAGGCAGGGAGTTTCTGACAGAGAGGGTGACAGTTAAGCTGGTTCAGAATGAAAAAAATATATAGAGGAGATGCTGGACACCCCTCTCCCACAAAAGGGATATATTTATCTCTCTGTTTGCATAATGGGTCTTTATACAAGCTGAAGACAGTAACAGGCTTGTTGCCGATGGCCTTAATGGAGTGTGAATGACTTGAAAAGTAGGTAAATTAAAACACTTGAATAAAAGCAATGGCTGGAATCCTATTGGTGCTTATATATTTACAAAATGTGCACTGATTAATTTTTGGCTAATTGAAGAGGTGCCAAAGTACATCTTGGTTGTGCAATCAAGCATAAGATCAGGCAGACAACTGAGATACCCCCGGGCACCACATCAGTTCCCTTCAATTAGCTGTAAAGCTAACACATGATTCTGATCACCATTCTATGCCAATTCAGGTTTGGTGAGGGGTAACCACATGAATATAAGATGTACCTTCTTGAATTAAAGCTTCATGCATCTTCTGTGACATTGCAGGCTAGAGTGAATTTAAATCCTAATTTTTTGGGGGTGGGGGGAAGGTTCATAAAACAGAAGGTTCATGATTTTTCTATGATACATCCATAACAAACGTTTGTGATTAAAACAATTTAGAGGAAATATCTCTTATCAAAGTGTCTAATTTTGTTTGAAATTACCGTAACTGGTTTGTTCTTATTCTTTTTAGAAATTTAGCGGCCACTAGAGGGAGCTTGTAATACACACATGGTTGAACACAAAACTACAGTGGTACCTTGTATAACGGAATTAATTCGTTCCAAATGAAATTACTTTATACAAATTTTCCGTTGTACAAGCTGCTATTTCCCATAGGAATGCATTGAAAACATATTTAATCCGTTCCAATGCACAGCAAGACTAAGGTTACCAAAGAGGTTGAGCTGCTGCAGGAGCCGGTGCAGATCATCCTCTTCCTCATTGTTGTCGCCTGCAGACAGCAAGGGGTGAGGATGGTGGTGGTGGTGGTAGTGCTGGTGCTTCTTTCACCCCACCCGGGTGACTCCACAACTGGCCCTGCCCGGCACAGCTGCTTGGCCACCTCCGGGCTGCCTCTGGGTGTTTCCCTGAGAGCCAAGGCGAAGAGGGAGGGGGAATGGGGAGGGGGAGGAGGGCCAGCAGCCGCTTTTCTTCCTCCTCCTGGAGGATCGGGCGCCGCTGAGAGCCAAGGTGAGGAGGGAGGGGGGAATGGGGAGGGGAGGGGAGGCGTCTGGGCCAGCAGCCGCTTTTCTTCCGCCTCCTGGAGGATCGGGCGCCGCTGAGAGCCGAGGCAAGGAGGGAGGGGGGAATGGGGAGGGGAGGGGAGGGGAGTGCAGAAGGAGAAATCCTGTTGCCCCAAGCCGGGGGTGTTTGCAGGCACCGATGGAAGGTCCTGCCAGCCTCCTGCCTTGTCTCTGCTCTCAACAAAGCCGTGCTACAGCTGGTGAGTGCTGGCTTTGCCTTCTCTGCCCTCCCGCCCTGCGTCCTCTTCGCCCCCGCCGGCTCACCTCTTCCGGGAGCCGGGAAGGGGGACCGGCGGCGGCGGCGGCCTGCCTTCCCTGCCCTCCCGCCCCGTGTCCTCTTCGCCCCCGCCGGCTCATCTCTTCTGGGAGCCGGGAGGGGGCACCGGCGGCGGCGGCCTGCTTCCCCTCCCCTCCCGCCCTGCGTCCTCTTCCCGGGCGGCATTGGACAGGACCGCACGGGGAATTCTCCTCTGCGCTCACCTCCTCCCAGAGCCCCGGAGGCAGGCAGGAGGGCGCACCGGCTGCGGCGGCAAGCGGAGGACTCCTGCGCAGGTGCCAGGTTAAGGGCACCCCTCCCTGGCTCGCCCCCCTTCGTGCCTGCCTCACCTCCCCTCTTTCCCCGACCGCCCCTGTCCTCTTCCCGGGCAGCCGCAGGTGGTGGACGGAGGTGGCGGGGGAGGGGAGGGGGCCCCCGGATTTTTTTCCGCTGTACGGATTTTTCGTTGTACGGACCCTCCGTTATACGAGGGTCCACTGTACAGACTTAACAGTATTTTCATTTCCTGTTTCTTAACAGGCAACAATCAGTCCTGGGAAGGTTTCATTGAGAGACAACATGGTTGTTCATTTTACAAAGGGCTATCAATTTTTAACATTAGCACATAAGATTTTTATGCACCGTTTCAGTATGTGGATGATGGAAATTACCCAGCGATAAGACCATAGAGCTTGGGGGTAGGGGGAAATCAGCCTTATGGATTACAGCCCTCTGAATCCTCCAGGCACAAGCCATGATGATGGCTGGGGGATTCTGAGAACAGTAGCCTCCCCCCGCCAAAAAACTCTGCAAAGGAAATACCAAGATATAATGGTATTTCAGGTCAGTTATCCCTCAACAGTCCACACAGCATCCCACGATAGACTCAAATTACAATACTCATTTGGCAATTCAGCACAGTCATGATGTCCCAAAATTAAAGAATCATGAACTAGCGTTGGGGCTGTGAATTCTGCCCTCATCCCTCCCTCAGAGGAGCTTCTAAGAAGAGTGTGTTGACTGCAGGTGTGATGCTTTGTACAGATTTCATCTCAGAAGGCAAACCGGAGCATATTGGCACAATTTAACGGGGCCGCTGCTGTGATCCTTTTGAGGATGGATAGGCTTTTTAGGGTGACCAGGTCACAATACCGTCTTTAACAAAATCTATGAAAAAAATTACATGTTCACTTGAACACTTAAAAAGTGAATGTTCATACCAATTGCAACTGCACATGGAATTACAACACACTTGGAATGTGCCAGTTATTCAGCTGTGAGTTCAGTTTTTAAATTACCCACATTTACAGCTCTATAATTCCAAATAATGGACATTTATTTTCCTTTCTGCCTGCCTGCCTGCCTGTCTATGATTTCTCCCTTCATAGGGCCTTTTACTATGACATATCCATTTATGAAGGTCCATGAGGGATAAAAAGAGCTCAGGTTTTAGTGTACTGTACTTTTTGCTCTATAAGATGCTCTTTTCCTACCCTCAAAAGTAAGGGGAAATGTCTGTGAATACAGTACTCCCTGCTACACATATATCATAGATTTTCCTTTAGACAGAAGTCACCTCATTTGCAAAGAGACTTCCTCCAGGAAGTCTCTCCCCACTCCTCCCCTTCTGTAGCCAAGATCCCCCCCATCAGAAATCACCTCATTTGAAAAGAGGTCTCCTCCAGGGAGTGTCTGTCCTCCCCTTCTGAAGCCTGGATCCCCAGCCCTAATCACCTGGTTTGCAAGCCTACCCCTTTGCAGCTTGCAGTCCACAGTTCCAGTCACCTCATTTGCAACCCTCCCCTTTTGCAGCTTTCATTCCACAGTTCTAATCATCTTGTTTGCAAGTCTCCCCTTTTGCAGCCAGGTTTCCCTGACCATGAAACCTTAGGCTAAACTTTTTATTCTTGTTTTCCTCCTCTAAAACCTATGTGCGTCTTACGGTCAGGTGCATCTTATAGAGCAAAAATACGGTATGTGCTGGAACTGGATCAAAAGTCTGGGCTTTTAATATCAATAAGATAGCAAATCAGGCTGTGGGGAAAAGCCCATATATTGATAAATGGTATCACATTTTAAATCTTCCCTGGAGCAATGGCCTATTTATGTATTTATTTATTTACTATTTATATACCAACAAAGGTCCACTCTTGTACAGAAAGCTTGCCTGAATGGAGACTAAGGATTCTAATTTCACTAGGCTACTAAAGCGACATTACTTTCTACTAGGTATATGCTGTATATTTGGACAAATCCCAAATCTGAACTTGGGCTGGACAGATGTGAGAGCTATTTGCACTGAAGATGCCCAGACACACTATATCGATGTTGGCAAATCTATGGCATAGGTGCTAAAGGTGGCACATGAAGCTCTTTCTGTGGGCACATGACATCGCCTCACATAGCATCAGCACTCCCCCCTCCACTTGGACATGCTCTGTGCTCTGTGCAGAGAGCCAGGCAAAGGGGAGGCAGCAGCTTGTGGGTTCATTCGTAGCTGCCATTTACTCTCCAGCTACGTCACTTTTGGCATGCCGCCACTCCCCTTGGCTTTCCTGATGGTATAACCCCATCTGCCTCTTTGCCCAGGGCAGAGAGGCAGGTGGGGTGCTTCGCTTTGGGAAAGCAAGGATCAAAGAGGAAGAGTGAGGGTCCTGTCACTGTGGGGAATTCAAAAGCCTGCTATTTGATCCTCACTTTCCCGAAGGGTATCACCCCTACTCTTCGATCCTTGCTTTCCTGAAAGGTAACCCTTGAAGCATTTGTAAGCCAGGGTACTACTGTATTCAGGTTAAATTTCCGTACTGGCACTTTGTGAAAAATAAGTGGGTTTTGGTTTGGGTGCTCAGTCTCTAAAAGGTTTCCCATCACTGCACTATATCTATGAGAAATACAAATGCAAGAAGAGGTGGTCGTTGCAGGGCCCAGGCTCACAGTTTTAGATGCAGTCTGAAAAAAATTGATGGTGGCAGGGTATAGTTTCAAATAGAGATGGGGATGAATAAAGAAAACCAAATCGCTATATCAGATGAATATGAATGATTCATTTAATCATGTCCAGAGACCCTGACAAATACAAAGAGATAAATAATTTATCTTTTTATTTGTCCCTTTCTCTCTCTCTCTCTCTCTCTCTCTCTTTTAGACAAGCTGTGGCTGTCCAGAGCCCTCCAAAGCCCCACCCCACCCCCTCCAAAACACCCCTGTTGCCTTCCTACCTTAGCTGAAGTGGCTCATGTGTCCAGGCCACCATCACCATGAGAGTTGGGATTTAAAAAATTACTTCAACCAAAAGGAGCAGCCTGTTTTAGCCAAATTAATCATTTTAACCTGGTGGATTTGTCCTTAGCCTGCAGTACTGCTTGGCTGGTGTCAAGAGTCCATGAAAGGACTCAGTAAAGGACCCCAGAGGTATGCAGAGCCCAGGGAGTGGTCTAGGCGGCTTGTGGGAGCGTGACTGGCCATGAGGCATGAAGTGCCCATCTCTAATTTGGGCCTAGGCATTTGCATAATGTTCTTTAGTGGTAAAAATATTCAAATCAGCATGTTTATTTGTGAAGAAATACATAACCTGTCATTATATCTTATTTTATACTCCTCTTTGAATGAAAATAGTACTTAAGGCAGTTTGAATAATTATAATAATTTGGGTATAATCATATACTCAGCAACTGAAGCCTGGGGTCTTTTTATCAAAATCAACAGGTGCCAATTGCCACCATAGGCAAGCCTCTCAACTGGCAAAAAAGTCATTTAAAATGATTGCCTTACTCATGAGAAGTGCATAGTTTAAATTAAAAGCAAGCACCCCATCCCCCCAAAACTGTAGGATTTACCCTTGCCTGGAAAGTTTACATTTGCCTTTCAAACTGTTCTGGATGAGATAAGTCTGCCATAAGACACTCAAGCTACTTCTTGATTGATTAAAGAGTGCAGACTGAATCAAGGCATTAATCAGAGATAATTTCCAAAAAGCAGAACCATGCAACAACAGATTTTCTGCCAGAAGCAGCAGGTGTTAATTGCCGCCTAATTTGAATCTTTCCAGCCCTAAAGACATATCTTTGAAAACCATAGAAAGATCAATGCGGGCAATGGGTTTGAACTGCAACCTCCCACCTTCTTGTCTCAAAGAGGGCATTTTTGATAATATTACACACAATTAAACCTCTGAATCCATAATATGTTTTGTCTAATCTCTCTCCAACAACCTTTCAGTGCTGTTGGAATGCCGCATTTTAGCCACTTCTTAGGGTAGTTGTACACGACCCCTAAACTCCGCCGCAAATGGCTCCCAGCTCCGGAGCTTAAAATTGTTTCCCCACCAGCTCCGGAGTTTACAGAAAATTAAGTGCGACCACGCCCACCTAAGCGCGTCCCAGCGCACTTTTCAGGTACCTGCTCTCGGAGGGTGAAAAATCCCAGATCCGGATTTAACCTAGAGTGCCGGGCTCTCCTCGCTTCTGTTTGTTGTTGTTTTTTGCCTCCCGCCCCTTTAAGAGAAGGAATCAGGATGATGACGGGGCTTGGGGCGGCTTGGACCGGCAGATGGAGGTGAGCCTGCATTCTTTTGTCCCTTTTTTCTCCCTCCCCTCACACAGACAGGAGCAAGGAAGTGCGGAGGGGTGGGGATGCAGGAAGAGCAACGAACCCCCAAGATCTCTGGTCCAAATTTAAGTGGCCAGCGGATCTTAGGGGTAGTGTGAAAAGGCCCTTAGTTACAGTTAGTTACAGTTCCAAGACTCCAAAACATTTAGCTTTTTTTAATTTGTCCTTTTTTTGTCCTGGTTTCTCCAAAGTAACAAAAATAATTAGCTTAACTACTTTGAACATGGCTTAAAGTTACATGCTGGTGGGCTATGGCATACTTCTTCCATCAGCCTCAATGTTTCATCAACAACACTTACAGCAGAGCATGAGTTAGTAGTACAGAACACAGCACTGCACTTGGATTGTAGCATATTCCTTCTCCGCCTCTCAATAACATCACACTCCTGCCATAAACGTCACTAAAACATTAATGTTACACTACAAAGGAGTGACTCCCTTGTTAAGTTGCAGTCATAAGCTTTATTGTTTGTCTAAATTTTACTCCAGATGTGACAAAAATTGATCCTTTTCACCTAATGCAGTTCACTTTTCTATCTTCTCCATAGTATCCAACACATGCTCAGTTCAAATCAAGTGGGGAATATACAGTATTTTTTTCTGTGTATAAGACTATATTTTTGTCTAAAATTGTCAGACAAAAAAATTGAGTGTCATCTTATACACAGAAATAAGCTGAGTAGAGAACCATGCAGTTGTGAATCTGTAATTTTGAGTTGGAAAAGTGGGGGGTCATCTTTTACATGGGATGTCTTATAGATGGAAAATGTGGTGTGCAACTAGAAATATCTTGAGCTATATGAAAATATGCCTTCTGTTGCTTTTGCACAGATGTTGATCTCCCCTGAAAGTTAATGGAAGGCACTCAAAAGGCTTTTGCAGGAAAGGGGTTGAATAGAGATGGGCACAAAACGAAAAACAAACTAGGTAACTTTGCTACCTAACAAAATGGTAGGATGCATTTCATTTTGTTTCATCATGAAACACCATTTCCCCATCTAAAGTGAAATGATTCGTCCTAAAGGAATCAATGGTAGGGGAGCTCAAGATCTTTTCTGGAAGCTCCCAAAATTTGGAAAACATTTGGGGGTTAGGGAGCTGAGTTATGAGCCTTCAAAGGGGGTGCCCCTAGGGAAAATCTTTCTAATTGGCTTCCGATTTCCAATAGAAATATTTTTTCCTAGCATCACTCTCCTTGGAGCTTCATAACTCAGCTTCGTACCCCCAAACAGTTCCAAATTTCAGGGGGTTACCTAGAATCACTTGAGGGAGCTTCTCTGCCATTTTGGTCCTTTAGGGCCCAGCATTTCATTTCAATTTTTTCATTTCATAACAAAACTACTTCAAAAATTCATTACAACTGAAACAAAATGAAACACTCTTTTTCTGTTCATGCTCATCTCTAGGGTTGAATTCTTCCAATATTATCAATTTAAATGTGTGTTGGTGTGTGTGTTTGGGGGAGGATGTCAGCCCTCCCTAGTTTGGTGGATGACCCTCCTCCATCCCTAGATCCATGGTGTCAACATCAAATTTTGCAAACATAGCGGGATTTATGGGCAGGGGGTTCAGCAAATGGCAACTCTGACAAACAGTCTTCCTTAGAGTTAGTTGAACTCACTGGCTCCAACTCAATCCTGTTCAGGTCCAGAGATCCCAATGAATAGGAAGGGATAAATATTTCCCCTTTTAGGAGCCTTCTAGTGCAGTGGTTAAACTGCTGTACTGCAGCCAGAAATGTGCACATGACCCTGGGGTTCAATCCCAAGTAGCCAGCTCTTGGTTGATTCAGTCTTGTATTCCCCCAAGGTCAGTAAAATGAATATCCAGCTTACTTGTGGTGGGGGTGGGGGAAATAGTGTGTAGCCTACATAATTAAACTGTAAACCACTCATGGAGTGCTTTAAGCACTATGAGGTAGTATATAAGCAGCACCCTTTGCTTTGCTTTTCATTTATCCCTTTTAAAATATCTTTAAAAAGGGCTCCTCTGTCCCTTCCAAAGCTCACCCTCACCTCCTCCAAAACACATCCTCCATTGCCTCCCTACATTAGTTGAACTGGCTCCTTGAACTTAAGGCAAAGTGACCTGCCTTTTCCAGGGAAAGTGACTTTTTGGCCTCAGTGAAGCAACAACCACCATATTGGAAAAGGGCAGCCCATTTTCTCATAGGGCCACCCTATGGGGAACCAGGTGGCCATTTTTCCAGGATGTCAGCCATGGTGGCCATTAGAGATGGGCACGAAATGGAAAAATATTTCATTCCATTATCCCTTATTCATTCCATTACGTAATGGAATGAATAACAGAGCCCAGAGTAATTTAGGAACAAACCGAACAGAACCAGAACAAATGAGTTTGGTTACGTTCAGTTCGTTCCTCCCAGCGGGGGAGGACTGTGAGAGCCCCGGAGCTCTCTCTAAACAGATCTCCACAGTGGGGAGGTGACAGCCAGCTTGGCTGTCAGCTCCCCGCTGCGGAGATTGGTCCAGACTCAGAGTCCATCCAGACTGAGGGCTGCGGTCTTGCCACCGCAAGCAGAGGCGAGGTCATGGCTATCTCAATCTACGATCCCCACAGCGAGGGGATGACAGCCAGCTAGGGTGTCATCCCTCGCAGCGGGGAGAAGTCGGGAGAGGAGTCGGAGACTGCGACTTTCTCCCAAGGGCTCGATAGAGAGGGACCTGTGATCCAGCTTCCGCGTGCAGAATCCAGATCGGAGCCCCCTGTCCAGCAATCTCCACCCCAGAAATGACAGACGGTGGGCTGTCAGGCTGCGGGGTGGAGTCGAGAAGGAAGGGGCTGTGATCTGGTCTCCACGTGCGGAAGCCGGATCGCAGCCCCCTCCTGACCGCCCTCTGCCACGGAGCCTGGGGACAGACCACCAGGCTGTCAGGCTCTGGGGCAGAGTCAAGAAGGAAGGGGCTGTGATCCAGTCTCCACGCGCGGAAGCTGGATCCCAGTCCCCTCCCAACCAGCCTCCGCCATCCCCACGCCAGATGACAGCACCAGGCGCTGTCATGACCGGCAGGGGGAAGAAGAGATCCCCGTGCAGCCCCCCTTCATGCAGAGGGACTGAACGGGGGTCCCAAACGGGTCTTCTCTGCACGGGTGACAGCACCCGGCACTGTCATGACCCACACGGGGAAGAAGAGACCCCCGTTCAGCCCCTCTGCATGCAGAGGGACTGAACGGGGGTCCCAAAGGGATCTTCCCCATGTGGGTCATGACAGCGTGTGGTGCTGTCATGACCTGCACGAGGAAGCTGAGTCCCCCCTTCACCCCTCTGCATGCAGAGGTGGAAACGGGGGTCTCGGCTTCCCTGCACCGGATGACAGCGCTGGGCGCCCTGTCATCTGGTGCGGGGAAGGCGGAGGGCGGCGTCGGCTTGAGAACACTTCTGCACGCGAAGTGTTGGGATTCATCAAATTACTAACCTTGATGAAACACCATTTTGGCAGTATGTCTCCATCGCTAATCTTTCCTGTTAACACTGGAAAGTAAAGAGTGAAGTATGTAGAGATAAATTGTGTATCCCTGCCTCCCTTTCTACTACCCTTTGTAAGCCCCAAAGATGCTTTATGTGTTTTGTACTGCTGTCCTATTTTGCTCCATCTCCAACAATAGAAGACACCAACAAGAAGCTGCTGCTGCTTTCTGTTGTGTACATAGTTGTGTGTGCTGCCTTTTAAGCCAACAGTAACTGAACCAATATTATTATGCTAGTGCACTATAATTATGATTAAAGCTGTTGTATTTGCATGGGGATTTTTTCAAACTGCTGGGAGTGCAGTGCATTATGCATAAGGTGGTATGCAAATAAATACACAATGGCCATGAAGATATTTTCATCTCGCTTTTTCTCCATTCTCCTGAGCCAGTTCTCAAATGGTGGATTACACAAAGGATTGTGTTGAAATGTGCGTGTGCATTACAAGTATTCCTTTGCAGAATCTGTATTTCCGAGTTCCTATTATAGATTTTATTACAAAGTCTGGCCTATTTATGAGTGTTTGAAAAGATGCAAAAGATGTACAAATAAACACTTTACAAAAGCGCTTGTGATACTCAAGTAAACATGTGCATTTAATGTTCTATTTTATATCAGCACTATTTTATATCAGCACTTTGAAAAGTGCTTCCAATACATATTTCTCTCTCTCTCTCTCAAATTAGATATTCTCATATCTCTTTTCCCCAGAGACAGAATCAACCATGCCATGTAGAACTTCCTTCAGCTTTTTTTTTTTAAAAAAGAAAGGAAAGCTAAACTTTGAAAAAAAATGTGGGATGAGACACGGGTCAGGTCTGAAATCATGCTTTTGCCAGGCCAATATATCTTCACCACAAGATACTTTGTTCCCACAGGAAAGGATTATTTTGATTTGTTTTATATGTTACCAGAGTTAAAGCCATCTACATTTTGGCAGTGTCTTCATATCAGATCGAAAGGGAAATGTTTCAAAACTCTTCCCTAATTAATTGCAGCGTGACAGTATGTGCATTTTTTCAGTTGTTTGTGAAGATAAAAGACAGAATTGCTTTCATTGATGCTGTTTGACTTGGCAAAACCCCACAAAACAAACTGAGAATTACTACTGCTACTAAAACTCCCCCCCCACCTTTCTGCTCCCATTTGCTGTTAGCAAGCAGTCTCTTTGGGGGTTGTTTGGATTATCAGTAGAGATGGGCACGACCAGAAAAAATGACATCTAGAGTTGTTGTTTGTCGGAACGGGTCCGTTTCGGGTCGTTTCCGTTTGTCGCGATAATTTTCAAAAATTTGTCATTTCCGTTTGTTGTTTGTCGTTTCCACCATGATAGCGCGATTTGACTTCCCAGAGCATGGGGTTAGGGTTAGGGTTTGTGGGCTCTGGGCTGCACCTCTGGGGGTGCCTCTGACCTACTAAGAAGGGAAGTGTACTGGTGTACAGGTTAGGGTTAGGGTTGGGGTTAGGGTAAGTGGGCTCTGGGAGGCACCTCTCTGTGTGCCTCTACTCTGACCCACTAAGAAGGAAAGTGTACTGGCATACAGGTTAGGGGTAGGGGTAGGAGTAGGGGTAGGGATAGTGGGCTCTGGGAGGCACCTCTCTGGGTGCCTCTGACCCACTAAGAAGGGAAGCGTACTGGCGTACAGGTGAGGGTTAGGGTTGGGTTAAGGTAAGGGTTAGGGTTAGGGTTAGGGTTAGGGTTAGGGTGAGTTAGTGGGCTGCACCTCTGGGTGCCTCTGACCCACTAAGAAGGACAGTGTACTGGTGTATGGGTTAGGGTTAGGGTTAGGGTTAGTGGGCTTTTTATGCCCTCTGGCACATCCAGATGTCTCAGTCGAAACCTGGCCATGCGATTGGTAGAATGGGTCAAAAAAATTGCATGGTCCCATCCCATGGCCAGCCCATCATTGAAAGTAGAATTAGGTGGTGTTCAAACGATATTGGATAAACTCATTAAAAAAACAGATTTTAAAGATGTCTAGAGGGAGTTAAAAGGAGGTGAGAGAAATCATTCATTTTATTCCCCTGTACATAAATCTTATTCTAGAATAGATGATATATGTGTGTCTATAGATTTAATATCTAGAATAAATAATGTAGGAATGGGTGTAATACAAATTTCAGACCATGCCATGGTGAACATGGAATTTACACCTGGTAGTGATAATAGAGAAGCAAAAATATTAAGGATTGACGAAAGGATTTATTTACACGAATCGATAATAGATAAAATTTATAAAAAATTGGAAGAAACTTGGAAGATAAATGAAGATGGGGAGGAGAAACAAGTATAATTTATGACACAATGAAGGCAGTGCCGACTGGGCCAGGATTAAAGAGCTCCAGCAATTGACAGCTGGGCAGGAGCTCAAAAATGATGGAACGGAACAGTTTGTTTCAATGGAAAAATGACTGTTTCATTTCATCTATAACAAAGTGCTGCTTCCCTGTTTCATTTCATTTCATTTCATTTTGTTACATAATGAAACATTGAAACAACATTTCATTTTTTGTTTCCTGCCCATCCCTAGTGGCAGCCTAGAATTCAAGAGAGTTCAATTAATGCTCAACCATGGAAATTCACTAGGGGAGATGGCATATATAGAGCTATTCCTTACGTATCTCACATACCTTGAAATACCTATTAGGTTCACCATACATCAGTTGCTACTTGAAACACATCTATTTTATTATTATTACAATTTATTGTTCCCTCAATTATAGTGCTGATATTTGTAGGCATATGGGGATTAAGTGGCTATTGCATTGCACTAGCTACTGATCGTTCACACAGTTCCTCTCCCAACCCCAACCCCCATTTCTCTTTCTACTTTTCACAGAATCATTAAAGTTCTCTTCAAGACCAAGCTGGAATGTCAGCCACTACTTTTATAGCCCCCCCCCTTTTGGCTTCTGAGTTGGGCTTCCCTTTTGCCCATTTTTCAACATGATCTCCTGGTCAGATCCCCCTATTATTCCAGAAGAACAGGGAGGAAAAAGAACATTGCTGCACTGATGCCTGCTCTCCAACCTCCTGTCACATGACCCACAGGGCTGGAAATTAGCCAAGAAAATTGGAAACATGTATTATTCTGTGTTACTTCCAACTTAAGATGACCGTCGGAATTAATCAGTTCCAATTGAGATGGGCACAAAATGCCAAAATGGCATTTTGTTTCATTTTTTGTTTCATGATTTCCATTTTGTTTTGTTTTGTACAAAATGAATTTTTAAAATTATTTTATTTTCATTTTGTTTCATTTTTCATTTTTCATTATTTTTTTACAACTGTTGGCACTTTTTTACTTTTTTACTAGCACCAACCAGCTGGAGCTCAGGTCCCTGCCGGTTGGTGCTATTTTTGCTACCCCAAGCACAGATCAGCAGGTGCATGGGGCTTTGGGTGGCAAAAATTATAAATAAATAAATAAAGCATGCTTTCCCTGTGCCCAATCAGGTGAGAGAAACCGGGGGATACTTAAACTCTTTTTTTGGCTGCCTGAAGCCCTGTGCACCAGCTGATCAGCACTTAGGGTGGCAAAAAAAAATTTGAAAATCCCATACTTTTCCCCACCTGATCAGGCATTTTGGGGGGGGGGGGCTTTTCCCCATAGGAATGCATTGCTTCAATGCATTCCTATGAGGGAACAAAAAACAAAGTGGAACAAAATGAAAATTTCCATTTCATTTCATTTCTTTTTTCTTTGATGAGTCATTTCATTTTTCGTTATGTTAAGAATGAAACAAAAAAATGAAATAAAAAACTCATTTCGTGCCCATCTCTACTTCCAACCAAAGGTCTGTCCAGGTCTTGCAGACTAAAGGCCACGGTTTCCCATACAAAGTCAACCTGTCTCATGACACTCAGAAGGCTCTTTTGAAGCCACTTCCCTTGAAATGAACATGTGTTGGATACTGTGAAGAAGATAGAAAAATGAATTGCATTGGGTGAAAACAATCACATTTAGATCTGGAGTAAAATGTATACAAACAATATGGGTATTGGTTGGATGTCGCCTTAGAAGGCTCTCCTGAAGCCACAGCTTGAGAATTTCTGACAAAGCCATTATGAAAGGAACCAACAACCCAAGGAGCAGAGCTGTGAATTCCTGTGGACCCCCCCCCCAAGGTGAAACAGATGTGAGGCTATATTTTCAGTTTATGCAGCCATGTGGCCATGAACGTAATTTAAGTGTCCTTGACAAAACATGATTCAGGCTGCCTTGGGGCTAATATAACTTGTGGTCACTCTGGGAATTCAGTGGCACAGCCATTTAGAAGATGGCATTTGTTTAAAATAACTTTTATCCAAACAGACTGGAAGATGGGTTATGTGATAAAACAACCCATCTGTTTGAGTATGGGGTAGAAGGGAAGATAGCCTTGACTCATGTAGAATCACCAACTCTGCTGAGGTATAGTCTTGTCCTGTTGTTTTCATCAGTGAGCAATTCAATACCTTTTCAAAAAACTAAAAATCAAGGCTATCCAATTGGATCTTATCTCCATTAACAGTTTAGCTGACCCTGTTGATTTCTGATGGATTTTTCCATCTGCTACTTCAGTTCAGTTTCAGATGGTAACACCCAAAGACACGAAGAGGGTGCTGGCTCAAATCAGCCGCCTCCCTGCTTGATCTGAGACCTGTCTGAGTAATAAAAGCTAACAATGAGATGAGTTCATAATGGGCTGTTAACATCATAAATGCCACACTAAGCGAGGGTAACAATTATCTGGCTCATCCTAAATCAGCAAAATTTGGTTACAGATAATCTTAACAACATACTTTTCATGGGCAAGGTGATCAGGTAAGTGGCAGAGTAACTCTAGACATACCTAGAGCTGCCATGATCTGTTCTTCTTCAAGTGCCATGTCCTCATAGAACGTTAGCGATCAGTAGCTTGAACTGGTTTCTTTCTAAAGCTATTCTAAACAGAGCAGCTGTGTTCACTGTGGATGATTGGCTTAAGTTCATAAGCCAAAGTAGGCCACACTACCTGTCTGTTTTTCCTTGAAGAATAATCTGCAGCTGAAATTATTTCTTATTACACATTATGTGTCTGAAATGTTGCAACTTTCTTCTCCTTGTGGTATTGAGGATTTCTAGCTTTTTATTCCTGTGTTGTAATACAGCCACATTAGTGACTCTGGCTGTCCAAGATATCTTCACAATTCATCTGTACATCCACACTTTGAATGCTTTCAGCTTCCTGCATAATATGTCTGTAAGGGTCCAAGCTTCAACACCATTGAGAAATATACTGAATACATAGGATCAGAGTATTCACATACAATGTCTGATGCACAAGTCCTGATTTGTCAAGACTTTCCTCATTTTCTGTTGGTTCCTTTGACCCTCAGTTGTGGGTTGTCCCTATTGTCATCAATCTCCCCAATGCTTTTCCAACATCTGTGTGAAGCTGCTGAGAGAGGTGATCCAGAGATTTGGGGTATGGTATTATCATATGCCAATTATCCACAACTCTATATCTTCTCTACCTCTACAATGGATACTGTCTGGATGCTGGCTTCAGGTGCTGGGATGCAGCAGAGTTAACAGGCTCAAACTAAACTGAGACAAGATTGGTGGTCATCCTCCTTGCAGTTCCATCAACAGGTTTCTGGATATCATGCCTAGAATGAATGGTGTTGATCTTAGGGTGCTTTTACACGACCTCTAAAATCCGGTGCCAACTTAAATTCAGACCAGAGATCGTGGGGGTTTGTCACTCTTCCTGTGTTCCTACCCCTCCGCACTATATTGTTCATGTCTGCATGAGGGGAGGGAGAAAAAAAGGGAGAAAAAATGCAGGCTCACCTCCGCTCTGCCATCAGGAGCTGCCCCGAGCTGCCCCGTAGTTATTCCTGTCTCTTAAAGGGGCGCCAGGGACAAAAACAAACAGAAGGCAAGGGAGCCCGGCATCCACAGCTTTACAATGTGCATCGGAAGATTTTTTTACCTCCTGGAGGCCAGGTACTTAAAGTGCACTGGGACACGCTTAAGTGGGCGTGGTCATACTTTTTTTTTTCATGTCCGGATCTGGTGGGAAAACATTTTAAGCTCCGGATCTGAGAGCCCTTTGCCTCGGATTTTAGGGGTCATGTAAAAGCGCCCTTAGAGTTAAAGGTGGCAGAATGCTCTTGCTTTTGCTCTTCATTTTTGCTCCTGCTATTTTTGAAACAGACTATGCACCAACCATTCTGAAATCTACAGTGGCTTTAGACATAAGCCCTGGGTAAGCAGAACCTGTACTTCCCCAATATATTCAGTATATTTACTACACCAGTTTTACTGTACATGGTAGGTTGCTAGGAAAATATTGTTAGGAATACACTATTTGTTTGACTTGGGGAAAGGAAGCAAAGGAAAGAAGGATGTATCATTGGTTTAACTGATAGATAGCTCAGTGGTTTAGTCATCTGGTTCCAGAGCAAGAGATTAGAAGTTCGATTCCCCACTGTGTCTCCCTGACAGCATGTGAATTCAATGATCCATTAGAACCCCTACCCCTTCTGCCCAAAAATCCACTTGTGTTTCAACACAGCAATTAAATGGTAAATGTTTTTAACAAAGGTTAACTCTCAGAAAGAAAGAAAGAAAGAAAGACAAAATTGGAGAGAGAGAGAAAACCAGAGGTACAGTGGACCCTTGTATAACAAACAGTTTGTATAACATAAAATTTACACAACATAAAATATTGCAGAGATAGGGGAAATTTGCTTTACAGAATTGCCTATGGACAAATCTGTGCAACATAAAAATGGGATTACTCCATTTTCAATGCATTCCTGTGGGAAATTCATATAAAGGAAAATTTGCTTAACATAATTTCATTTGAAACAAATTAATTCCTTTATACAAGGTACCACTGTATAATAATAATCCTAGGACTGCACAACTAGAACGGACCCTATTGGATCACTGAGTGTAGCCTCTGTCATGATGGCATACTGTGTCGTGCAGCTCTTATTTTCCCTTTGCATCCTCATCTAAATTATTATGTAAATTAGTTACCCATAGTGGGCTCCTGCTTCTATACATTAAATAGGTTGTAACCCATGTCTGATTGATCTATTGCCATTTAAAAGAGAAGTGGCAGTGGGAGGGATATTTACACAAGAATTGTTTTCACCTCCATGAACCATCTGCAGTTAATACCTCCGGATTGCTATATTTAATGAATAAAATGGACCATTCAGTGCAGGTGAGCACCACTGTTACTCTACATTCTTTTTGTAGGACTGAATTTTAGAAGGATCTGGGGAGTTTATTTAGGAAATTGCCTCTGACTGCATTCGCACACAGCGATGCTGCCTGACATGTTTCAATTGATTTCCTGTCAAGAAGGTTTTATACTTTAAGTCCAAAGTACTGTACTTCATTGAGAAACTTGAAAAGACTATGGGGAAGTGGGAACATTTCTTTCCTCTTCCCACAGCCAATTCACTGGCCTTAAAGAAGCATCAAACACACCTGTGGTTTATGGAGCTGAGAAATACAGCCAGAAGTTCTTTAAATCTGCAAGTCTTTGCTTTCAGAAGCAACAGCTTTCAGAGAGGTTACATGTGCTGCACAATGGTAGAGTGGATGCGGGTCACAGAAGGTCAAAGTCACAGGTCCCTCTGAGTGGCTTCCCTGTTTCTGCTGAGCTTACTTATCACCCACAAGATGGCAGAGAAATTATTTCTGACAGAATTGTATATTATTGAAAGCTCTCTTTGTAACAATGCAAAGTATTTGGTCTTGAATGAGCAATTAAGAGGCATTAAAATTCACCAAAAACCTGCTGCTCATATGTGGATATTGACTGATCAAGTATTGAGAACAGGGAATTGAGGAACATCTTACAACATTACATTAAAGCTACAAGAGAACATGAGCAGTTAAAAGGAGAGTAATGTTCCATGTAAAGTTATGAGTGATGGAAACTAACATTGAAAACATAGTGTCAATGTAATCACACAAGTAGAGATGAGCGCGACCAGAAAAAATGACGTTTCGAGTTGTCGTTTGTCGGAACCGGTCCATTTCGCATCGTTTCCGTTTCTCGCGATAATTTTCAAAAATTTGTTGTTTCCATTTGTCGTTTGTCGTTTCCACCGCAATTTAGCGCAATTTGAGCATGGGGTTAGGGTTAGGGTTAGGGTTAGGATTAGGGTTTGTGGGCTCTGGGCTGCATCTCTGGGTGCCTCTGACCCACTAAGAAGGGAAGTGTACTGGCGTACAGGTTTGAATTAGGGTTGGGGGTTAGGGTAAGTGGGCTCTGGGAGGCACGTTTCTGGGTGCCTCTACTCTGACCCACTAAGAAGGAAAGTGTACTGGCGTACAGGTTAGGGTTAGGGTTGGGGTTAGGGTAAGTGGGCTCTGGGAGGCACCTTTCTGGGTGCCTCTACTCTGACCCACTAAGAAGGGAAGCGTACTGGTGTACAGGTTGGGGGTAGGGGTAGGGGTAGGGAGTGGGCTCTGGGAGGCACCTCTCTGGGTGCCTCTGACCCACTAAGAAGGGAAGCATACTAGCGTACAGGTTATGCTTAGGGTTGGGGTTAGGGTAAGGGCGAGGCTTAGGGTTACGGTTAGGGTTAGGGTGGGTTAGTGGGCAGCACCTCTGGGTGCCTCTGACCCACTAAGAAGGACAGTGTACTGGCGTATGGGTTAGGGTTAGCGTTAGGGTTAGTGGGCTTTTTATGCCCTCCGGCACATCCAGAAGTCTAAGTCAAAACTTGGCCATGCGATTGGTGGAATGAGTCAAAAAAATTGCATGGTCCCATCCCATGGCCAGCCCATCATTGCGCATGTGCAGGTGTAAAAAAATAAAAATAAAAATAAAATAAAATAAAATCAATGGAGACGTTTTATTGCAAGAAAAACCCACTGCTGCTACTATAAAAATTCAGGCATTTAAATTACCTAATTTTCACATGTTTCTGTGGTGCTTTAGTGGGTTTTTGGACCACGATTTAAAAATAAATATTGCGGTCGCCATTTTGGATCCCCCCCACACCGCATGGGATACGACGAGGATGACGCCCGCCCCCCAGCCTGGTGCAAGCAGTCCAGGACAGGAGAAGGGGGGGAAGGCCGGGACCCCCCCCCCCCCAGAAACCACCCCTCTGGTAGGTGTCCTCAGGCAGGCATATTTTCGCCTGCCTTTGGCCGGGAATGTTTTTTTTTTTAACTTTTAAAAACTTTTTTTCTGTACTGCTGTTGGCAATGGCATCGTGCAATCGCCACGATGGCATTAACGACAACGACAAACCTAAGCCAATTTTTCTTTTTTCGGGTCGGTTTTGAGCTAGAGCGGAGTCATTCTCGTTACCGTTATCATTACCTAACGATAACGATATCTGAAAACGGAAATGAGAATTTCGCCGCTCCATGCCCATGTCTACACACAAGGTTAAAAGAGGTTATAAACACAAAGTCTATGTGATTCAAAGACACATAATATATAGCCCATTATTCACACATAATAGGTAGTCCATCTCTTACTTCTTACACAGTGGGTCTGTTGCCTGCATATATGTGAGCAAAAAAAAAAAAAAAAAAAACAATAACAACTTCCACTCTACATCATGTATTAAATGTGGCACTTCAATATACTGGGATCTCTTCTGTTGCAATTGCAGTTTGCAAAACATTTTATAAACGTGTTGATCTACAATGTCAATCTCTGTGCTACCTTCAAGAGTCAGAGGAGAGCAATATGTTAAGTTCCTTTAAATTAAAGTAAGCGCAGGAACGTGATTCAATTTAGGAATGGAAACTGATAGCGGGGAGTGCTCAAATCCTTCCCTCCCTTCTCTATAATAAGAACATAAATGTTGCGGCCTCTTGATCTCAGAGAGAAGGGGGGGGGAGTCCATAACTTTTCATGCCTTACAATGGACTGACACAGGCTTTGAATTTATATCTGCAAGTTCCTTTAGTACTTTTTGGTTAAGTTCATCTGGCCCAAGATACTTGAATTTATTTCAAAAAAGTTGTTCCTGTACACCTTTTTACTGATCTTCAGTGACAGCCCCCTCACTGTATTACTCGCTGCATGATTCATCCCATTCCTCATTCTGTTTTCACCAGGTAGAATACTGTTTTCCTTTTGTGAGAGAGCAAAGGCTAAGTAGGGGCAGACTGACAAAGCTGCTTCGAGGAGTAATGAAATGTTTTGATCTCTCAAGAAAAGAAATCCAGTTGCCATGACTCAACTTCCAGATAGGGATTGCATAGTTTTGCTTTCTCTCTCACCCATTAGCACTTTTCATCCCTTTATTTCCTTGATCTCCTCTCTCTCAAAATATGTAAGAATATCCATTGTTTTATTTTTAACTGCTCTTGTAAGCCTGAGATCATTTGGAACTTTAAGCCTTCCTGTCCTTCAACCTGCAGATACTGGCTACCCATTTGTAATTTCGAAATGGCCTATCCTTCCATTGCAATCCCTTTCAGGGTTCTTTAGATAGATGGTACTCAGAAGTGGTTTGCCATTCCTTTCTTCTGGGGACATCCTGGGACTGTGCAACTTGCCCATGGCCACACAGGCTGGCTGGTCTCGAACTCACAAGACACAACCTTTGGCTCCACTGAGGTACGATGCTTTTAAATTTCAGCTTATCCGAAATTTTCTTAGACAGCCAGTCTTTCTTTAGATGCTTCCTGCCTTTCTTCCTCATTGGAATTGTTTGTTGTCATGCCCAAAAGGGTCGCCCCATGAGGGTAGATTCTGACAAAATGGAAAAGAGCAAAGATACTTTATTGAAGGGAATGGGTTAGGGTTAGGGTTAGGGTTAGGGTTAGGGTTAGGGTTAGGGTCCGAGATGTAGCTGCTCCTTAAGAATAAAGATGTCTCTGGTGTGACTACCAAAACCATGTTAAAGTTGTTAATAAAAGTTTGCAAATTGCTGTTGCCTCAGAACCTTCTCAATATGCATCTACAGAGCCAAAGGGAGGGGGAGGGAACAGCGGTGACCCCTCGCACCTTTACTGTCTTACCTTTAAGGCACTTGTACTCAAAGCATGGGATCTCACCTGCTCGTTCTTTAACCTTACTGAAATCATCTTTCTTAAAACCTAGAGTATATTTCTGAATAAAATCAGGAAATGGTCACTTCTATTCATTTATCACTATTTTTACTTCACTGATCAGGTGTTTGTTTTTAAACATCTTGTTTTTGCTTCCTCCACCTTCAGGTTGCTAAAATTGTTGGTGTGTCAATGAAGAAGTCATATTAGACATTACATTCTTGGCAGTGTCTAACTTCTTATAGTTATCAGAGAATTTGAAGACTCCCAAAGAAAGCATCATCAGCTGACAGAACAACCAGCACCAAGCAGCACCAAAGTGATCTTTCACTCGGTCCGTAACAATCAAAATGGTTAACGGAACATTCTCCCAGTTTTGGAAGGAAGTCACATTCACTCTTCTTAATCTTCAAAAATAAATAAGAAAGCTAATGTGTATGAGGGTGTGACAAAACTGCTAGAAAAATGTAAATTGGCTTACTGGGTAGTTTCATCTAGAAAACAGGTTTTCCCTGTATGAATCTGCATCAACTGGGAACTCAGGGAAAGAGGAGAACATTAGCAAAAAGCCTTTTTTGGAACTTGTTAATGTACAGTAACACCTGGGTTTAAGAGCAACTTGGTTTAAGAGTGTTTTGTAAGACAAGCAAACATTTCTAAATGTTGCCTTGATTAATGAGCATTGATACTCAAGCACTGGGGTAGGTCACATGATCACAAGTGAGACAATGGTGGCTCTCCCTCCCTCCCCCTGCTGGATTGTCGGTGATTGTCTGGAACATTCTGTCTCGGGCAGTCTCCAATGATGAGGGAGGAGATTAGAATAAAGGTCTCCCTTGCACCAGCTAGGAACGTTTTTAAAGGGGAGTGCAGGTCAGGGTTTTCTTTTTCTTTATGTTTTTATTTAATTTGTTTTCAACATCCTTTCTTATTTTTTCAAACCATTTATAATCATGGGGCATCTAATCAAGTGTGTATAGGGCTACAAATTTCACTTTATTATTGTCACATTAAAATACAGAGTAGAATCCAGTTGTTAGTCTCAAGCAGAGCAGATTCTGCAGCCAGGTACCTAAACCATGGTGGGGATGTGGACTTTTAGCCAACTTCTTATGTGAGTTTTGGTATTTTGTGTGTATAGTATGTGGTCTATGGGAATGAATGAATCATCTGAATTTCCATTATTTCTTATGGGGAAATTTGCTTTGCTGTAAGAGTGTTTTGGTTTATAAGCATTTTTCTGGAATGAAATATGCTCATAAACCAAGGTATTACTGTAGTTATTATATACAAGGCTAGTTTAACAGAAGAACTACCTTAATAAGGTATAATCAAGGTTTAAATGCCAATTTCCTCCTCACAGTCTCTGAATGCTTTATTTCCCTTCTCTCTTTTGATGGTGAAGTGCCTAGCACAACAGCACTGGCATCGAGCTTTAAAAACAGAAATGCAAATGACATTATTTCCAAAAACCCAGCCCTTGTGTTTTAACATTGCCTCTGTTTCATCATTGCACCAATCCATCTGCACACACTTTTCTCCATTAGTTCAAGCAATCACAACTACTGAAGCAATCAGACGGATCCATTATTATTATTATTTTTTTAAAAAAGAATCAACAACTGTGAAGGAAAAAAACTGAGGATTGATGAGGGGAATCTGAGCTGATTCACATTGGCTTTTACAATATGTGATTGATGGGGGGAAATATAATTCAGGCCAACTCAGTCCCTTAAGATTTCTCACATTATATGTCAATGGAGTTGGACTCTTAGTTCTAGTGAACTTGCACAGAGATACAGTGAGCCAAGCCTGACCCCTCACCTCTGGCATCTCTTTTGTCCTCTTCCATTGACAATGAAAAGAGAAAATGTCAGAAGAAAAGTGTTCTGCTTATATACCGCCCCATACCACTACAAGTGGTTTCTGGGCGGTTTACAATTTTAATTACAGTGTGCAGGCTACACATTGCCCCCCCCCAGCAAGCTGGGTACTCATTTTACCGACCTCGGAAGGATGGAAGGCTGAGTGAACCTTGAGCCTGTTACCGGGGATTGAACCCAGGTCGTGAGCACAGTTTTACCTGCAGTACAGGCATTTAACCACTGCGCCAAGTGGCATCAACAGATCTAAGAATCTCAGATCACTACAGCAGATGAAAGAGCAAAAAAGCAATGTGTGCTGCTTATATATTGCACCATAGTGTTCAAAGCTCTCTCTGGGTAGTTTACAAGTAGTTACATTGCACACATAGCAAGCTGGATGCTCATTTTACTGAACTCAGAAGAATGGAAGGAAGAGTCAACTATGAGCCAGATTGAACCCCAGGTCATGAGCACAGTTATGGCTGCTGTACAGCATTTATCCACTATGCCATGAGGTAAAGGAGAGTCTAGAAGACCTGAGGAAACCATTCCTTCTCTTCCCACTCCACTCAATGCAAAGAGATGCATCATCTCCTTTGGAAGCTGAATTGTATCAAATCATCTCCAACATCATCCAACTTTCTGGTTTGGATTTGAGATCGCACTGGGTAAAGAAACGTTTTCTTTTGACCTTTCCCACTTTCCTAACCCTCAATTTTTAAGAGATCAAAGAGAGGGAAAAAGATCTTCCCTCTATCCACTTTATTCATCCCCTGCATAATTTTATACATCTCAATCATTTTCTCCTATAGGTGCCTTTTTCCTAGACTGAAAAGTTATCCTTCTCCTGCTGTCTTCAGCCTTTCTCAGGATTTTCCTAACAGTCCTGCCTTCTAAAGATGTACCAAAAGTAAGATAGCCTTAGTTTTATCCTTTTGGCCTGCAGAGATAGTTGAGACTTGATTTGTTCTTGTTCATTTTGTTCAGGCAGACCAGGGTATCCACAAAGCTCTTCTCCAGCATCATATTTCAAGCAACTCATTTTTTTTCTGCCAGTTTTCTTTACTGTCCAACTTTCAAACACATACATAGTGATAGGCATTTAGTCACTTCCTTTGCAGACCTCAAAGCCAGAAAGACACCACATTCCCCCGGCAGCCCAGTTCATCATATAATCATATAATGGAGTTGGCAGAGACCATCCAGTCTGACCCATGCCATACAGGAGCCCCTATCAAAGTACCCCCAACAGGTGGCCATCCAGCCTCTGCTTAAAAACCTCCAAAGAAGGAGGCTCCACCACCCTCCATGGCAGCATAATCAACTAGTCTGTGCAAAGGAGGATGGTATGCTGTTCCTCAACTTTTGAAATTGGTGGGGAAAGTGACAAGGGAACATTTCACCCACTTTTCTGTTGTTCTGGATCAATGTTTTTGATTGCCGGGGTATGCATATAAGACTTTCAAGCCTCAGAAAACTTTCAGTACTCCTACACTGAATAGAAATCCAAGCTTGTAACACAAAATGTTTT
Source organism: Phrynocephalus versicolor (assembly GCA_023846285.1). Lineage (NCBI taxonomy): Eukaryota > Metazoa > Chordata > Lepidosauria > Squamata > Agamidae > Phrynocephalus > Phrynocephalus versicolor. Next base: position 53,684,841 of record JAHTLZ010000016.1, on the reverse strand, counting down.
TCTCGGTATATCAAAAAGGAAGTATTTTGAAACAGAAGGGGTCTGTGGTGGTTTGGGATTAAACTCCAAAATATAAATTGTTCAAGCAAGATAATAAATCATCTGATGATTTTCTTGATGCATAGGTTTTAGTATTTTTTTTCCCTGCACATTTATAATTCAAAGGGATCAAAAGCTTTTAGGGCAGACAGCAAAACAACTCCTCATGGACGTCTTTCTGTTAAAATATGTAGTGTAGTAAATTCCATTAATGCATTTCAATCCATGTATTGGACAGTGTGCAGCTGTATATTCTGTTTGGTAAATTATTACAGGAATGTCTGTGGCAATACTATGGCAAGTGTCACAAAGTGAAGTCCTTGATAAACAACCACTTGCAGTTTAGAACTGGCTGAATGGCTCAGTAGTTTAGGGATCTGGCTGTGGAGACAGAGGCTGGGAGTTGGATTCTCCACTGTGCCTCCTGAGAGCAGAGCCAGCCTGTGTATGTAACATGTGGCCAGCTGCACAGTCCCAGAATGCCTCCAGAAGAAGAAGAGGGCAAACTATTGAAACTATGTCTGAGTATGTATTCCCTGGAAAACCACAGAAAGGGTTGTAATGACAGAATTTATTTCATGGCACATGGTTCCAGAAAAGTACAGATTAGCATAACAATTAGAGATGAGCACGAAGTGAATTTATTATTCATTTCATTATTCATTTCGTTAGGGAATGAAACAAATAACAAACTGACCCATCACAGAAAAACAAAGCAAAATGGAGCAGAAATTTCTGCTTTGTTCCGCTTTGTTTTTTGTTTTCCCATAGGAAAGCATTAGCAATGCATTCCTACGGGAAATATTTCCTTCCACCCCCAGCAGGGGAAGCAAGTGTCCAGCAGCTGATCTGTGCTGGCCTGAAACCAGCGCCAAAGAGCTGATGGGTGCAGGGTGGGGGAGATTTTAAAAGCCCAATCTTCCCCCTCCCCATCAGGTTGGAGGGAGAGCAGGCTTTTTAAATCTTCCCCCCTCCCAAAGCTGGCTCTGAGCAGCTGCTGGGTGCTGGCTCCGGGAGGGCGGGAAGAGCTTATAGTGCCCAAAATTCCCCCCACCACATGGGTGGTGGAGAGAGTGGGCTTTTAAAATCTTCCAGCCTCCCAAAGCTGGCACCAAGCAGCCGCTGGGCACTGGGTCTGGAAGGGGGGGAGATAGTTTAAAGAGCCCACCCTCCCCCATCCCATGGGTGGGGGGAGAGTGGGCTTTTTAAATCTTACCTCCTCTCGAAGCTAGCACCGAGCAGCCACTGGGCTGGCCCCGGAAGGGGGGGAAAGAAGCAAAAGACAGGCAGCAGCCAGCCACAGGAGGGCTCCCCAAGAAGGTTTGCAGAACATTCTCCTCCTTCTTCCACAAGGTGGCAAATCTGTTGTACAGCAGGTTCTCCTTCTTGCCCTGGTTGGTAGCTCAACCTCTGTCTTCTGATGACTCTTACCTTTCACAACTTGGAAGCTACTTGCACCCATATTACTCACTTCATTTATCAGAGGCAATGCCCCAGTGGATGAGCATGCTAAGACTGGAGAAGTGGCTAAAATCTTGCCCACACTTGAGTACCTTTTTGCAATGCTTGCACTTTCGGGCCAGTATCTGTTGCAATCTTTTGAAAATGCTTTCAGATTATTAACTTCTTGGGGACTCTAGTTTTTGACTGCATGTTCCTAAATGGGATCGCTAACTTGTCATTGCCACTAACTAATCCTGGCAACTGGAGGGGAAGGAGTAATTTCAATGTCACATGCTTCTGAAACAGTGATTGCTTGGGCTCCCTCAGTTTCCTCTTCCCCCACTTCAGAAATGTATGCAATTCTCACAATGTTGTTTTGTACAGAGGAGACTTGCTGGGAATGGGGTCTTGGGGTAAAACCTTCCTTGAATGGGCATAGGATGGATATGGGAAGCAATAACTGGTGCCTTTCATCAATCTCATTCCCAGCCACATAAGCAGAAGCACGGCTGTTGCACAAACAAACAGAAAAGATTTCCTTGTTGATTTATAATGTATTAATCTATGAATCTACTAATCATAAATCTTATTTCTGTATTATGTCAACAATACACAAAGAGATAGAGAGAGAATAAAATTAAAATTAAATGTAAATTTAAGACACACCCCTCCTCTCGTACATCAGGTATTTGGGAGAAAAGGTATTTGGGAGAAAAGACTGACATACCCCAAGCTTTCTTAGAAAATTGACTCCAGAAAATATCTTTATCGGGATTAACTATTATCAACAGATTTGGGAACACATCTATTGTTTGCCTGCCAGGAAATCAGGTAATGATCTGGGCAGAGTAATTGGGAGAATCTTGCCTCTCAACAAGGCAGGAAGCTTCCAAATTAGTCTCATGGGCCGCCTCTAGCTACCTTCCAACTAGCAGTCAGGAGATGAATGAATGTTCATTCATTTTGGTTTGTTTCTGAATAAAAACTTTTAAAAATGCTTACATATTTTCCATACACTTCACCAACTAAAAACAGGTTACTCAACTAGCCTCCGTTGCTGTCTGTCTTTTTTTCCTCCTGTTATTTATGTTTGTTGTTTCCATTTTTATTTTTTATTTTTGGTGCAGGCATGGAAATATCAGCCACTGTGAGCCAGTGGTGGCCTTAGGATGCAAAGGGAAAACAGCTTTGCATCCTGGTTGAGCTGTCCAGCCTGTTCAATGTATTTGGCATTGCTACTTGTGCCATTTTGAAAGGCCTGTTGCATCCTCAAAACCTGATGGTGCAGTGTAGGGATGTGATTTTCAGGTGGGTGGGGTAAGACTACAAATCCCATGATTCTCCATCCTGGGAGTTATATGTGGCAAACTAAATGTGGCTGAGCTGGGAGAAAGGAGTAAATGGAAAGATTTTAAAGCCTGGCTCCACCCAAGCTTCCTGTTCCTACAAGCTGGGAGATCCTTTTGTGTGGTCCAAATTATTTAAGCATCCCAACACCAACACTGTATAACTCCCTACCCCATCATAGTTGTTTGCATTCCCCCACCTTTGAGGGATTATTGTTTTTTAATGATGCACAGTAGAGATGGGCACGAAACGAACAATTTTTTGTTTCCGTTTTCATTTTTTCATTTCGTTACACAACAAAATGACAAACAAATTTTGTCTCCAAAATGAAATGAAATGAACAGAAACACCGGAAATTTTGTCGTGTGTTTCGTTTCCGTTACTGCAATACAGTGAACTGCTTTAAATGCTTAAAAAATTCACAAAAATTGAAATAAATGGTAACAAAATGGTAACGAAATGAACGAAAATAAAAACGATTTTTTGCAAAAATTCACGAAAAATGGAAATGAACCAAAACGGACCCTCCAAACGACAAATGACAAACGAAATGTCAATTTTTTTATTCGTGCCCATCTCTAATGCACAGATAATGTTACAGATCTGGGGATAGAGAGAGGATTGATCCTGATTTCTATAACCTTTATTCAGGTGCATACAGTAATTAATTGTGGGCTTTCACAGCCCTGTAGGCAAGAGCTTTTACTGCACACAAATCAGTGGAAGTGTGATTTGCCCTGTTGTTTTTCACACAGAGAAGTGATCACCACTTCTTTGTTTATAACATTTCATGCCATGTTTTGGAAAAGGCATGCTTGTAAAATCATTTACCCACAATGACTAACAGCAGGTTCAAGAAAGAAATCTAGGCTCTTGGTAAAACAAAACATGCAAATACAGGGGTACCTCTTAAGACAAATTTAATTTGTTCTCCAAAAAAAGAGAAAGTCTTATGAGAAGAATGAATGGGAAATGATTAATCCATTCCAGAGGTAAAAAAAGGGCCAAAAAGCCACCCCCAGACCTCTTTATAAAGTTCACTTTAAAGGCATGCAGAGCTGGAAACCCCCCAATCCAGTGCAAAAGCAAGCAACAAGACAAAGGGGAAACTGCAAACTGTTTGTCTTGCAGTTTGCAGTTTCATGCCAAAAGTGCAATGGAAAAGAATGCAAAAGCAAAAAAGACAACACCAAACAAGAAACCCCAGGTCATTCCTGCCAAAAGTGCAATGGAAAATAAGAAGAATCCCATGCAAAAGAACCCTATTCCTGGAAATTTTATTTATCTTGTGAGTTTTTTTGTCTTATGGGGCATTTTTTCTTAAGAGGTACCACTGTAACTTTAAAAGAAGCAAAACAAAACCCAAAACAAAACAAAACAAAACAAAACTTGCTGTTCTGTCCAGTATCTGTTCTTCAAGCAGATCAGTTGCTCTGTTTTCATTAAAAATGCATTGTGTTCCTTCAAATGGTGTCAGATTCCAGATCTCATCATACCCAGTGAACGTGATCAGGGCTGATGGGAACTGCAGTCCAACAGAGTCTGTAGAATCTAAAGCTCACCATCCCTAATATAGGCATGAGCTGCCTACATGCCCTGACCACAGCCGATCTTGCCTGATCTCAGAAGCTAAGCAGGGCCAGGACTGGCTGGTACTTGGATGGGCAACTACCAGGGAATACCAGATACTTGTAGGCGCCTGAAGTAGGAACTGGCAAGCCACTTCACTATTTCTGCCAATAAAACTTCATGGACACGGGGTCACCAAGAGTCAGTCACAACTGTAAAGATACAACAGCAACAATATAGGCACAGGTGGGGAACCTTGGGACAAATGCTGAATTTCAGCTCCTGTCAACACTAGGACCCATAGTCAAAATAAAAGAAGAGTAGCATTTGAACAGCTTCTGAAGGGACAACAGGTTGCCCTCTTCTGCATTAAATATATAAACAGGATGGTTGCATTCTGAAGTGTTACAGTGGAGCAGTGGACTCAGTTTCCCCCCTTTCCTATTGATTCATACTTCATGTTTCATAAATTGAAGCCATCATTTAGTGTTATGTACTTGCAGTTCACCAAAGAGCAGTTTGTCCATAAGCTCTGAAATTATTTTAACTAAGCTTTGTAATTTACAGACTTATTTAACTTCAGCACCATTTAGAAACACTTAGGGTGCCGTCTTTAACTTTAACAGAGGCATTATTTTTGCCTTTGGGGCTCGAGAAAGCATTTGTTGATTATAATGGTTCATACTGACTTTCTGCTTGATGTACTTTATTCATTATTGTTGTTCGGCTGCCGTAAGGCAAAATCTGCATTTACGGATTTTATCATTAGTAGGCCGAATATCACATGCAGGAATATATTTTCTGCAGTGGATGACATGTCTGCGTCTGTGTCTGAATGTGTGTATAATAACTATGAATTAGACCTTGCAAAAATTATCATGTTGGACAACACTGGCCAGAAAACTCAGCAAACTCATATATATATATATATATATATATATATGCATGTTAGGGTGGATTCGGGTTTCTTCCCGTGTAGAAATCTGG
>JAHTLZ010000016.1:53651128-53678956 GCA_023846285.1 Phrynocephalus versicolor | reverse complement strand
ATCCACCCTAACATGCATACCTATACCCGTGAAAATCTACGAAAACAAATATATATATATATATGATCCAAGCACTTGCCTCAGTGGCTAAAAGTATCGAACTGCATATAAGTCAAGGGCCCCTTTTTTCAGCCCAAAATTAGGGCTGAAAAACTAGGCTTATATTCAAGTATATACAGTATATATACAGTGTGTGTGTGTGTGTGTGTGTGTGTGTGTGTGTGTGTGTGTGTGTGTGTGTGTATCCCTGCATCTTTAATTTACTTCCCATATGAGTTAAGAGTCTATACTTCCTTTATGTTCCTTTGTTTGCTTTTCTTTTTGGATTCATATACATAGTGCATTTAACATAAGCGAAGACATATTCTATAGTTATGGTGAAGACATGGCTAGGGTGGGTTTGAAAATGTGTCCTAGGAGAATTCGGTCAATTTGATTATTATTTTTAAAGTTGCTATTTGCCCCAAGAGGAACTCCCTTTGGGCATCCTGGAAGGCATTCTTCGGGCAATTGTTTTGTCCATTATGATCCCAGTAACAGTCAGTCATTCCAAGAGGTGATGATATTTTCATCAACGGCAGTTTACATGTACAGTCTGAGGAATTTAACATTGTGTTTAAGTGGGCCTTCACTGAAGATGATTATACAGTGGACCCTCGTATAACAAACGGTTTGTATAACATAAAATCTGTACAACATAAAAAATTCCAGCGATAGGGGAAATATGCTTAACAGAATTGCCTATGGGGCAAATCTGTACAATATAAAAATGGTCGCGATTAGGGATTACTCCGTTTTCAATGAATTCCTATGGGAAATTTATATAAAGGAAAATTTTCTTAACAGAATTTCATTTGGAATGAATTAATTCCTTTATACAAGGTACCACTGTAGTCTCATTTTGTCATTGGTCGTGATTGTTATCACAGCCAATGTGGGAACCCACACTAGCCTTAACTGAAGATATATTCACTTGTGCTCTTGTGTAAAGAATAGCAGGAGAATAGAAAACCAATCTGTTTGAAAAGGAAATTCTTTTCTTTTGAAATCAGTATTGAGTAGCCATCAAAAAGAGTTTACAATTTCAGTAGCAAGCTCACAAAAGGCCTAGAGATGGGCACAAATTAGAAAAAAAAGTGATTCGTTTCCATTCATGGTTCTTTATGGCTGACACGTCATGAAAATTAAACTTATACAGTAATATCTCTTAAGACGAAAAATTTGTATGACAGAAAAATATTCTGGGAATAGGGTTGCTTCGGAAAAAAATTCCTATATGATGCTTCACCAGAAAAAAATCCATTCTGCATTTTGAAACAAGTATACCCAGGATGCATTGCACCCCTGTAGTTTGTGGAGTGACGGGAGGAGTTTCTTCATCAAGTATTGGAGCCATTCTGGACACATTTTGAAGCAGTTTTCGCACTTTTAGAACTTCGGTAGGTAAGCAGCTGAGGTTTACTTGCTTTTTTTTGCTTTTGAATTATTTTCAATTGCTATGCAAGCAGGAGAGGGCTGGGGCTTCTTGTTTGGTGCTTGCTTTTTTGCTTTTGAATTGTTTTCAATTGCACTTTTACCAGGAAACTGCAAACTGCTGACAAACCGTTTGCAGTTTCCCCTTTGTCTTGGTGCTTGCTTTTGCACTGCAGGGTGGGGTGGGGTCTGGCTCTTCATGCCTTTCAAATGAATTTGATAAAGAGGTCTGAACAAAAAAGGTTTGGGGGGGCTTTTTTTGGACCTTTGGAAGAGATTAATCAGTTTCCCATTCATTCCTGTTGGAAATTGCACTTCGTTTGTAATTTCATCTCGTGGGGTATTACTGCATATTTTTTCCGATGAATTGATTCATTTTTGCCTTTAAAATACTGTAAAATGTGTACTTGAGCTCCTAGAGACACCAAAACTGCAGAGAAACTTCCCCTGATTCTCCTCTACAAGCTCTGCAAATTTGATGAAGTTTGGGTTCTATATGTTTGAGCTTTGTACCAATAAGTAGGAAAGCTTGGGGAAATGCACCCCAGGCACCCAGAGACATCAACAATTGCACATATGCTTCGCCCAACTCTCCTCTACATTTCCTAGAAGTTGGGTGAACTTGGGTTCCAGACCTCTTATTTTATACACCCACAAAGGAGGCCCTCCAGGACAGCAAATGGCTTGAGGAAACACAGTCTCCACCAAACTTGTAAAGATTATAGCAAAGAGTCAAGAAAATCTTCTCTATCTGTTTGGTATCTTTAGGTGCCTGGGGAAAACCTTCCTGTGGGGTGCTCTCTGTGGATGTATAATTTAGATGTCCAAAATCTAATCTTCACTAAACTTGAACAGATTATAGAAGAGGGTCAAAGGAAGATTCTTGGGAATTTTGGTGTCTCTAGTCTTTGGGGGCGGGGCAAAATCAAGAAATCACAAATCACAAAAATGCATCAATTTGCATTCTTCAGAGGTGCTGAATTGCACAAATATGAATTGACAAATTAGCCCTTCTTTGACAAATTTTGCAATTTATGTTTTAATTTATGTCCATCTCTGCTGTACATCTTTGTTCTAACAAAAACCAAACCAAAACAAAAATAAAATCACCAGTCCACAATGAACTGCTTAGCTAGGCAAAGTCATGCAACCACTGTTTTGTGGTGGGTCAAAAGTTCTTTCCACACATACTAGAAAAGGACAGGGAAGGCATGTGTGCATGAGCTAACACTCAGTTTCTAGATAGACAGTCACTAATCATGTTGACTGATGGCATTTTTATTTTATGGTATTACCAAAATGAAATAAAATTAAATTAAATTTAAAAAATAAACAAGAAATCTTATTTTCTCCAGTGGTAGGATGGCCAGATGGATATGGATTAAGTAGCACCTTTTGCATTATCTCTGCTCATACTCATAGCATTTTGCTTATGATGTACAAAACTGTTCACCACCCATGGAGGAAACAGGCACTCCAGTGCATGTCATGCATAATTTAGGCATCACAGACTGTTTAGGCTTAACCGGGATAGCTCAAGACTTTCCCATGCCTTGTTTTTTTTCTCACATAAGTTAGTATACCAGAGCATTCTATACTGTGTGACAAAAAACAGATTGTTTGACAGAGAAGCTTTCCAACGTGTTTAAAATTTGCAATGCCAAAGCTTATAAGGTAAACCCACAGTTTACACAAAGCACAAACTGTTAACTTTATTCATGTCTTCCTTTGAAATGACTAAATGTAAAAGGATTATGGTTTATTTTAATATCATGGGTAGGATTTTACCAACCTTTATGTTCTAAAAGGAAGAGACCAATTTTCAAGGCGTATATCTCTTTATTAAGGAATTGGAAATTAAGGCAAAATCAAGTATAACTTTTATTTTACATTTGAGCTACTCTTTGCATTTGGAAGCCAATATGGCTCTACTTCTGGGTTTTACTTTTCTTTGTACAGGCATTGTTTCTGATGCTAGACAATTCACAGTTTACAAACAGGTTTATAGAAATTTTAGTGGCAAAAGAAGAAGAAGAAGAAGAAGAAGAAGAAGAAGAAAACAACAACAACAACAACAACAACAACAACAACAACAACAACAACAACAACAACAACAACAACAACAACAACAACAACAACAACAACATGGGGATATCAGGTAGAAAAATGTCAAAAAATGATGAAGTCAAGATTTTGTGGGATTTCTGGATCCAAACTGATAGACAACTCAAACATAACACACCAAACACAGTAGTAAGACAATGAAGAAATGTCTGGATTATTAACTTTGCAATTCCAGGGGATGCTGGGGTTAAATGTGTAGCCTGCATACTGTAATTAAACTGTAAACTGCCCAGAGACTACATGAAGTGGTATGGGGTTGTATATAAGCAGAACACTTTGCTTTGCTTTAAGGCTAAAGAGTGGGGGGAAACTAACAAAATGCAAAAATGTGGCAATCAAAATATCTCACTTGTGGATGAAACACATTTCAATGGTCCTTGTAGTAATTGGGGTTTTGGGAACAATGTCATGACATTTCACACAAAATTACACGCAGTTGCCGATCTCAGAAATAATATAATCACTGCCACACACAAAAATGGCAGTAGGAACAGCATAGATATTGCACCAGACTTGTATCTTTTATATAATACCAGTCAATGTTTCTGTAAATTTGACTCACTGTGCCTAGTATCTTTCATCATCATCATCATCATCATCATCATCATCATCATCATCATCATCATCATCATCATCATCATCATCATCATCATCATCATCATCCTGCAGAGCTCGTAGAACCCTATGGATCATCAAGTTCAGCCCCTCTCAAGGAGGCACAGTGAGGAATCAAACTTTCAACCTTTGGCTCTGTAGCCTCCATAGCTATAGTTTATGGGGCATAGGACGAACAGGCGGGAAAAGAAAAAAGCTTAAATGTACAGCACTTGTTGGCTCACTGAATAATAAAATGTACATAAGCGTTGATTTATCCCACAGTGGTTCTGTGCTGGTTGAGATTAGCAATTGTGTTTAGGAAAGAGATTCCATAAACCCTCCTAATGCAAACCTAAGTTTGAAATACAAACATGATGAACAAACCAGTACCTACTTATAGAAGTAAGCAGACAAGCAAGACAATGTCTGAAAGAATTATTAAAATATTTGTTCCTGAAGCTGGAGGCATTTTAATTATTAATTCCTGTTGGATAGCTCAGTGGTTTAGGTATATGGGTAAGGAGTCAGAGATTGGGTGTTTGATTCCACACACTGACTCCCTCACAGCGGCTGGACTTGATGATCCATAGATTCCCTTCTGCTCTGCAGTTATAATATTAACATATTTTATGAAATACACACTAAAGCAAAATGTATCCACCAGGTGGCAGTACCACTCAATGTTCCAGCAGCAATAATTGACTGAAATCCTCAACTTCTTCTTGTACAAAATCCTAACACAAAATTAAATGCCAGCACCTGAGATTTGTCATGGCTGTGTAGCAGATTCCTGTGATGTTAAATTAATCCCAAATGGCAAAATTTTGTCAACAGAATGTTGGAGGTGGGGTGGGCTGGGGGTGGGGATATCGAGAGTGATGTGCTAGAGCAAGTGACACCCCCCAGATGGAATAAGAAGTAAGATACCCAACTTTGGCTTAAACTAGAATCCTCTTATTATACTTAGCAGATCTATAATAAATGTTACAGAACTCTTGTCCCTGCTGTCTGAATGCTCTGAAAGCTGGAAAGCAATTTTTGCTGCATAGATTTGGAGTTCCCCCACTTCTACCCACCAAGACCAATAATGGTGGACTAGAATGCCACTTGTTCTCTCCACTGGGGCCTTCAAATCCATAACAGATAAAAACCCCATATTCAAGAGGTCAAGCTGCATTTCACAGTCTTTGGTTACAGTAGCTTTTTCACACCACCCAATACTTATTGTGAGATAAAATGCAGCTTTCTGCAAATATCTGTACATTTGTAATCCTTGTAGTTTTAGAGAAATAAAGTGTACTTAAAACAATGTACACATGTGTTTCTAATTTGATTGATCCATCCACCCCCACCCCCCTTAAAGAGCTGTTGCACACCTTCCTGGCACATTGCTACGTGTGTACACTTAATAGTATTCTTTTTGGTACCATTGAACGTGCTCTTCATTATCATATAGCTTTGCAGATTTGGTGGGTAGCGATGTTAAAAGAGAAGAAACAGAACCCCCCTCCTCTATTTCTAACTTCTTTTTTTAAAATTCTCTAACTGATGCAGCACCATTCTGATACCATACTAGGTGGATGCATTTCTGTTTAGATATGGCAGTTTGTTGAATGAAGAAGGGAGGTTCCTGACGGCCAAAGTGCCGGGGGGGGGCGCTTTGCCAGTGTGTCCAGCCAGCGACACAGTTTTAATGGGCCATGTGATGCAACGCACAACAGAGTATATATATAAGAGTATATAAAAAAGCTCACCCTTTTTAGTACAGTTCCATTCAGTTCACCTTCCCGCCTTACCACCCTATGAAGAGAATGAGAATAGTGGGTCATGTAAGGGCCGGATTTGAATTTTTGACCATCACTCTGATTGGCCAGGAGTGATGTGAGTTTTTGCCCATCCCATTCTCTTCAGGCTTATGGGAAATTGCTTACTTTGGTCATAATTGGGGAGCAGTGCAAGTGGTAATGGAAGTTAGGTTAAAGTTACTTAGGAATAAAATGCTTAGTCCAGCAGCCTTCAATTCTAATTAGGATTGGAGGAATTATTAAAGAATAGATTAGTAGGCCCAATGATAATATTTTGTCCCTGAGTGATAGATGAGGGCTACCCAGACCGCTATACTTTTGGCAGCATGCTGATCAAGGGAGCAGCATCCTAATAATAATAATCAGGAATAGAACTTAGGCACTTGCACTTTTCTGGCCTCCTTGCTTTAAGGTTTCAACAGTTAAAGACACTTATTTGAGTTGATAGATTGTGGCCCAATTTCAACCCATCAAATGTGTCTTGTCATTTTATTTCTGGAATTGGTGGGAAAAGTTAAAGTGTCTTTAGGAAAAGGTGGGGAAGAGAACATGTTGACTCAATGACCTCCACTGGCACAAGGCAGCCCAGCCCCAACAGAGCCCCAGCTGAGCAGTAAGGCATGAAAAGGGGGTTTTGCTCCCTTCCATCTCACCAGTAGAGATGGGCACGACTTAGCGGAATTCCTGTTTCCGTTTCCGTTACTCGTTTCCGTTACGTAATGGAAATGGTAACGGGAATCACTCCGCCAGAACTCGAACTCGAACCGACTAAAGAATAATTGGGTCTGATTTGTCGTGGTCGTTCCTGGCATCACGGCGATCCCGCGATGCCAAGCGGCACAGAAAAAAGTTTTTAAAAGTTTTTAAAAAACCCGATTCCCAGCCAAAATGCAGGTGGAAATATGCCTGCCTGAGGGCACCTACCAGAGGGGTGGTTTCTGGGTGGGGGTCCTCCTGGGCTGCTCTGGTGGTGGTGGGGAAAATCCTCGTCGTAGTCGCTCGCTGCAAGTTCGAATCGCAACAGCACCGGACTCACCGCCGGCCGCCACAATTCAAGCGGAAGCGGCACAGAAAAAAAGTTTTAAACTCCCCCCCCCCCATTCCCGGGCCAAAAAGCAGGCGAAAATATGCCTGCCTGAGTGAGGGCTCAGGGCACCTACCAGAGGGGTGGTTTCTGGAGGGGGGTCCCCGGCCTCCCCCCCCTCTCCTCCTGTCCTGTCCTGGGCAGCCGGACTTGAGTCGCCATGCCATGCGGTGCGGGTGGGGGATCCAAAATGGGGTGGCGACCGCAATATATTTTTTTGAAATTGTGGTCCAAAAACACACAAGCACCACAGAAATATGCGAAAATTGCTAATGCTATTGCTAAAACTGCCAGAATTTTTACAGTAGCAGTGGGTTTTTCTTGCGACAAAATGTCTCCTCCGGCTCCCCTGTCCATTTATTTTATTTTATTTTATTTTATTTACACCTGCGCAATGATGGGCTGGCCAAGTGGCCATGTGAGAGTGGACCATTCAAATTTTTGGAGCCATTCCACCAATCGCATGGCCACTTGGCCACTGAGACTTCTGGGATGTGCCAAAAAGCCCACTAAACCCTGCCCTAGCCCCCTAACCCTAACCCTAATCCTTGATTCCTTACCCATACGCCACAGTACACTGTCCTCTTAGTGGGTCAGAGAGGCACCCAGAGGTGCACCCCACTACCCCACCCTAACCTCACCAGTAACTAGCCTAACCCTAGCCCTTGCGCTAAGCTGCTGTCCCCTAAGCCAGATCTACTTGCATTGCACTACGATTCCCTTCTTTGTGAGACACAGCGGGTGCGAGAGCCTTAGGCATCACCCTATGGCTCTGGGTTCTGCCAGTCCACTGGTCTCATAGTCTGCAACTGGTATGCATATCCTTATGGCTATGCATGCCCTTTTGCAGCAGCAGGTGAGGAGAGGAGACCCCCATGCCATGAGGGGTCTCCAGGAGCCTGTTTTCCCTTCATAGCGGGTGAGGATAGGAGGCACCCACGGGTGCCTCCAGGAGCCCGCTTTCCCTTCATAGCGGGCCAGCGGAGGCACCCACCCCAGAGAGGTGCCTCCAGGAGCCCGCTACCCCCCCAACCAGTTTAACGACAGATGAAAAAACGAAAAACGAAATGACTATTTTTTGCGAAGTTTCACGAAAAACAGAAACGAGCTGACACGGGCCGCCTCTGACACACGACAACTCGAAAACGTCATTTTCCCTAGTCGTGCCCTTCTCTACTCACCAGCCTTCACCCCAATGGTTTCCTCTCACACAGCCACTGTCCTCCGCGGCTGTTTATGCTGCCTTGTTACTCATGAGTATGTCAGGTAAACCTAGTCACGGAGAAACCAGTGAACAGGACAGATTGCAGGGAAGATAAAAAAATTCTTTTTAGCACAAACAAGACCATTACAGATTTCCCTGTCTGTACAGGCACTATGAGAATGTTTGCATTTGTCTTCCTGGTAGTACTACTACTACTACTACTACTACTACTACTTCTTCTTCTTCTTCTTCTTCTTCTTCTTCTTCTTCATGTGCCATGTCCTCGTAGAACGTTGGCGATCAGTAGCCTGAACTGTGCTCACTGTGGACCATTGGCTTAAATTCTGCCTGATCCAGCATGGCTCTTCTTATGTTCTTATGATGGTTTTGAATTTTGCACTCGGGATTGATTGAACTTCAGTTCTTAATGCTGGGTCCTGAAGCTTAGAAATTGCAGCTTGACTCTTTGTCACTTTTGACTGACATTTCTTCAACTTAGTGTTCACTGCTGCTAACAAAAGATTATGATCTGAATTAATATCTGCACTAAGGTATGTTTTCACACATTGAATTGTATTCCTAAAACATTTCAATCAATCTGATTCCTAATATTCCTTTCAGCATTTGAAGTCCATGTATAAAGGTAGTGCAGTGGTTTCTGGAAATACATATTTGCTATTATAAATTCATCTTCTTGACATAACTGAGTTAGTCGGTAACTTTGCTCATTGCCAAGTCCTAATCCATATTTACCTACTACTTCAGCCCGTTGGCCTTTTCCTGCCTTTTCATTGAAATCACCCATATAACTATGGTAAACTTCCATTGATTTGGTAAATGATAAAGCAGTCTTTAGTTGAGTATAAAATTATTCTATATCATCATCTGATGCATCACATGTTGGTGCATACACCTGGGTAAGATTTACAAAGATAGGTAGTGCATTAAGTTGGAGAAAAATGACTCTGACACCGGCACAAACTTTCTGACAGTCTTACTGATGTTTGGATGGACTTTGCATCCCACTCCGTTAAAGTGATGAGGTTCATTGTTGTCAGCGTAGTACATACAATATTTATCTATTATACACTTTCCTGAGTTTGGCCACATCTCACTAATACCAAGGATATCAATATTAAGGTTTTTTTTTTCAATTTCCCTGATAGTGTTGTGGTTTTTTCCACTTTGAAATAAACTGTGAACATTCCAGATAGCTATCCTTCTCATGGCTAGCCAGGAGATTCTTAGCACCCCCTGCCCACTGAAGGGCTTCCAGCGTGTCTGGGGGCCGTGGCATTAGGTTTTCCAGTCATGCTAAAGATTTTCCTGGGAAAGTTAGTTTAAGTGAAGTGGTTTCTTGCCTACTTCACTGCCATTACTGGCCATTATGTCATCTGTCCATTATGGATCAGACACAGTTTGAAGCTGCCCACTCTAGATCAGACGCTTTGGGGGAGGACAATGTTAGTCTGTTTTTTTCTACTGAGATCTGTCGGGCTTGGGAGACCATTCCGGTAGCAATGCTACTGCTAGCATAGCTCTCAGTTTCACTGGCGCATGCAAGCCCCTCCACCTTGTCAAGGCCTGTGTCCATGGAGGAGCTTCTTGATACAGTTACGTATAAAACAAGTCTTTTTTTCTGTCCAGTACTTTGGCCACCTCATGAGGAAAGAGGACTCCTTTGAAAAGTCCCTGATGTTGGGAAAGATTGAAGGCAAGAGGAAAAGAGGACAGCAGAGAATGAGATGGTTGGATGGTGTCATCGATGCAACCAACATGGATTTGACCAAACTCTGGGAGGCAGTGGAAGACAGAAGGGCCTGGTGAGATGTGGTCCATGGGGTCATAAAGAGTAGGACATGACTGAACAACAACAACATAAAACAAAGCAATGGCGATAAATGGTTGTAATGAAGTCATTTCTGTGTTAAATAAATACCCACAGTAAAAATACTGACAAAATGATTGATTTTGTGTACATTCTCTCTCTCTGTGTGTGTATGAGAGAGAGAGAGAGAGAGACAGACAGACAGACAGAGAGAGGGGGGGAGGAGTAAACAACAGTTTCTGTAATGCTTCTCTGTTGTCATTGCTACTAGTCAATTACTGTCCCTATCAAATATTACTCAGTGATATATTACTGTATGTCAACAATAACACAGGCTTTGAGAATACAGTGTTCTTTTCCAGTTTTGGAGAAAGAACATGTTTACCATAGCAATAAACAAAAGATATTTTAAAAATTACAGGGAAAGACAATTTCATCAACTTATCCTAAAATTAGAACAGGTTTAAAAACAAACTTAAAAACAAACCCACCCCGTTCACTGGGGAATCCTGGTGATAAAAGAAGTTCACCAAGAGTTCTTCCATGACAAGGTACGTGTTAGAGGAGTCATTTCCTTGACAGACAGCTTGCTCCAATCTACTACGCTACCTTCAATTGCACTACACAATTCCAATTGAGTGCTGGAAGTGTGTCAGTTCCAGTTCATGGGGGTGCCTGTTGGGAATTTAAAATAAAAAATGCTCAAATAATGTGACTTCTTCTGCCTTTTAATTGAATTTTGATTATGCTTAAGCAAGCCTGTCCCCTCTTTTCCTTTCTTCTGGACAAATAGAGGAGCAGAAGAGAGATGGTGGTGGTGAATAGACATGGGCACGACTTGGCGAAATTCTCGTTTCCGTTTCCGTTCCTCGTTTCCATTACGTAACGGAAACGGTAACGACAATTACTCCGCCAGAACTCAAACTTGAACCGATAAAAGAAAAATTGGGTCTGATTTGTTGTTGTCGTTCATGCCATCGCGGCGATTGCGCGATGCCAAGCGGCACAGAAAAAAAGTTTTAAAAAATAAAAAAAATGATTCCCGGCCAAAAAGGCAGGCGAAAATATGCCTGCCTGAGTGAGGGTACCTACCAGAGGGGTGGTTTCTGGGGGGTTGGGTCCCCGGCCTCCCCCCTCTCCTGTTCTAGGCTGCTCTGGTGGGGGGTATCCTCGTAGTCTCGCCAAAGTCGCCATGCCATCCGGTGTGGGCGGGGGCTCCAAAATGGCGAGTTGGCGACCACAATATTTATTTTGAAATTGTGGTCCAAAAACACACCAAAGCACCACAGAAACATGCAAAAAGAGGGGTGGTTTCTGGGGGGGGTCCCCGGCCTCCCCCCTCTCCTGTGCTGAGCTGCTCTGGTGGGGGGCATCCTCATTGTCTCGCCAACTCGCCATGCCATGCGGTGCGGGTGGGGGATCCAAAATGGCGACAACAATATTTATTTTGAAATCGTGGTCCAAAAACACACCAAAGCACCACAGAAACATGCGAAAATTAGCTATTTTAACTGCCTGAATTTTTACAGTAGCAACAGTGGGTTTGTCTTGCAATAAAACGTCTGCATTGGTTTTATTTTATTTTATTTTTATTTTTATTTTTTTACACCTGCACAGTGTGAAGGGATGGGCTGGCCATGGGATGGGCATGGGACCATGCAAATTTTTGGAGCCATTCCACCAATCGCATGGCCACTTGGCCAGGTTCTGACTGAGACTTCTGGGATGTGCCAGTCTGGCATAAAAAGCCCACTAACCCTAGCCCTAGCCCTAACCCTAACCCTAACCCATACGCCAGTACACTGTCCTTCTTAGTGGGTCAGAGGCACCCAGAGGTGCAGCCCACTAACTCACCCTAACCTTACCCATTACCCTAAGCCTAGCCCTTGCCCTAACCCCAACCCTAAGCCAGATCTGTACTCGCATTGCACTACTATGCAAGCACACTTCCCTTTTTGGTGAGCCATAGAGCGCCCAGAGGGCTTCGCTCCCCAGCCCAAGTGCACCGTATGCCAGTATGCCAGTATGCTGTCCTTAGTGAGTCAGAGTAGAGGCACCCAAAAGAGAGGTGCCTCTGCCAGTGCCACTTGTACGCATATGCACACAATGGCTATGTGTACTTTTCCCTTTGTAGCAGGCCAGAGGAGGCACCCACCCCAGAGAGGTGCCTCCAGGAGCCCACTAAATGCCTTCCCTTCTTAGCAGGCCAGAGGAGGCACCCACCCCAGAGAGGTGCCTCCAGGAGCCCGCTAAATGCCTTCCCTTCTTAGCGGGCCAGAGGAGGCACCCACCCCAGAGAGGTGCCTCCAGGAGCCCGCTACCCTCCCCCCCTAAACCAGTACTAATGACAGACGAAAAAATGACAAACGAAATGACAAATTTTTGAAAAATTTCACGACAAACGGAAACAAGCCGAAACGGGCCAGCTCCGACACACGACAACTCAAAACGTCATTTTTTCCTGGTCGTGCCCATCTCTAGTGGTGAAGATATGGGATCCACACATTCATGGAACATCTTTTCTTGCTAAAGACTGGGCAATCAGACTTGCAAGTAATCTCATGATTCCCTTCCAAAAAGGAATCACAAAACAAGGACTATAGGTATGTAGGAACAAAGCTGAGTGAAAATATGTTTTGAAAAACTGGCACATTTTATCACATTAGGAGGTATTCGTTCTAATAAAATGCTAGAAATATCACCTGCTTTGATTTGCGATTTTCAGATTTGCCCTGACATGCAATATCTCTTTTCACTGGAGATCAAGGCTATTTAATTATGCTTTTCTTTCTCTGCTGCTCTTAGAAATTGATCCTTAGGCACCTGAACATCTTCAGTGCGAGAAGGAGGACAACCAGTGGAGTATATGTAGATCTCCTGTGTTCCTGGTGTTCAGTGCATCACTACTAGTTGTGCACCAGATTCTTGCTCAGTGCACAAATAGTAGTGATACCTTGAACATTCATTGGGCTGTGACTCACAAATGAGCAATGGGAGTTGTTTTGTCAAACTACATAATTGACAAGGCTTCAATTCCTTTTTTGAAGAACTCATGAAGTCCTAAGCATATCTGGTGAGCTGGGGAAGCTCATTTACTTAATTTTTTTTAAATGAGTGCTTACATCTGTAATAATGTGTTCTTGTAGAGTAATAGCAAATGTACTTGTTTTGACATATAAATCCCTAAACGGCTTAGGACCTAGATACCTGAAGGACCACCTCCTTCCATACGAACCTACCCGACAATTAAGATCGAGCCAGGGGGCCCTTTTGAAAGAGCCATCCCTCAAGGAGGTGAGAAGCATGGCTTGTAGACATAGGGCCTTCTTGGCAGCTGCCCCCAAGCTATGGAATGCCCTCCTGATTGAGATCCGCCAGGCGCCAACATTGATTACATTTCGGCACCAGGTAAAAACCTTCCTGTTCCAGAAGTTTTTAAATTGAAACAATACAGACTGTGGGTCCTCTGATGACAATTTTAGTGTAATGATTTTAGTGTAAGGCTTTTATTATTGTTTTGATTATTTATTGATATTCTATTTTTAACTATTTTTAAACTGTTTTAATTGTTTTGATTGTAAGCCGCCCAGAGACCTTTGGGTACTGGGTGGCATATAAGTTGTAAAAATAAAATAAATGAATCAAATAAATCATCAGTGACCTTTTGGAAGTCAACCAGAAGCAGCACCTTGATGGCACACTAGTTCTCCACAGTGGGATTTTGCTGAATGCCCAACAGAACATAGCTGCAGCAACATCCTAGCCAATATTTGTGCAGCAACCACACCTTCTGACTAGTTTGGTGACCCCTAAGTGCATTTCTCATTAACAGCCAGGAATACACTGAGCAGCATGGTCAATTGATATTTGCTGAGCTGAAGACTAAAGGATCAATACTTCTCATCCCTGTATCAAACACCACGCTCCCTCTATGTAAAGTTCACACAGCATCAGTATATTCTACTATTGGAACCTGAATTTATATGGCCAGTTTAATGTGAGAAAGAGCCTTTTAGAATTGGAGTACAATATGAATCTTGAGTTTTCTCCAAATTTCCATTCTTTTGTTTTAAAACAAAAGAGCTTCAACCAATTTGAAGCTAGCTGTAGCTTCTGAGAAGTTATTTTTCCTGTGGCAACCATACACAAAGATTATGTATAAACACATTAAAGAGTCAAGACTGATTTTGAAAAAGAGTCTGTGTTGTCTCATCCATGTTTCTAAGAGTAAACAAAATAATTCACTGTGCTGTCAATATCAAATGTCAGCATCTTATTACTCGTCCTGACAGAAGAACATTGAAATTGATAGAGAGATGCAAAGAACTATCCATTACATGATGAGCACAAAGAATTGGGCTTTCAGTATTTCTGGACCACAAATTCCATAGTGATTCATTCTGGTTTTCTGTCTGGCAAGCACCTCAGTGTGACAAAACAAGAAGAAACCCCTAAAATTACAAGAGTATTAACCTAAGATAGGCTGTGTCCTGTTCTTGCCTGGGTGCAAGATGGGTGTTTTCTTTGTGAGCAGTAAACATGGATGGAGCTTGGACTAACTAAGTCTCAAAGCCTTCTAATGTAAGTCTTTCTCCAAGATATACCACAATGAAGTGAAAGGTAAGTAAAATTTCCAGAATGGTGAATTGTTACTGTTGAGATCAAGGAAGTCTGAAAACCCCTTCCTTAAACAATGGTATGCACACCAACAACTAGCGTTGAATCTCCTTGCCTAAATTTGTCGATACTGGACAGGATGATGATGATGATGATGATGATGATGATGATGATGATGATGATTTACTGACTCACTGTGTTCATGTTATGAAACTGAAAATGACAAAAATACATAGAAAATCTACTTGTAGCCTAAGTAGGCTCTAATATTTCTATGTAACACAATGTTATATTCTCTCACTTCCTAAGATGTAGCGTAGAGTCAGTCACATTATTCACTTTGAGAGATGGATTTGCTGAATGATGAAAAAGGAAACCCCCTTCTTAAATAAATCACTTGTTAAACAAAGCATCCTGCCAGCTTGTCTTTGAGTGCAGTAGAATTTGGCCTTGCACTCCCCTGGTGTTCAGTCCTATGGCTCTTCCTTGGTGAAGTACAACATAGAAGCTCTGCATAGACTGGGTCATTATTTTTGGAAACTAAGAGGTGAAGTTGGAACTTGGGTTTTGTTCTCTTAAATATAAGTGGCCACACAGGCAGAAGAGAAAAAAGCCTACTACTTGTCATTCTACTTGAAGTGCCTGCAGGTGGTGTGGTTCAAAGGAACTGTCTTAAGAAGGTTTTCCTTCCTCAGTCACTGATGTGTTCATTTTACCTTGCCATTTACAGGGCTTGTTGAGCTGTAAAATATAATTAAGAGAAATTTGCTCGATGAGTAGCTTTTAAAACAGGATGTGTCTCGAGAGGGAACCTTTGTGCAGAGAGGTGAAGGCTGGCAGTGCTTGTGCGCATGCACACACATTCCCCTAGTCTTTCTCATGAGGCAGAGAGCAAAGGGGAAGGTGCTTTGCCAAAATACCAATTTGCATGTTGGTGCAAGTGCTTGCCTGGTCTTTCCCTTCTGCATCACTTCAAAATTATCATACACTTTGAACCAAAGCGAAAGGATTCAACTTTTTAAAAGTAGGTAATTCTCTAGGGAGATTGGCTGTGGGCTCATGAGCTGATTCACATTTCCAGCTGTATCTTGGGATCAATAGGAAAGCATGCAAATCAGCCTCTCCCAAGGTTGTTGTATTTCCTGCATATTCTCCCTGTGTAACCAGGCTCCAAACAAAAGCAGGGATGAATAAAAGGAAATTACTGTATTCCAGGATGATTTTATTCACACATTTTTATTTACAATGAATACATACTTGATCAACGATATTTTGTTGCTTGAGGCACAGGATTAAAACCCTGCCTCTTTTGCATTCTATGTACAGAAGTTGGTGAATCGTAGCGCTCAGAAACAGTGTTTCCACTGTATGTAAGGCCAGCTGGGTAGCTTAGGGAATACATGAAAAACCACTTTACTCCTCTAAAACCTGGCCCTTCATTATCTGCCACCTGAGGCGAGCCCCTTACTGTAACTAATAAAACAGTCAGCGATGAAGGAGTGCTATTTTCTTTTCTCGTGATGGTAGAGCTCACGTAGAACTGATTGGAAGGCAGACAAAATTAAAGGGAAAAATAAAAAAGGAAAGGACAAAATGCATTAAAAACTAACATATACATTTCAATGTGCATTTTCAAGTATGAAAACCACTTCTTCAGATACAAGGCATGCTCATACTATACCATCTGTATTTATATATATCTTTTGGGGTGATAGCAAAATTCAGAGGCCGCCCAGAGACCTCTTGGTAGTGGGGCGGCTAAAAAATATTGTTAATAAATTAAATAAATAATACAGACATTAAAGTGAGAAAGTTGAATGCACTGCCACTTCAACACCATGCATAATTTTCTGCACATAATTTCAGTGAGAAAATAGTGGTGCTAACTAGAGATGGGCATGGAATGAACATTTTTTCGTTTCCGTTATTTGTTAGTCGTTCCGTTGCGTAATGAAACGACTAACAAAAATTGTGATGAAAATGCAACGAAACGAACAGAACCACGAAAATTGTGGTCATTACGTTTCGTTTCCGTTAATGGCGACGCACAATGAAATGAGCTGTTTTAAATGTTAAAAAACACCCTGGACATCCGTAAAAATGCAGCAATAATTATTTAGATTGTCTGATAACACCTACCAGGGGGGTTGGGGTCCTTAAAAGGTGCATTTATGTCTTTTCTCAGATCGCTGTATTTTTTCCCTTTAAGGGGAGTTAGGGGACATCGACCCAAAATGGCTCCCAGATGCCTAATATTGATTGATTTCTTGGGTATTAAAGCACCCTGGACATCTGTAAAAATGCAGCAATAATGCTATAATTATTTGAAATTTTTACCTACTAGGGGGTTGGGGTCCTTAAAATGTTTGTTTTTGTCTTCTCCCATCACGATGTATTTTTCTTTTCCCTTTAAAATGGATGTCGCCACCAGCCACAAAATGGAGGCAAGCCATGTGATGGGATCATGTTCAACCAATAGCATGCCGAGGTTGCAGACTGGGCAGGTCTGGCAGCCACAGAGGGCATACAAAGCTCTGGCAGCCCCCGTCCACCTTGCAGTCTCTGGTGGGAGTTAGGGTGGGATTGCTGTCTCTGCAACTCTAGCTTCAGTCCTGCAGCCTCCCTGTGTGCATGCGTGCATACCTCTCAATGAGTACCCTCCCTTGCCCCACATTGCAGTCATTCTGCGGCTGCCTTGCACCCTGGGCAATGTCCACTGCTGACTTTGAATCCTCCCTGCGTACCTAGTCTATACTGTGTCTCTGCCAGCATCCCTTTTTTTTTAGTGTTTTCCCTCTGGTCTGGGGCATTGGGGGATGCCTGCGCATGGAAATGTTTTAAAAATCGCGCAAAAGGCGGTTAGAAACAACAAACAAAAAAACAAAAAACAGAAATGATTTTTTTCCAAAAATTTGTGACAAACGGAAACGAACCGAAACAGACCTCTCAACGACAAACAAAAAACCAAAACACCATTTTTTTTGTTTTGTGCCCATCTCTAGTGCTAACTACGTGATGAGGTAGTTTCAATAAGAGAAGGGGAAAATTCATAAAGGATGTAATAGTCACCTGGTCACTGTTCCCTCTCTATAGCCACTCTGCCACATTACCCTTCTTTTCCTGGTGTGGGTGACACCAGAAAAGAGCTAGTAGGGGAGACTATGAACACTTACTGAGACAGTGTCACTCCCAAATACTGCAGTTTACTCAGATCTGGCAGTGTCTTCAGAGAGATTAAAATTTATACAAGCATGGGCACTTAGAACATGCACACCCACAAATATTAAAAAATTATATTTCTGATCAATGCAAGACACATTTTTCATACCACAAACCCTCTACATCAAAAAAAAATTTAAAAGTCTTTATTAAAAATGGGATAAGTGACAAAAGTTTCAAAAAGGTTGCAAGACATACTTGTAGCAGAATACAGAGACAGTTCCAGAGTTTTCACACTAGAAGACAGAAAACCCAAGCCAGGCTTAGTAGTGTGGTGTAGTTGTGGGAAATTAAAGAGTGCACTTCCCAGCATAGATTTGTAGGGCAGCAAACAAATAGCAGGTGAGCAAAGCACTTTCTCTTTTAATATAGGCTAGGCTGCTTCAGTTATTGAAGAGCAGCAGCTGAGTAAAGAACCACTAGGCAAGCTGGGATGTTTAATCTGTTTCTATTTTTATATATCTTACATGAATTATTCCTTGTGTTTCCTTGCAGCCATGCTGGCCACATGGCCATGGACTTGCACAGCACTGGCTCTTCCGGCTTGAATACGGAGATGAGCATTGCCCCTAGAGTCAGACACAACTAGCATGCATATGCGGGGGGAACCTTTACCTTTACGTAAGAACATGAGAACAGCCATGCTGGATGAGGCCAAAGGCCCATCTAATCCAGCTTCCTGTATCTCACAATGGCCCCACCAAATGTGTCTGCGAGCACATGAGACTAGATATTGTTCTCCTGATACCACTCCCCTGCATCTGGCCGTATATTAGCATCTGGCCCTATATCTGCTATTATATTGGCAGAGCTAATATAAGATTGGTTGGTTAGACTAGGCATACTGCATTCTAAAATATTGCAATAGAAAAGCTAATAGAAAAGCTAATAGAAAATGTCAAGACTATAACAAAATCTATAGTACTGTATTGGCATTATAGCTACATTTTAAAAGACTTCCTATCTCTCAAAAAGAACTAATGTAATTATCTGTTCATTTACTTAAAAACTATAAATATTGCAAGCCAATAGTTAGAAAAAGTACAAAAATCTTCTGTTCAGCTTGTGGTACACTGGACAAACTGCAGAACAATAGTGAAGATTCAACTCATGACCTAAGTTTTCTCCTGGGCTCAGGTAGCCAGCTCAAGGTTGTCTTAACCTTCCAACCTTATGAAGTTGGTAAATTGAGTATACAGCTCATAAGAACATAAGAACATAAGAAGAGCCATGCTGGATCATGCCAAAGGTCCATCTGGTCCAGCTTCATGGTTTGTAACCTGTGATGGACTTTTCCTCTAGGAATCTGTCCAATCCCCCTTTGAAGGCATCCAGGCCAGATGCCATCACCACCTCCTGTGGCAGGGAGTTCTGCTTCTTTGTTCTCCCCCCACCTGCAGCTTTTAATTCCAGTAGACAAACTACCACATCCCATTACTCTCCCAGTGCTAATATCTACTATGTCATCACTTTGTGGTTCTCTACCCTCTCCAACCTCGTTCCATGGGGATGAGGTGTTCCAAACCGGATGCCACTCAGCTCCTGTCAGCTTTCCCCCAGTCGTCAGTTTAAAAGCGGTTCTCCAGCTTTTTAGATGTTGAGTGCCACCAATCTGGTCCCATTATGGTTCAAGTGTAACCTGTCCCTCCTGAACAGGTTTGGCTTGTCCAAAAATATTCTCCAGTTCCTGACAAATCTGAAGCCCTCCTCTCCACACCATCACCTCATCCACGTATTGAGGCTTCTGAGCTCTGCCTGCCTGGAGGGTCCTACATGAGGAACAGGCAGCACTTCTGAAAATGCTACCTTGGAAGTCCGGGTCTTCAAACTTCTTCCTAACAACCTGAATTTGACTTCTAGGACTTACCACTTTGTTCTGACTGCTTTGCCTTCCCGACATCATTGGTACCAACGTGTACCATGATGACTGGCTGCTTCCCAGTTCTTTCTAACAAACTATCTAGATGTTTGGTTATGTCTGCAACCTTTGCACCTACTCCACTTTCATATTTGCCCAAAACAAAAGCACCTCTTTCCTTTCCCCCCAGTTCTAATTTGCATAACTCCAGGAAAGGAAGCCGACTGACTTTTGATGTCCCATCTGAAGAAAATATGAGCCTGGGGATGTTAGTCTCCTCTTGGTCCATGTTTGAAGTCCTCTTTAACAGTAGGTCAATCAAAGGTGTTGTTATGGGTGCACATTGGCTTACATAGTTCCAGACAGCTTTCCCAATCACTCACGAAGAAGCCTTGAGGCTTCTGGAGAGTTTCCATGTTCCACTTTCCCCAAGTTTCTTAGTTCTTTCATTGAGGATAAGCCTATTAATGTTTACTATATTTCAGTGGTTCATCTTGGATCCCCAGATGTTCTTGGACTAAAATTCCCCAAAGCTTTCACTACTAGTGCTACCCAGGGTGATTTCCTATTGCCAAAAGGGGGGTGATTTCTGATAGCAGACACATTTGGGAATATTTCCTTTTCCCCTTCCATCTTAAGTTGTAAAGGAATCACAGTTTGAAAACAAAGTTGCCTTTTACATGTCAGGCTGAGGCCCTTGAGTAGTGATGAAGAAAAAATTACAGGTAGCATGTCGTTGATTTTCTGCTCCCAGGGTGGCTCAGCAATTGCTTTCATGTCATGCAAAGCAAAATACTCTAAAATGTTTGAATCAAGGAGCTCATCACATTCCCTATGTTGGCAAGATGGAATGGTTTGAATTTCATTGTTCATTTGCTTTTTTGTTCAAACCAAGCTGTGCTTTGCCTATCCGTGTTTTAAAGAAACATTATAATTCCCCTCACACATCCCGTATATACAAGAAAAATTAACATTAGGCTCTAGCTTAATGTTATAAAACTCAGTTATAAATATCAGCACCTTATAATACTGACTGCAACAAACCCCCACACACTGGGTATTTATTCACTGCCACCACCAGATTAACTGGGCACTTATAGATGTTTGAGAGAGCCAGAGGTTTTATGGTTTCAAAACAAAACATGAAACATTAGTTTACAATTAGATGTTCAGTATTATGATAGCTTTAGCCGATGTTATCACATTTCAATAAAACTTATTTTAATGCAATCATGGATTACTATAATAATGTCTTTCTTTTATAATTCAGACCCTTATCAGTGGCAGGAGCTCTCACCTGACCAACTGACACTCAAAACTCTCAGATAACTGACCCTCAACTTCCCCCCTGCTCATCAGGGTCCTACACACACATATCCATTAGCCACTCCCATAAGATTTATGATTGGCTAAACAACATACTAATAAATAGAGATGGGCACGACTTAGTGGTATTTTCGTTTTCGTTTTCGTTTTTTCATTTTCATTACGTAACGAAACGAAAACGAAAAACGGTTCAAAAATGGTCCGAAAACGGAAACGAAACGACTAATTTTGAGCCAATTTTCGTTTTTTGTTACTGGAAAAACACATAATGGAGCTAAATGGGGAGAAACAAAAAATTTTTCGTTTTCGTTTTCGTTTTTTCGTTTTCGTTACGTAATGAAACGAAAACGAAAAATTTTGAAATTAGCTCACGAAAACGGAAACGAAATGAAACGGACCCTAGCCGAAAACGAAAACGAAAACGAAAAAAATTTTCTGAGTCGTGCCCATGTCTACATAAATATTCATATAAAGTAATAAATAGTCCTGACTAACTCCCTGTTCGCCACATAAACATTCATTGTATCTGCTCTAGGAGAAACAACATAAATAGAGATCTGGAAGACTTAAAAGCAGGAGGGTGGGCTGATGAATTAAAATGCGTACTGGAAAATTCCCTATTCTTTCAGCATTTACTATTATAGAGTTGCATTTAAAGTTTAATTGAATGAGCATAATTACCGCTGCAGTGCAAAATTTACTATCTATAAATCAAAAGAAGAGGAATTTTATTGCCTTTTTATGATTGGAGGTATGTCATATTTTAGAAAGGGAGAAAGACACTAGAAAACTTTAAGATGTAATATAGTGGATGTCTATAGTTGCTAGTAATATTTTTCACTGTAATTTCATTTGAATTTGTTAAATGAAAAAGATAATTAATGTGGTCTCATAAAATATCTATGCTCAGAGCTGAATTATTTGCCTGGTGTCATTTGAACATGGGTATATTTCCAAGGGAATTCTGGTTTTCATTGCAAAGCTTTTGTATTTACTTTTCAAGATCTCAGACTGATTTAGATGACTCCTAGATAATTAAATAGCTGTAAATAGAATACAGCTACTGAACAACAAAATTCTTGCTTTTTTAAATGAACCTTATTTTTCTTCAAAATTTTCTTCATAATACGCTTACAGTAAATAATAGTGCATCA
Source organism: Phrynocephalus versicolor (assembly GCA_023846285.1). NCBI lineage: Eukaryota > Metazoa > Chordata > Lepidosauria > Squamata > Agamidae > Phrynocephalus > Phrynocephalus versicolor. The sequence continues at coordinate 53,656,667 of JAHTLZ010000016.1, read as the reverse complement.
GATGTACAACAACATTCACATCCTTATCCATGAAGTTCCTCAAAACTATCCAAAGGATGTTCAGTGGTTCAACCTTATGACCAGAATCTGACTGGTCTTTGCATAATGTTTGCATAACCTGTTGCAGTCAGTTGATGGGGTGCCAGAATGTGTCTTGGACATGTACTTGGTCATGCAATGCACTGTGAACCTGTGATACACCCAGCCCCTTCTCAATTAGGCACAATCAGTCATGGCAAGTTGCATGAAACTTATGCAGACACCAACAGGATTGTACCCAGTACATGATGGAACCAGGGCTCCTATGATCAAAGCTCTTGGAATCCTAAAATAGCAGCAGTTATGTTGCTGGAGGCAAATCACTTAAACTTCTCTCCTCCTGTTACCTAGGAATGGAAAAAAGTGAGTAATTAGCAACAGTATATCACCATGAGAGCTGCCTCTGGTATAATGGTTTGAATGGACAGTTCAAATCACAGCCAAACAGTATTCCTCATGAGTAGAGGGGAGGATTCCACACTGATAAGGTGAAGCATTTCCCTATGGAGATGATGGCTATCAAGGATTGAGATCCAATGGATTTTCAGTGTGTTGGTCCTGACAGACATGAACGTTCTTATCAGATGGTTTGCTAAGAGGGGGTCAACAAAAACTGCAGCATCTGTGGACTAGTTGGGGGGGCATAAAGGTGATAGATAATGTCACAGTAAGCCTATGGACTTTGGACTTTCCCATTAGTAAAATGATTTTGCCCAGAACCCCCACTCTAATTCAAGCAGAGGTATAAAAAAGAATGTTCCAATCTAGTTTACTTCCATATAATCCGGTCTTCCCCTTTCGGTCATCGGAGAAGGCCCTTCTACGAGTACCGCCACCCAAGGAAGTGTGAGGGGCGGCGGCAAGAAATAGGGCCTTCTCAGTAGTGGCACCAATACTATGGAATTCCCTCCCCTTTGAGTTAAGAACTGCCTCCTCCCTTGAAATGTTCAAGTGAGGCCTTAAGACCTACTTATTTACGCAAGCCTTCTGAACCTCCAGCCTTTACAAAGTTTTATAACATCTTACTTTTTTAGTCCTATTGGCTGGGGAGCTTTCTAAACTCTGCTGCAGCTATTGTTTTTAATCTTGTTTTTATTGTATTATATTGTATAGTATTTTATAGTATTATATAGTTATTGTGTTGTTTTTACATTGTATTGCTTTTATTGTACTTTTTTGAATTTGTTGTGTGCTGCCTTGGGTCCCTTTGGGGAGAAAGGTGGCATAAAAATGAAGTTGTTGTTGTTGTTGTTATTTAAGTTTAAGTTTTAAAAATAGCATACTTGATGTACAGAAGCACTGGAGTTTCCAACTGTGGCCACCTAGGTGCTTTTGTCCTACAAATATTATCAGGCTTATCCAGCATAGCCAACAGTGAGGCATAATGTAAAAGGTACTTCACACATATTTGGAGGGTCACAATTGGGTATACCTGACCTAGGGAGTTCCTCAAAGATGAAGAAATGCCAATGCAATGACCAAATGGCTGTATCCTTCTTCAAAATTGATAAGACATTCAACCTCTGAGCATGCTGTTAGAGAAAATGTGGTCTGATATGATAGGATGTTCCAGGATTTATTTTTGCGTAATACAGAAAGAAACGTCTGTGGCTTTACCATCAGTAAAAGGCTGTCTCCAAGCATGACTGCTGTAATTGCTCTGTTATTTATTTATAGGAGCCATTTTCATGACTTGCATGGTATTGTTTTACAGAGATTTTACAAGGAGACAGTCTCTGCCTTGAAGAATTTACCATCTAAATTAGTCAACTATAGAAAGTGGGGACTAAAAGGGGGAAACTCCAATAATACAGAAAAAGGAAAGAAGACTGGAGTTCCTGTCCCAGCTAGCAGAAACTTTCAGACTTCCTTTACATATTTTGTGAACCGAAAGGATTCTGAGAAAGTCGATGTATTTTTTAATCCATTGCAATTATATAATATCACTCTGTGATAACACATAGTGATGCCTTCTAGGATAGAACAGAGAGGAGGCAGCGTTAAAATACCATGACACCTATAGCAGGCAGTTCTGAGAGGGAGAAATCCATAGTGAGATGGCCCTGGCCCAGCCAAGAGAGATATCCTTGCTGTCTCCCCTCTTTGATGGGGTGTCTTGAAAGACCACTAACCTCAGTGCAATGTTGGCACAATGAAAATCCTCTGTGATTTATATCTTTGAATTGTGTGTGTGGAAGAACGGTAAGAAATTGATACAGCCAAAGGCAGAGGAAGCTACTCTTTGAAGGAATAGACATAATGACACATCAAAGCTGCCCGCAATTGACCAGTGGCAGGTTGTGGCAGGATGGTTTTCTGGGTCTAAATATGCCAAGTATGCTAACACATCTCGTGTATTCTCATATACAGTTGCTTGTACTGTATAGTTACTGTGTCTCTTCCTACAAAGTAACTTTCCAAGCTCACAATATGTCTGCTGTGAAGTGGAGGACACAATGAAGTAGAATAGAGTTAGAGCATGGTGATGACAGTCTGTACCCTAAATGGGAGAGACAAATAACTGCTCATACCAGTGAGCAAATGTGGCCAGGAAGTTTATATGGGATCTGTGGAATACCCACCGAGTTACCCAAGCTTGCTGAGATCCCAGCACAATGTAGTAAATAGAGTGATGGACTAGGGTTCTGGAGAACAGGGTTCGAATCCCCACTCAGCCATGGAAACTCACTAGGGGAGTGGAAGTGATAAACCATTCCTTTAATGTCTCATTTATCCTGAAAGCTCTATGAGGATTGCTATAATTTAGTTTGAACAGGATAGCATGCTTGCACACACACATGCATGCACATGCACACGCACGTACACACACACACATGCACGCACACACCTCTACTACTATAAGGTAGTTTGTTTTGCTATTGTGGTAGATTTCCCAGTGAAACCCCCCACAAAATCAGACAGTGGAGCAAAGCCAGATTTTCAAATTATGTGAGTTAAAGACATGTAGATTTGATCCCTGACTAATCTTTCTAGTTCTGATATATTATTTTCTTTCTGGACAATATCACATGTTATTTTGCTGATGTCGCTTTGCATCAACTGAGGAAGGGAGGCGGCCAGCCCTGGAGAAGGTCACAAGATGGTGCAAGAACGCCCCATTCTGCCCATTGCCATCCCTTATGCCAATGAAACTAGTACAGCAAAGTAACTGCACCCTGAAGGATCCATATTATATGATTATTACAAACTAAATTCATGACGTTAGAAGCAGAGTTCAAGAGCAAGATAGTGTGACAAAATTTCCTTCTCCTAAGGAGCATCACTCGGAGACAGGACTGCACTGTAGCTAAGTGGTTGAATGTGATCTGAACGTGTATCGCCGTCTGTATCTATGTTCCTGAAACTTGTCTCATAAAAGGAGGCTATTCTCTGTGTGTAGGGAGGAGAGCACCTTTTTTTTTACCATGGCTTTGCTATGAAATGCTGAAAAGTGGGTGGAGGAGAGACACATTCTGAGATGCAAGCCAGATTTTTACCCGAAGAAGCTATTTTCTTGAATGTTCCTCTGGAATCAAATTATGTTTTTAAAAAAGCAGTTTAAGGGATTATGGATTATTGATCCATAAGGAATGATTACAGATGGAAGCTTTTACCATAGTTACATTCCAGCAGTGAGCAAAACTGAGCAATAGGACAAATATAATGGAGGCTCATACACAAGCTGGAGTGGCTAGCCAAAAGACTATGATTGTGAGGTTATATTTGAGAAATACTGACATATTATTTGGGGGACAATGAAGGTGGAATAGTACCTTGAATGACTTGCCCACAAGGCCCATCTGTTTATAAAAGCATTCCTGTAAGCCTTTGAAAATCTTACCGCTTCCTTCCTTAGCAGGACTGTGCGAACGCAGTGTTCTTTGGAAATTAATACCACGAGAGGAAAAGAGTAGGTAAAAAACATTCTCCCCCCCCCACCCCAGTGGATAAATTAATCTGAAGGACAAGGACAACATCTTCCAAAAAAAGGAATATATAAAAAAATAAAAATATGTAGATTTCATCTCCTTTTGAAGACACACTGAAGTCTGAGGAGACAAATGTACCTACTTTTGAAAAGTTACATTCTGACAGTTTTTGTGTAAATGCATATGCATGCATCTGTATCTATTCATGATAGATCTAGATCTAGAGCTAGACCTAGATCTGATCTGGCTGCTGGTTAAATAGCTCAGTGGTAAAGGCAGAAATTGATTGCCCATTGGGTCTCCTTTGAGTATTAAGCCTGTCTGACCTTTAGCAATCGGCAGTCTCAGGGAGCCCCCAAAAGAAAGGGTAGATGACTTCTGAGTTGCCCCCATCTAGAAAACCATGAAAAGAATCACTTAAAAGTCGGGATTGACTTGAAAGCACCAAATTGTTATTATATACAATTGATTCCTACTACTACTAATGCCTGTAGATGAGACAGACTTCCTTCTAGTGATTTGTGGAATATTGTTATATTGTTCTCACATCATCATTGGCATCCTTCAGTCTCGAAAGACTATGGTATCATGCCTGGAGTAGAGATCCTAAGAACAACACCTAGTGTGCCTAAATAGACCAATTTGGGAATGGCAGTCTCTACCACACTGGGGGCAGATGTATTCTGTTTCTTGCCTGGTCCTCGAGTTTCATTCTTTCCATGCCTGCCTCTTTTCCTCTGCCTGTTGGACAATTGCCTCTTCAAATTTATGTAGACCATGCTGTATCTCTTGCCTCCAGACAGTGTGATAGGAGGTCAGGGTTTCCCATCTGTTGAGGTCCATTCCCAAAGTCTTCAGGTCCCTCTTACATATATCCTTATACCGCAGCTGTGGTCTCCCTCTGGAGCGCTTTCCCTTCATTAGTTCTCCTGTGTTTCTTTTATTTTTCTCTTTATTTTAGAGCACCAACCTGGCCACCCCTGGGGTCGGGTCAGCACTTCTTTTACTTTGTTTATTTTTTCTTTATTTTAGAGCACCGACCTGGCCACCCCGCGATTGGATCGGCACTCCTTTTATTTTATTTTATTTATTTTTATTAATATTTTTAATGCCGACCATGTGGCCCGTGTTACAACTGTAGTGTGGGCTGGTTGGCTTTTTAAAAAAAAAACTTTTGCTGGCCATGGGCCAGTTTCGCAGTCTGTGGGCCAGGTCCAGTGCTTGCGGGCCAGATTGGGGTGTTTTTTTCCACCCTGTGGGCAGGTTCCATGGCCTGCGAGCCAGGCATGGTGCTCACAGACCAGTAACAGGGCCCACAAGCCGGGTCCAGTGCTTGCAGGCCAGTACCAGGGCCTGCACGCTGGATATTTTATTTATTTATTTTTATTTATTTATTTATGTTTACTGCTGACCATGGCTGCCTACCAGCTTTAGCGTGGTCGGTTGGCTTTATTTTTCTGGTTGCCCCCTCCCTGCAGCCAGCAACACCAGACCATCCAGGAAGGACCAGCACCAGGTAGGAGACATCTCCACCACCATTAACAAAACGAACGGACACAAACCATTTTTTT
>JAHTLZ010000016.1:53638106-53651118 GCA_023846285.1 Phrynocephalus versicolor | reverse complement strand
AGAAGAAGAAGAAGAAGAAGAAGAAGAAGAAGAAGAAGAAAGCAAGTTGATACAGACTTGTGACCCTTTCCAGGGTTTTCTAGGTCTGGGGGCATCCCAGAAGTGTACAGCTTGCCCGTCCACACAGGCTGAGGTATTTTTGAAGGCACACATTGAACTCCCAATCTCTGACCATACACACACACACACACACACACACACACACAACCTTTTCTAGTTTTCTATCAAATATATGAAGTTTGAAAGTAGAACTTATTGCTAAAAATGCTCTTCCCATTGTGTTCAGTGTACCAGTGGAAATAACATGAGCATAGTTTTTATGACTGTTGTCATTGAGGGACACATCTACTTTGGTGATTTTTCTGTATAAATAAATCCAGTGTGAATCATGATTTGTGAGAATATATGATTTTTTGTTCATGTATTACATATGTACCTTCTTATTAAACTTTATCCTTGACCATGCTATATTGTTCCACAGTGCTCATCTCAGCATTAGTCTTTTTATTGGCTCAGTCAATCCATTAATAGGTTAAATGCTAATCTGCATAGTTACAAAATATCACAATCTCAATTTGATACTTTGTATGGAAGTGAGAGCTGGACTATAAAGAAGGCCGATTGTTGCAGAATTAATGCTTTTGAGCTGTGTTGCTGGAGGAGAGTCTGGAGAGTCTCCTGGACTGCAAGGAGATCAAACCTATTCATCCTGAAATAAATCTACCCTGGATGCTCATTGGAAGGACATATTTTGAAGCTGAGGCTCCAGTACTTTGGCCACCTCATGAGGAGAGAAGAGTCCTTGAAAAAGTCCCTGATGTTTGGAAAGATTGAAGGCAAAAGTAAAAGGGGATGGCAGAGAATGAGATGGGTGGATGGTGCTATCAATGCAACCAACATGGATTTGACCAATCTTGGGGAGACAGTGGAAGACAGAAGGGCCTGGTGTGCTCTAGTCCATGGGGTCACAAAGAATTGGACATGACTGAACGACTGAACAACAACAATGCATTGGTAGCAATTTGAGATGGAAATGAATTTAAGTGGGCAGGGGGACTCTCATTGCTGAAATGTGCCAGCACTGTTAACCATATTGAAATACTATTTCATGAAAAACTGCATAGCCAAGGACACCAAATAGAAAGTTACTCTATGCATCCAAAGGCTTCCTACTGCAGTCATAAGTCTACAAATCACTCTTCACAAAGGCAGTTTTTCCCATTCCAGGAAGACCGAGGAAGTAGCAAATATAAACAAGACATCTTCCTTAACTGGAAAGAAACAGTTCTAACTTGGGCATCCCTGGGGAAGGAAGCTACCTCCAAATTTTTGTGGAGAGGCCCGCCAGCCATGGTCAGGGTACTGCCTGGCTTCTCAGGAATGTCAACCCAGTTAATTGATTAGAAAAGGATGAAAAAGATAGAGGGAAAACCAAAATCAGGGAAGAACATTGACACATAATAGCATACACTTCACATTCCCAGGTGTACATTGGAACCCGTGACTTCAAAGCCGTTCAAGTACTATATCATCCACACTCGTCGTCATTCAGTCATTCAGTCATGTCCGACTCTTCGTGACCCCATGGACCAGAGCTCGCCAGGCCTTCCTGTCTTTCACTCCCTCCCGGAGTTTGGTCAAATCCATATTGGTTGCATGGATGACACCATCCAACCATCTCATTCTCTGCCATCCTCTTTTCCTTTTGCCTTCAATCTTTCCCAACATTGGGGACCTTTCCAAGGAGTCCTCTCTCCTCATGAGGTGGCCAAAGTACTGGAGCCTCAGCTTCAAAATTTGTCCTTCCAGTGAACATTCAGGGTTGATTTCCTTCATCCGTACTAGTGGTTAGCAAGCATGTGATGTTGGGATTTATTCTCCTGACAAGCATTACTGCACCACTTGTGTCCCACCAGATGTGACTTCGACTACCATTATCACTTAACATTGCTATAGTAACTACTGTTTATACTAAATGCAGTAAGAGCTAGAAGGCCCTGAGTCTCTTTTCCTGTAACAATGAGAATGAACCTGATTTTCTGTTTTGTTGCTTATTTGACTTCTCTGAAATAATTCCTTCTGTAGTTTTGTGCAATCCCCTTGCTTTTTCAGGGTGACTGCAAATGAGTAAGGTAGAGTTATCTGAACTATGCTATCTCACTGCTTTCTACAGACTGTATGTCTCTCATAAAATATTGTCTCGATCCAGAGCCTTAAGAACTTTGTATGTTCTCTTTCCTCCATTTTGAGAACATGTTATTTATCCCCACCATTTACATTCTGTTCTCTGATCTCACAACAATGTTAATATAGAGTAAAAAAAAATTCAAAGTGCAGTGCTTACTTATGACAACCCTTTTCAATGCCACCTTGTTAAATTTGTTGTTCGGATTCCAATTCACTTTTGCAGAATTCAGAGTACACCAGTGAGGCATGCTATGTTGCACAATTCAATGCAGTTGGCCTGATACAATCTCTCTCTTTCTGAGTGTTCCAAAAGAAAGTGAACATATGATAAATACAAGACTAATTAACAACATTTGTATAAATGTCTAGAGCCAGGCTAGATTTCATGATGGAGTTTTTACAGTAAAATGGCACTGTTCATGCTTGCTTGGGGAGACTAACAGGCAGCCAACTTTTTGTTTGAAAAGTATTTAGATTTTCCCAAGGTCATTCAGACTCCTCTTTATTTATAAAATTATGTTGCCTAGATAATCTTTTTCTTTTAAAAAAATCTATTCCAGTGTACTAAGAGCTTTCTTTTAATGCTTAAAATGGTTTTAAGTTCTACAGAACTGTTTGCTTACTACTGATGAATCTTGCAAACACAGTTTCACAAAATAAGTCCCTTTTTTGCATTCAGACAACATGAACAAGGGTAATAACAACAAAACACTACAATTTGTGCACTAAACTTAGTCTAGAAAGGACTGCAGCCAGCAGAACAACTAAATCTGATAGAAGAAAGTCCTGGTATCACATGCATCTGTATTGCACGCCATTTTCTCATTCAGAGCATTTGACTACTATAGTTCTCAAAAGCATTTCTCTATGAGAGTATCATGGAATACTTAATAGTGTAAGAATTGATAACATCGGCAGTCTGAACAGTAATTTTGGTAAATACATAATAATTCACATGCCAGAATGATTCATTCTGTAGGTTATCTTTCAAGGAAAAATAGATATGAAGTGTGGTATCCAGGATGTAAAAGAATATTCTTGCTTAAGAATTTAAGGCAATGGTTTGCAGTGAGTCCAGCTTCTGTTTTTGGAATGTCTGTGTGTGTTGTGTTGTTACAGTTGTGACTGACTCTTCCTGACCCCATGTCCATGAAGTTTTCTTGGCAGGAATACTGGAGTGGTTTGCCAGTTCCTATTCCAGGCACCTACAGCCCTTGGTATTCCCTAGTGGTCTCTCATCCAAGTACTAACCAGGGCCAACCCTGCTTAGCTTCTGAAATCAGGTGAGATTGGATGTGCTCAGGGCATCTAGGCAGCTTCTTAGAATAGCTTTGTATAAAAACTAGGTCATACTACTGATCGCCAACTTTCTATGAGGACACGGCACTCTTTCCATCTTTTAGTCTTTTCTGTGACTTTCAAGTAACATATGCAGGAATTATCTCACCTTTAGGCACATAATCTACTGGCATGATAAACTTTTAGAGTCCACTTTTAGAATAGAATAGAATTTTATTGTCATTATGCATATGCAAGATATGCACAATGAAATTAGAGTGCTGTTCCACAACACACTCCAAACAAGGAATGATACAAAACACATAAAGCACATAAAACACCATACAAGATATTAAAAACTCTTAAAATTGCTTACAAAATTTAAAACACTACTTAAAAACTGATTAGGATGGTGCTAAAACTGTCGTGTTTAACTTGGATACCACTCTGGGATAAAAACTGTTCTTTAGTCTATTTGTCCTTGACCTAATAGTCCTAGATCTGTTAATCAAGTAATTCACTGCATTAAGCTTTGTTTCACAACAAAAGAGCCTTTCCACATGATCTGAGACTCACTGGACTCTTTGACAGGATTCAGGACTAGCACCTGATCCCTCACATGAAAGTCATGGTGCCTTGCTTTTGCATGTCTCCCTGGATCAGAACATTGTCCTCCGAATGCCTACATCACTGGAACACTGCCTACAGACATCCTCACTCTTTACAAGAAGATATCACAGCTAACCAGAAGGGGGAAAGGCTGTTCAAATCATTTCAGCTTTTAAAAACAGGAGCTTTCCAGTGGCAGAGGAAGAAAGATTTTTTTTTTTTGGGGGGGGGGAGCAAAAAAGGCTGGATCAATTCAAATCAGTGTTAATGGCACGAGTCCTTAGAAAGTATGTTGAATTCACCCATTTTATACGGGGAGCAAATCTCACATTAATTCATCATGTAGACACACTCTTAGTCATGATGACTGTCTTAAGCTGAATCATAGCCATTTTGTTTAATGTTAAGTGAGATTGTAAGAAGGCTATGTTTATTTTATTAGACCTGTGGTGGTTCACAGTCCAGTTGCCTATGGGAATTCGCCCAACAGCTAAAATCCAAAACCACCTTCACCACAAAAGCCTTCATGTGCTGCAATAAAGAGGACATGCGTCCCAGAAGGTGCCAAGCCACAGATTTTGAGAAAATCAGAAAAATGTTGTTGGCCTGAGGATACAGCTAGCCTTGAGAAGAATTCTTCCATCATATGGGGAGCAATCAAGACTTGAGATATGAAATGCAGTCCCATCTGCCAAACATTCTCAAAGGAATTGTACAGTGTCATGTTCCTATGTTTGCTTATATCGTTTCCCTGCACTGCTAAAAAAGTACAAAGTCACTTTTCATGAAGGCTTCTTAACCTGTGGGGACCTTCTCTAAAGTAGCATCAGTTTTATTAGGTGAAGAAATTTATCACAATTTTTTTAAAAAAAACTTATTTCCCTTTATGCCTCTCTGAAGGTCTATTAAGCCTTAATACCACTAGTTTCACTGTTGGCATGCCATTTGCTTCAAGAGAGAAAAGAAAGACAGCATAAAGTGTTTTCAACAAATTTAAATAAATTAAATTAGTTAACTTATTTTAAATATTTTTACCCTACGTATACGTATCATTAAACAGGACCCAAGTCATCTTATATTGTTAATATACAAAATTAAAGCTAACAACAGTAGTGTTTCCCAAACGGTATGCCATGCCACCTTGGGGTGTGGAACCCAACCATGGTGCCACAGAATTCTCTGAAATGAAAGGAAGTACTACTCAGGCTGGGTTCCACCCCTCCCCTTCTTCTTAACCCGCCCCCCATAAAAATAGAAGCTTTTGATATGTGCAAGAATGTTGATTCTTCCACCTGCAATGCAAGCTACCTGTTGAGGCAGCTCTGCGTTGTTACCTCCTCCTTGGCCACTGCCATCATTCTTTCTACAGTGCACTCAGCGATTCTCACAGTGTGTTGCTTGCACCCCTGGGAAGATGTTTGAGCTGGTGTGAGGAGGAGGAGGAGGAGGAAAAGGCAAGTGGGACAGCCATCTTTCAGGCATTTTAGGTACACCAATGCTTCTTGCTACTAGAACAACAGGTTGCTTGCATGTGTGGATCTGGCTGGTTGGGGCGGGGGCTTCCCTTTTGCATCTCCTCCACAGTGCTTGCCTGCCAAAGGACTTCCTTAGATTGAGATGACAAGGAGAATGGGTGTCGTTCACATACTGGTGGCACCTTCCCATGAAGTTGGAAATCTTTCCTTGCTGATGAAAACATTGTGGATCTGGAAGAAGCATCTTGAAGAAGTGATACAGTACATATTTCCAGCTGTTCTCCAGGGCATTTGGTATAGCTGCAGAGCAAGGTGGGACTGGTGTTATGGTAATTCATTGCATAGGCCTTGCATTCTAAAATGTTCCCCATCTACCTTTTAACTGAGAGTAGAAGGACATGAATGCCTGCATTCTTGCATTGTCCTTGAGTGGTTAGGTCAGAGATTTGGGTGTTCATCAATGTATCTCTCGATGCGCTTGACCCATTTTTTTTGTTTTTCCTTTGTTCTGCTTATTTTTTTATTGGAGTGGTGTTACGATGTGAATGAGTCATGTATATACATGGAAGCATTTTAAAGCCCCCTATACTTCCAGCTCAATCCATTTCAGCTTGAACTATATGCAACCAATGTCACATAGCCCTGAATGTGTAAAGGGAACGTGGGGGCATGAGGTGAGGAAGGGAGAGCCCAGGGACAGGTGATTTTTTCACCCAGCGCGTTGTAAGTCTATGGAATTCCCTGCCACACAATGTGGTGATGGCATCTGACCTGGATGCCTTCAAAAGGGGACTGGACAGATTCCTAGAGGAAAAGTCCATCACGGGTTACAAACCATGATGGAGATGTGTAATCTCTAGGCTTAAAACCAGGGTACTTCAAGGGCCAGATGCAGGGGAGTGGTATCAGGAGAAAGATATCTAGTCTCATGCGCTCCCAAACGCATCTGGTGGGGCCGCTGTGAGATACAGGAAGCTGGACTAGATGGGCCTTTGGCCTGATCCAGCATGGCTCTTCTTATGTTCTTATGTTCTTATGTTCTTATGTTCTTATGATTGAAGGGTAAACAAGCCAGCAGCAGACAGGTGGGAGAGTTCTACTATTGTTTATACACACACACTAAAAAAGAGGCAGGGGCATTCACCAATGTGGAATGAATTCCACATCTGCTACAAAGCAAATGGACCTGTTAGAGGAATGGAAATATATGCTCCCCTGGTACAGCAGTCCACCTGTACATGTGCCTTGTGTGTTGTTGTTGTTCAGTCGTTCAGTCGTGTCCGACTCTTCGTGACCCCATGGACCAGAGCTCGCCAGGCCTTCCTGTCCTCCACTGCCTCCCGGAGTTTGGTCAAATCCATATTGGTTGCATTGATGACACCGTCCAACCATCTCATTCTCTGCCGTCCTCTTTTCCTTTTGCCTTCAATCTTTCCCAACATCCGGGACCTTTCCAAGGAGTCCTCTCTCCTCATGAGGTGGCCAAAGTACTGGAGCCTCAGCTTCAAAATCTGTCCTTCCAGTGAACATTTGGGGCTGATTTCTCTCAGGATGGATAAGTTTGTTCTCCCTGCAGTCCAGGGGACTCTCAAGACTCTCCTCCAGCACCACAGCACAAAAGCATCTATTCCGTGGTGCTCAGCCTTCTTTCTAGTCCAGTGTGTACACTAACACTTGTGTCCTTTTAAAAAGGTGAACCCAAGGGGGAAAGTTGTCAGTGAGTTCAGTTAGAAGCACCTCCAAAAAGGGCACAAGGCTCAGCGAGTTCTAGTGTCTCTGCCCTTATTTGGCACTAGATGGAATGGCAGGGGATGGGTCAATGTACAGCCATGTTAAAGAACGTGCTCTTTGCTAAAATAAGAATAAATAAATGATCACCTTTGATCCATTTATCACCTTTTGATTTTCAGTGACGAAAATAATTTTGTCAACATTAGGAAAAGAAAAAGGGATGGGATAAAGGAAAGGAAAGTTAAAAAGAAACTGTTGCTGTCCGGTCATAAATCATTCCCCAGCTGTCCTTTAAATAGAGGAGGATTTATGGAACAGCCCTCTGTCACAAACTTAAAAGTAAATAGCTCATTAGAGGGAGGAAATACATACAAGAGAAATGGTACCTTTGGGAAACATTAACCTTCTATATCCAGCCTAGTTTCCGGGTTGGTTTTTTTTAGCCATGCAAGGATATAAGTTATCAACTGAGAGGTCACAGGTCAATGCCTCAGCACCTTAGACCTCTTTTTGAGGGCTGAATTACTCACTGGCAATATACCCACTGTAGAAATATACTGTAGTTTAGTTTTCTGTCATTCTGTCTTTCAACAAATGAGGGAAGATTTAATAACACTGTTCTTCTGTACATAGGTATAATTATAATAGTCTGAATTGGAATCTTCATAATAGTATGGAAGACACTAGTTTGGTATTTTATTTATATAATTATTGAAACAGTTTTTCCTAGAAAAGGACCCAAGGTGGTTAACATCGTTGAAACACTATACTAAAAGCTTAAAACAATAAATGTGTTTATATGGCAAAAGAAAAAAGTAAGGATTGTTTATTTACAGGACAGAACTAAAGCTGTTGATTTTGCTCTGCCCAATTTGGTGTTGTATTACAAGGCAGCTGGTATGACTTGGGTTAAAGACTGGATCTTGATGACAAATAATAGAACACTGCAGCTTGAGAGTCATGATTTAGACAGGGGCTGGCATCATTATGTATGGTATAAGGGTAATATACCTACCCTTTTCAAAAAAAAAAATTGGATAAGGAATGCCTTAATCAAAATATGGCTATCCATAAAAAAACAGTTTTATCCTAAAGCACCAATGTGGCTATCTCCGTTAGGAGCGATAACTAGTTCTCTTACAAGTGCAAGCCTTAAACCTCTAACCTATAGACAACTTTTGAATGCTGATTGCTCCTTGAAGCCACTAGCAAAATTAATATCTGAAAGTCCCAAGTTAGACTGGTGGAAGTACCAACAAATACACTCACACTTTAAAAATCTCACCAAAGAGGGGGAATTTATGACTAATGACACTCCACTCGACAAAATACTATCTTCTGGTGATTCAAAGCTTCTTAGTAAATTCTATAGTATTTTGCTAAATGAAAAAATGATTGATACATTGGTAAAAGATACTATGATAAGATGGGAAGAAAATTTTGGCTATCCTATTCATCTAAACAAATGGGACTCCTTGTGGAATACGATTAAACTTTTTAAATCTATAGCCTTCAAGGAAAACTGTTATAAGATGTTTTATAGATGGCATTTCTCCCCCCCACCGTTTATCTAAGATGTATAATTGCTCACCCAAATGTTGGAAATGTAAACATGACAGTGGTACCTTCTATCATGTGGTGGACATGTAAAGAGGCAAAGGCATACTAGATAATGGTAAAATTATTTTTAGAAAGATATTTGAAGATTAAGTTAGAGCTTAGACCAGAATTTTTTCTATTAAATATAGTAGATATTATATCTCATATGACCAGAAACATGTACCTCATCATGTAATAGTTGCAGCAAGGATATTGTATGCGAAATTTTGGAAACAACCAGAAGTGCCAACAGAGAAAAACCTCCACGAAAAGATAAGAGAATGTATTGAAATCGACAGGCTCTCTGGTTTTCTAAAGGGAGACTACGAAGAGATTTCCAAAAAAAGATGGCAAGAAGTAACAAACTTATTAGTATTGTGATACTATTTGGTGATTTGTTAATATGCTAAATTGTTATTTTTGACTTGATATACTCAATGGAATTTTTATAGTGTATTCCCCCCTCATTCTCCCCTTCTTCTCCCCAAAAACCCAATAAAATTACTTAAATAGAAAAAAATAAATCTTTCAAATGTTGAAAAAATGAATTAAATAAATATTATATTTAAAATGTTAAGTAAAAGCCTTAACAAAAAGATATAAAAGCAACAAAAATACACACCATCCATTTTAGAATCTCGCAGCCAGATAATAAGGAAAAGCCTGCCTGAATGCTTCCAGAAGGACAACAAACATGGCACTAGCCATATTTGACAGGGAGTATCAGAGATTGTGCCCAAAATGAGATCCTCAGCAGGTGGAGCTGCTGTAGTGTGTGTGTGTGGTCTGCGAATCCTGTGACCACCCTAGGTAGCAACATGGCTGCTGAAATATAGACCTAGTGAAGCTTCTAAACACTCTCCAAAGGCATGACTTTAACTATGTAGAATATGATACGGCAATCCAGCCAGGATATAACTAAGACATGTGTCATTGTGGCTGTCAAGCCCCACACACAGAGCACACACACAGACAGAGTTCAGTTCGTTGCCAAAGTCTTTAGTGGAGAATCAAGCAAGTTCAAGTCCTTTGCTAACAATCAAGTGCCAGATAAATAACAGAATCCAACTCACAGCAATTACCAGTCTAAGTCAAAACCAGGATATCTCACGGAAACCAGATGCCAAGCCAAAGGGAACAGATCAAGCCGTGTCCAGGAATCCAGTCCAAAGTCAGAAAACAGTCCAAGGTCAGGAACAGACAGGAACGTGGTTGCAAGTTCAAATGACGCATTGCTCCCACAGAGAGCTCAAGGTGAGCTTGCCAGCTTTATCCCAAAACAGGGAACACACCCTTACTTCTGGAAAGGCTTCTGCTAGTACTCAGGGCTTTCCAACCTGATTCTCCGTCTAGCATCAAAGACTATTTCCCTAGCTCTTCTGGTAGCGCATCATTGCAGAATCCTGCTCATGGCCTTTCTAGGAGGTGAAGATATGTTTTCAGCTGAGTCATCAGACCCAGCTGCTTGCTGATTTGAGCTGCAAGGCTCCTCCAGCAGCTCTTCACCATTTAACCCCTCAGAGTCAGGTTCTGTGGCAGGCAGGGTCCTGGCAGTGGCCTGGTGAGAACGTTCAGTTAATGGGCACAGCTGACACACTAGTTTTGACTATCCAAAGACATTCTTGGCAGCCACCAAATCTGGGCATTCAGGCTCCAAGATCAGTCCAAACTGCACATCTGTATTTTCAGAGAGAGTGCAACACCATCCAGCAGAGCCGTCCTATTCCCTTTAGCTCACCCGGAGTACTCCTGTCTTATCCATATTAGGTTTCAGTGTATTCACTCTCATGGAGTCATTACTGATACCAGGCACTAGAGATGGGCACGAAATGAACAATTTTTCATTTCTGTTTTCTCTTTTTGTTTCGTTATGTAACAAAACGACAAATGAATTTTGTCTCTAAAATGAAATGAAACAAACAGAAACACCAGAAATTTTGTCGTCCGTTTTGTTTTCGTCATGGCAATACATTGAACTGCTTTAAATGCTAAAAAAAATCACAGAAATTGAAATAAATGGTAACAAAACGGTAACAAAATGAACAAAAATGAAAACAATTTTTTGCAAAAACTCGCGAAAAATGGAAACGAACCGAAACGGACCCCTAAATGACAAACGAAAAACGAAATGCCATTTTTCTATTTGTGCCCATCTCTACCAGGCACTGATTTAGAACTGAAAAAGCTTCCTTGGATTTTGATAGAAAGAAAAGGTAGAGTTTGATATCGTTTGCATACTGGTGGCACTAAACACAAAACCCTAAACAATCTCCCCCAGCAATTTTATGTAAATATTAAATTTCCAGTGTAGGTCACCCATCAAACAGTATTCATTTCATAACCAGGCCTGAAGTTACTCTGAAATAGATCTAGATAATCCATCTCATCCAGCAACCCCTGGAACTTGAGAAGCCAGGACCTACTTTATCATCCACTTTAAAATGTTGCAAAAATGGAACATTAAAGACTGACCAATCATTATCCAATAATAGCAGGCCTTTTCCAACAATGGCCCAACTACTATCTTTTTAAAAATCATCAACTTCAATTATTTCCATATATAAATGAAGTTTATGATTTTTAAAAATACAACTCTCGCTTTCTATGGAAGCTTTTCAAATTACAGTACCACCATTTTTAAAGTAGTTGGCACCTCTGCTGTCTCAATTATCAGCTTTTTTCACATTGGTGACAATCGTATTCAGCTACCACCTTTCACTGTGAAGAGTCTCAGTAGACAATCATTTCCTTTGTAAAATGACACCATATTACATTTGGGAGCTTGGGTAGTGGATTGTCTTTCCACCTTATTGCATACGCTAAGGGCTCTTATTTTCAGGCTATGACACTAATTGAACATTACACTTTCATTTCGAATCCCAGGTAAAGTCAAAATTAAAAATGACAGCAGCTCAGTGAGACTGCTATAGTTCTCCTGCTACCTATCCGAAATAATGAAATGAGTATCACAGAATTCAAGGGTCAAACAGACTGCTAATAACTTATATTCTTCTTTGAATCTCCACTACACAATTATTCCTCTTGGCAGCTTTGACCTTGGTCTTGTCTTTCTGGTCACAGATCTTTGAGAAAGATGGCGTCTGGATATTTAACTTAATTGTAGCATCTGTCTCTAGTAGAAGATGAGGTTTTCTTTTTTAAAAAAAAGCTGTAGATTTTAGTAGCATAAAACAAGAACACAAGGGATAACTGTTATCTGACAGCATTAAATGAAAACCAAGTAAGTACTGTATGCTGAACCCATGGCTGTCAATTACCTGGGTTTGAATACTGGTAGCAGACCTGACTATAGTTATCACATTTCTTATATGCAACTACTCTTGGATCCCTGGACACTAACTACTGGGTGGTAAGATTTTGGAAATATAATGGTGGCCTTAATTTTAGATGCAAAAGGCATGAGCTGTGGATTAGGATGTCTTTTCCATTGGCAGTCAACTCATACAGAAAAATTATGTCTTCTCGATTTCAGTTGAATATCAGGAAAAACTGCCACAACAATAACACAGAGTTTAATTAAACCAGGCATCCAATAACTTTTTAAACACCATTAAAGAGGATATACTTCTCTTTTATTTGTTTTTCTCACTAATATAATTGCTATCATCACAGGAAATTTTATGTCCACAGTGGTGAAACGTGACCTTGTTATTTGCATATGCAGATTTATTTAATATTGACAGGCCCTCCTGGTAGCTGGCAGGACATAAGAATTAATACATAACAACTCACAATAAGATTCTGAAAAAACAGCACTATAGGACTATCAATGCCATTTTGAAATGAACCTACACAGAAACACATAAAAAAGAACCTGATTTTTTTTATTAATTTGTTCTGCCAAATCACTTCTGACTTATGTGACTTAGTTTCTCATATTTAAGACCCATGTGCAAACTACAGAATCAAGAAGTTGAACTACTGAGTTCAATCAGACTCTTTCTCAAGAAGCTAAGTGATTGCTACCAGCCAATTCTGTGGAAAAGATCAGTTGATGTATACAACAACTTTTGCTGCTGCTGCTGCTGTTGATACTACTACTACTACTACTACTACTACTACTACTACTACTACTACTACTACTACTACTACTACTACTACTACTACTACTA
>JAHTLZ010000016.1:53609884-53630922 GCA_023846285.1 Phrynocephalus versicolor | reverse complement strand
TATCTATCTATCTATCTATCTATCTATCTATCTATCTATCTATCTATGGGAGTCCAAGTGCAAAAATAGTTATTTTTACAGGTTCTGCTTATTCCCAAGACCCCCAGGATAATCTCTTGACACCACAGTGTCTGATTGGAAAACATTTCAAGTTGTATCAAAGGGAAAGCCTTTATTTCTGTACACAAAGACCTCCTGCTATCTTTGGTTTCTCTAAGCCAGACCAGCTGACCCACCCTTGTCTATACAGAAAGCCAAACTGTCTAGTTGTCAAAAGCCCTTGACATATCCAAATCATGCCAGTATCAAACAGAAAGTGAATGCATGGTGATGCTTACCACTGGGCAGAGACACTGAAGAATGAAGTTCATGTTTGCACCAGTCCATCTGAGCATTTCTGGCTTTGGTTTCACTAACATCTGGGTGGGAGTCACATCTGGCATCCATATCTTCTTCAGTAAAAAGAACATCCAGCTCAATTTTCTCAACTGACATTGTGATGATACGTTTGTTAAGAGGATCTCTGTTATCTGTTGATTAAGATGAAGTGGCATTAACTAAATCCAGTTTGTTTGTCTGCCGGGTTGAAAAAATAGGTTGAGAGTGAAAATTAAACACGCCTCATCAATCAGGAAAACTGACAATTGTCTTAGAATCCAGAGCCAGTAATTCCAGCAAAATCAGTATGAAAACTAAGTCAGAACTCTAGGACTTTCTAATTTTCTCCCAGGATATCAAAAGAAAAGAAAACTTATTCCTTAAAAAATTTCTTCTGTGCCTGCATGACAACAATGTTATGGTATCTGCATGTCTGCTGAAGAAATAAACAGGGTAAGTGGAGACATCTGTATGTCTGCAAAGATCTGCTCTTAATAACTTTGTTTTAGCAGCTCTAATTCATATTTTAGTTCACATGTGCAACACTAGGAGGGGCTTAGTGGTACCAATGAAAACAAGTGGATTCTAGGGGAAGGCTCTTGAAAAGTAGAAGTTTATGATGCCAGAACACTCAGATCTCACCCTTGCCCTGGAGATTTGCAGCAAGGTTCAAAAGTAAATCAATGCAGAAACCTTGCCTTTCTCCCAAATGCCCAATGGTTCTAGGCAGCCCAGGGTTATTTGTGGGAATATCAACTTTAACATGAATGGGACTTTATTTTTTTAAAGAGTCTAGAATTTCATCATACCTGGTATGCTTGGTTTTGTGGTTACAAAAAAAAGACAAGAAAAGATAAGAAGAACATTCAAAAGGAATTACTTGGAGTAACGAAAAATAGCATTATTAGTCCCAATTACATGATCCTGCTTTATAATATTGGTGCCTTCAAGAATAATGCCAAAGTCCCTCTTATCCAGGAACAAGTATTATAAACTTGTGACCATCTAGAACTTTTTAGAAACACCTTTTTTGGGGGGATCTGCTGATTGATATCTGATCAACAACCCTGTGGTTAAGTGATCTTTTATAGTAACGAGCTTTTCACTGGACCAGTGTTTTATTAGTTCACCTATCCTGGGAGGGGTGGGGAGGCTGGGGTATGGCAAATATGTTCGTATTTAAGTCAGCAAGAAATGACTCAATTTTTTAAACATTTCCTTTCTCCCTAACTTGTACAAAAGACAGCAGTTGTAATGCTTTTTTCCTGCTTAATTCTTGCCCCTTGTTTAAAAAGTCCAAATGAGTAGCGCAGAGAGCCATCTGCTGGCAAGAGTGAGACATTACACAATATTTCAAAACATGCCTTGATCTGACTTAAGCTTTCTAAAAAGAGGAATTCAGAAGTAGACTAGGTGATACCTTTATTGGTCACTACTAAAATAAAAAATGTAAGCTAAGCTTTCGATAGCAACTTGCTATCTTTATCAAAGCATTGTACTAAAAATTCAATCTTGTTAGAGGATGTTGTCTATTAGGTGCTGAGAATCTTTTTGGTGAGATGGAATACACCAGATGATGGTATCAGGAGGCAGGGCTGGTGTTAAGACTGCTTCAAAGTCCTGGATACAGTTTAACACCCAGCATATCAAACAAAGCAGCATAGTGCTTGACCATACCCCTTCCCTTCTTCCCACCAAGTGCGATTTTTCTGGTGTGATGCTGAGGAAGGTTACTCTGTGGAGACATGACAGTCAAGGAACACTCCACACTTTGAAATTATTCAGAGATAAACAAGAAGCTTCAAGGATATGATCCAGAGATTATCCCTCCCTTTTAAAAAAATCTAATTATTAATAGGCCAGTAGTTTTCCAGCATCGCCACAGAATTATATTGTACACAATTGTATTGTATTGCACAGAAAAAGTGCACCTGGAGCTAATTACCTACACATGTAACTGGATTTTTCTACAGGATCACAGTGCTGTTCCGTTTGGGTGTCCCCCTAACCCTAGCATACATGTGGTAAGAGGAGAGAATTGTGTGGTCTTCAATAAATAATTACAGAAAATAAAATCAATGCTGTTGCTTCTCCTTTGTTCACATTTCTCTTAGAAATATGACAAAATGTGAAAAAAGTGCCTATTCTCTTACCCATTTTGAGCACGTATTGTTTCCACAAGAAACACTGGTTTTCTGCAGACATCTACCATACATAAGGACTGAATATTGCTTTGCATGTATTTTTGAAAAATTGACCTATCCTACAAAGATGGAAGGACAGCTACTGCATGACTTTAATGATCATCTGCATAAGCATTAGCTATCTTTTTCAAGATTTCTGTCTTCAGGGACTTTTCTATCAAGAAAACCTTTCTTCTTAATGTTGTGCAATGGAGAGAAACCAGGACTTTGGAAGACCTCAGATTAATTTCCCCTTCTGACAGGGCTTCTGTGGGAGGCCTTGAGCAACTCGTCTCTCCTGGTTTACACTGAATATCTATGCAAAATTGGCAAAGTAATGATATCCCTCAAAGGCGGTGAGTGAGAGATGGATCATAAGAGATCCTGGAGATGAGCAGTGTTGCATACATATTGAACAACATTGAGTGCACAGAGGTATTTGACACTGCCCTAATATACATTTGAATAAATTTCACCCAGTCACACCTATTGCAATACATCTTTTTACTCATAAGATATTCATTATTATTATTTTAAATGTAGTTATTTACTGGGTCCAGAAAGATGCCTTGGGGCTATTCCACAGAATTCCTATGTTTTGAAATGGGGACAAATAGAAAAATGGTGATGTGCTATGTCTGTGAAGATTCTCAGTCATCCAGTTGAGTTTATCTGGAAGTTGAGTCATGGCAACTGGACTTCTTTTTCTTGAGAGATAGAAACGTTTCGCTGCTCATCCAAACAGCTTCATCAGTCTGAATACAGCTAGTGTGAGTCCTGATGTGCTGTGATTTTTAATTCATCGACATTGATAAATCATGAATCACAAATTTATATATAAATATAGATATGTAAGAGCTTCTTCCAAAACTCTTTACACTAAAGTAGACTTATCTGGAGCACAGTTGCTAGGTTGACCATCATTCCCAATAGGTGAACAAATCAGTACTATCTCAACTAGAGATGGGCATTGTGTTTCATTGTTTGTTATTCGGTTTGGCACAGGGAAAAAACGGAGCACCGACCAGGCCCCAAGAACTGCATGGTCGGCACTGAAAGGAAAACAAAGAACAAAAAAAGCCCCACACTACAGCAGTACTGTGGGGCCTGAACCTGGACGTGGGGGGAACCCTGCTGCTGCAGTGCCCGCCTACAGCTTCCCCGCACAGGAAGACTAAACCCAGTGGCAAGGGGTCGCCACCGCTGCCACCTCCGAGCCCCGCCGCTGCCGCTGCCGCTGCCACTTCAGAGCCCCGCTACCCCCGAAGCTGCCCCGGCCGCCCCGCTGACTTCGCAGCCTGAGCCAATGATAGCTGAGGCGCCCAGAGGTTGCAGCTCCACCTCCAAGCCCAACAGGTCAGTGATGGCAAAACCTTTTGAGCGCAGGCTCCCGGCAGGGGAGGCTGTGTGGGGAAGCGAGGAGGAGGGATCTCCCGCTCTGGGCTGATGCAGCACAGAGGCAAGTGGGGGAGCAGAAGGTGTTCTCTCCTGGTGGGCACCCTAAAATAAAATAATATTATTAATAAAAACCAGCGCCAACCAGCCCCAGGGGCCGCGCGGTTGGCACTGAAAGGAAAAACAACAACAAAAAGTCCTGCGCTACAGCTGCAGCATGGGGGCTGAACCTGGAAGTGGGGGGGGGGGGCCAAACAAAACTTAAATTAAAATAAATAAAAAGGGGGGAGCACCAACCGGGCCCCAAAGGTGGCCTGGTTGGCACCCTAAAATATAAAAAATAATAATTAAAAAAAACAGCGCCAACTGGACCCCAGGGGCCACATGGTGTGGGCTGGGAAAAAATGGGTAATAATGAATAACAAATTAACGAATCAACAAAAATGATTTTTTGTGAAAATTCACAAAAAACAAAACGAACCGGACCGGACCTCTCAACGAAGCGAAATGAAATGTCATTTTTTTGATTCGTGCCCATCTCTAATCTCAACTGTGCACACACCCTGTTAATTAGCTGTGTGGGATAAAAAAGATCAAAGCTCAACCCAGCTACGGGGAAAGCATTTTTAGCAAATTACAACCCCCAGAATACTCCAACTGTGGCATTCTGGGACCTGGAGTCCAACCATGTTCCTTTTCTAATATCTGGTTCCATCTCACAGCCTGTGGTGTATCGATGGTAATTCTCAGTGGCTGAGCTTTATACAAACTTGCTTTCAGGCTTCTGTGCTCATTCCTGTCAGCTCTGCAGTCCTCCAAGGCCAAATGCAAATATTTCATTAAAAAGACATTACCAAAGTTAGATGATGGGAAGACAGCCAGCTATAAAACATACTGTGTCTGACAACCATTTGAGGCAAGAGAACATGCTGGAAAAATATGTTATTCTGTTTATGCCTTTATGTGAAATAGATTGGGATCCTTTCAAGAGCTTCATATTCATCATGCCCAATTCTGCTTAGCATGATGTTCAGATAAGTAAATAAAATGATGCCAAGATAAGTAAATAAAACAAATACCACTTAAAGAATTACAAATGCCAATGATGATTGCATTTAGTTGAACAATATTGCATTTTCTGCTTTAACCTAAGGATCCTAAAACTCACAACTTGTTTCTGTTAGTTCTCTCACTTTGAATTCTTGAGGACAGTAGTGCTGATTTCTTTTCTCCTGGCTCCAAAGGGTCCCAGCTACTCAACTGTATGTGGTGGGAAAACAGAAGTGGGGCATGTATTTTTTTTTTTTTTTTGCCAGCGATGATTACACGGAATTTTCTGACCCTCTCCATACATTTTCCATATTGGGAAGTAAAGTGTTTGGTACAAATAATTTTAAAAAATTCCTGTGAAAGAATGTGCAGATTTCCCAAAACTAGGCTGCTGCTTTCTTTAAAACTCTGAAGCACTGGATGGGTTATTGGCCTCTTTAATAAGAATCAATTTGCTTTGTGTCGACTTTGCTTTTCCACAGACATTTATCATAAGTTACAGATCTGGGAGTCTTGCTTTTAGAATCATAGAATAGTGAAATTAGAAGTAGAGAAGGGTGTGAAACGAAAATATAGTGTTTCATTTCATTTCTCCTTTTGTTTCATTTTGTTTCATTACTAACAATTTTTAAAAAATAATTTCTACAACAAAACAAAATTATTCATTACGCTATATAGCTCCCTGGGTACTAGAAGCACAACATTTTTGGGGTAGCTTCTTTGTACCTTCCTTGTAAGCCTTCCAAACAAATTTGGAAAGGTTTGGGGTTCAGGGGGCTGAGTTATTAAACTTCCGAGTCAATTAGAAATGATTTTCTCCTGGGAGGAGCACATTTGGAGTTTAATAAATCAGCACCCTAAAGCCCAAACCTCTCCAAATTTGGGGGGCTTAAAGGAAAGAGTCCAAAGAAGCTATTTGTTTCCAATAAGACAAATCCTTTTGTTTCTAGAGGAAAGAAATGGCATTTCATTTCATTTTGCATTGAAATGGGTCCTACCATTTGGTTTCATAATGAAATGATAAAACAACATTTTGTTTTTCATTTCATGCCCGTCTCTAGTTAGAAGGGGTCTGTAATACCACCAAGTCTAATTCCCTGCTCCATCTAGGAATACAAATCAAGGATATCTGTCAGGTGGTTGTCCACATTTTTCTTGAATGCCTCCAGTGTTGGAACACTTACCACCTCTTGAGGTAATTGGTTCCATGTTTTAAAAAAAAATCAATAAAGGCTAGAGGAAAAGCAAATCAAATTCCAATATTGTCTGTCACAAATTATGACAGTTGTGGACAGAGGAGTGACCTATGGCAGAGGAGTGACCTGTGAAGGTGGATTGCTCGAGGATCTGTAGACCTTGCATGTTCATCTTGCAATAAAAATGCAAAGTACACTAAAGGGAGCAACAGGAAAATGCAGCAATGCCAAATAGAAGCTAGTGCTATGAGCTAAATAGTTAACACATTGTCATTTGCACGAAAAAAGAGAGAGCTTTCAGGAAAGCAAAGCCATAGAGCTTAAGAGAGTGGAATCTCATAAACTTAACAGCTATGTCTCCTGTGTGGCTTCACACTTGTTTATTGAAAATCGCCTTGAGGGATATTGCATTGTGCTAAACAGAGCTAAATGCCTTTTCTTCAGCCTGACAAGTGCTTTCCAGAGAACCTTAAGGAAACAAAAGAAAGCCAAAAGAAACAGCATGACTTCTATCAAATCTATGCAAGCATCTCTGTTGGTGAGAAAAACAGGCATCTTTTATCTGGTAAGTTGTTAACTGATTTATTCATTATTCTTTCCATGAGGGAGCAGTATTTTACATTGTTGGTTGTTAAAGAATACCAAAGACACTCAATATGTATATGCATTGCTCACTGAAACATTTTATGGCTTCATAAAATACTTCCATTGGCTGGAATTCCAAGCTGAGGTGGGCCAGAAATTTGTTCAGCTCACATTTTGCAAGGCCTCCCAAGCAAGCAAGCAAACAAACAAACTTATGGGGGGGGATAAATACCTCAGGGATCTAATTTCCAAAGTTTTGATACAGCTCCTCTTTGAAGTCTGATAGCCCCCAGTGAAAGCTGATAATGTACATTTAGGAACTCATCTTGCATTGCAAAGGCAAACACAGGTCATTCTCAAAGAAGCCAGGAAAAAGAAAATGAGAAAGTTCGTGGGCACAAAGGGCCTGCTAGAGGAGCAATGCAATCCTGAAACAAAGATGGATTGGCTGTGGGCAGTTTGGGATGATGCACAACCCTCTTCTATGGGCAGAAATCCCCCTTTGCCAGCAGATTCTAGCTGGCCTCGAAGGAGGCAAGTGGTGGTGGGTAGAGACTCCTTGCTTAGAAGAACAGAAGCAGTCATCTGCAGGCCTGACAAAATGAATTGAGAGGTCTGCTGTCTTCCTGGAGCCAAGATTTGGGATGTAACAGAGAATCTGGCAAGACTCATCAAGCCCACTGATTCTAATCCATTTCTTTTGGTCCATGTAGGAACTACTGATACTTCAAAATGCAGCTTTTGGGATATCACAAAGGCATGTGAAGAGATAGGTAGGAAGCTGAAGGGCTTGGGTGGGCAGGTGGTAATTTCATCTCTCCTCCCTGTAGAAGGATGTGGCTCACGAAGGGAAAGAACAATAGTGGAGGTGAACAACTGGCTTTGGAGATGGTGCCGGCAGGAACTATTCTTGGACCATGGGTTGATATTTCATTCAGATGGGCTATTGGGTGAGGATGGGATGCATCTCACCACTGCTGAAATGAATCTTTTTGCCAAGAGGCTTGAAAAATTGATAAGGAGAGATTTCAGCTGAGTTCATCCAATGCGATTCTTGGTTGCATCAACAGAAGCATAGTCTCTAGATCAAGGGAAGTCAGTAGAGTGGTCCCCCGCCCTTTCATGGTTCATATACTGCAATCCCGCTATATTGTGGGACCGCAGTACATGCTGGGGCTCCAGCTGATTAGCGTTGGGGTGGAGGAGAAAAACCTTTATTTCCCCACCCCAGCACCATTCAGCTGGAGCCTGAGGCATGGGGAAGGGGGAAAAAGGTTTTAAAAGATCCACCACCGCAGCTTGCATGGGCTGCTGGAAGACTTTTTGTAGTCCTTCAGCAGCCCGGGCAAGTGGCAGTGGTGGGTCAGATCCACCACTGCCGATTGCACAGGCTGCTCGAATAAGTCTTTGAGCAGCCTGTGCAAGTGGCGGTGGCAGAAGTCTTCAAGCAGCCCGTGCAAGCAGCGGTGGTAGGTCAGATCCAACACTGCCGCTTGCACGGGCTGCTTGAATGTTTAAAATGCCTTTAAGCAATGGAGTGCTTGCCTCTGTTGCTTTAAGGCATTTTAAACTGTGCATGCTGCCCCCCCAGCCCCCCCCCCCAACCTGCATCTGCATATCGTGGATTTTCAAACATTGTGGGTTGGGTGGGTCCCTAATCCCCATGATAGATGGGGGGGTTACTGTACCACTCTATTCTGCTATGGTAAGATCCCATCTGGAGTACTGTGTCCAGTTCTGTGCACCTTGTCATTTACGTTCTTTAAAGATTATAAATCTACAACAGAAGTCCACTAGCACCTTGCAATTCACAGTTTTGTTTATGCCATTAAAAACATGTCACTCACTACTCTAAATTACATTACACACATCAATTTAAAAAGGATGTTGACAATCTTGAGTGGGTCCAGATGAGGGTGACCAAGATGATTGAGGGTCTGGGTAAAGTGTCTTACAAGGAGCGGCTTAGGAAGCTGGGAATGTTTTGCCTTACAAAAGAAGGGGATATGATAGCTATGTTTAAATATTTGAAAGAATTTTTGTATTGAAGAAGGGACTGCTTTATTTTCCATGGCTTCATAGACTTCATAGACTAGGACACGGGGCAATGGTCTCAAACGACAGGAAAAAAGATTCAATTTAAACATTAGGAAGAATTTCATGACAGTTATAGCTGTTCGGCAATGGAATATGCTGCCACTGAGGGTGGTGGGGTCTCCTCCTTTGGAGGTTTTTAAGCAAAGGCTGGATGGCCATCTGTCAGGAGTCCTGTGATAGGGGTTTCTGCATGGCAGAACTAGATGGCTCTTGAGGTCTCTTCCAACACTATGGTTCTATTCTATGATTCTACAAGCTGCTGAGGAATGGAAAAAAGCTGTCAGAGGAGGCAAGTGGAAGTTTTATTTTAATGAGCTGGACCAAATAGAGTTGCTTGATATGTGTATGCTACGTTGATGCAAAGATTGCACCAAGCAGCATATCAGATATCTATGTGACCTTAAGGAACCCTATTTAGCCCACCCCAGACCAGTCCAAATGAACTATGCAGCCAAGTCCTGATGTTCCTGTGCAGACTTTGAGTAGGCTAAATTAGCACCATCATTACCAGAGTCTTGTGCCAATGCTTAAAATGCACTACCACATCCAAACTCCTGATTATCACCTGGGCTCAATCCCAAATAGCCACCTTAATGATGACTAGAGATGGGCACGACTTAGCGGTATTTCCGTTTCCGGTTCCGTTACTCGGTTCTGTTACTCTACGGAAACGGTAACGGGAATTACTCCGCCAGACTTCGAGCTCAAACCGACGAACGAACAATTTGGTCTGATTTGTCGTGCTGGTTACTTGCATCGCGCGATCGCGCGCGATGCCAAGCGGCACAGAAAAAAGTTTTTAAAAGTTAAAAAACCCGGTTCCTGGCCAAAAAGCAGGCGGAAATATGCCTGCCGTGCCTCAGGGCACCTACCAGAGGGGTGGTTTCTGGAGGTCCCCGGCCTCCCCCCCTCCTCCCTCCTGGGCTGCTCTGGTGGAACTCGCCGCAGGCTCTCAGCAGCAGCAACAAGCCGCACGGCACGGACGGCACAGGAAAAAACTTTTAAACTCTCCCCCCACCCATTCCCGCACGGCATGAGTCTCGCCGCCAGCTCAAGCGGCACGGACGGCACAGGAAAAAACTTTTAAAATCTCCCCGCAACCATTCCCGCACGGCACGAGTCTCGCCGCCGGCTCAAACGGTACGGACGGCACAGGAAAAAACTTTTAAACTCTCCCCCCACCCATTCCCGGGCCAAAAAGCAGACGGAAAATGCCTGCTTGACTAAGGGCGCAGGGCACCTACCGGAGGGGGGGGGTTCTGGTCTGGAGGGGGGGTCCCGGCCTCCCCCCTCCGTCCTGGGATGCTCTGGTCTGGTGTGGGGGTGGGACTCGCCGCAGGCTCGCCCACCGCAAAAAGCCCAGTCTCGCCGCCGGCCGCCAAAGCACAAGCAAGCGGCACGGGCGGCACAGGAAAAAACTTTTTTAAACTCTCCCGGGTCTCCCCCCCACCTATTCCCGGGCCAAAAAGCAGGCAGAAAAATGCCTGCTTGACTAAGGGCACAGGGTACCTACCGGAGGGATTGTTTCTGGAGGGGTGGTCCCGCCTCCCCCACATCCTGGGCAGCCGGACTCGAGTTGCCATGCCATGCGGTGCGGGTGGGGGATCCAAAATGGGGCGGCGAACGCAATATTGTTTTTGAAATCGTGGTCCAAAAACACACAAGCACAACAGAAACACGCGGAAATTTATAAACTGCCAGATTTTTCACAGTAGCAGTGGGTTTTTTCTTGCAAAAAAAGTCTCTCCTCTCCTCCTCTGTCCTCCATTGATTTTATTTTATTTTAGTTTTTGTACACCTGCGCAGTGCGCAATGATGGGCTGGCCCAGTGGCCTGGCCAGCCATGTGGGAGGGGACGACCATGCAAATTTTTGGAGCCATCCCACCAATCGCATGGCCACTTGGCCACTGAGACTTCTGGGATGTGCCAAAAAGCCCCCTAAAACCTGCCCTAGCCCCCTAACCCCCTAACCCTAATCCTTGACTCCTTACCCATACGTCACAGACTGTCTTCTTAGTGGGTCAGAGAGGCACCCAGAGGTGCAACCCAATAGCCCACTGTAACCTTACCCATCATTAGCCTAACCCTAGCCTTTGCACTAAGCCACCTTAGCCCATAGCCAGATCTACTTGCATTGCACTACACACGCAAGTACGATTCCCTTCTTTGTGGGACATGGCAGGTGCGACCCAGTCATCCTGGATGGAGGGTCATACCAGGAGACTGGTCTCACTGCCTGCAAATGGTATGCATATCCATATGGTCATGCATGCCATTTTGCAGCAGCAGCAGGTGAGGAGGGGAGACCCCCATGTTGAGGGGTCTCTTGGAGCCTGCTGCTGCTGTCCCTTCCTAGTGGGTGAGGATAGGAGGCACCCACGGGTGCCTCCAGGAGCCCACTTTCCCTTTATAGCGGGCCGGCGGAGGCACCCACCCCACAGAGGTACCTCCAGGAGCCCGCTACCCCCCAAAAAAAACCAGTATAACGATAACGAAAAAACGAAAAAAACGAACCGACTAATTTTTGCGAATTTTCGCGAAAAACGGAAACGAGCCGACACGGGCTGCCTCCGACACACGACAACTCGAAAATGTCATTTTCCCGAGTCGTGCCCATCTCTAATGATGACTCACAGCCTTCCATCCTTCCAAGATTGGTAAACCGAGTACCCAACGAGCTTAGATGGGCAACGTGTAGTCTGCATAACTAAACTGTAAACCATCCATAGAGTGCTAAAAGTGCTATGGGGAAGTTTATAAGCAGGACACCTTTTAGCTTTGCCTTTATATGTTGCTCCACCAAACTGAGCCTTAACCAGCCCCTGATAAACCAGGAGATGTTTAAAACTAATAGAAGGTTCACAGCAGCCCCATATAAACTGCCACAAGAATAGAGCATTGTTTCTCAAGGGCTGGGAATTGACCAGTGTCAGCAAAATGTCAGCAAAAATAAAGGAGGAGAAGAACAACAACAGAGGAAGGGAAAGTATTGTAGCAGTTTCAAGACTAACATCTATGTTATTGTGAGCTTTCATGGATGAAAATCTGCTTCTTCAAACACTGTCTTTAACAAGGCCCATAGTACTCCATTGTATCCTCCACATTCCACTCATATGTAGTGTTCAGATATCCACACCAGCATCTGTGCACCCTTGTCTGATAGCACAAAACCAATTGCTAAGACCCAAACATATGAGATGCTTCTATCAGCTCATTCATTTCAAAATACTGTACTGGAATGGAGATTCAACAGCTGTCTGATCTGCTGATCGGGACACCAGTTAGATGAGAACAGAAGATAATGGGTGGCATTGAGATAACCGACTACTGATCAGAAGAGGACGGAAACATATGAAAAATTAAATATTTGTAACACAGATCTGTGTTCTGAAGCTTCTAATTTGAAATGGTAAATTCCCTTCTATTTAACATTTACTCTTCCATGGCATTTGAAAGAGAGATTAAATTGATCCATTAATTATTCAGATTTTATTCCTGAATTGCTGCTAGCTATTCCTAAATGCTTGTCAGTTTTAGAAGTAATTTGTTTCCAGGCTGAGCTCTTTTCCCAAAAAGGCACTGCATATTAAAAGGTCACTTTTAACTTTTGTCTTCTGAAATTATTTTGAAGCTTTGTCTCGATCTTAAGAGTTTTCTCAAAGACATGGGTTAATTTATGTCAATTGCATAGCTTTCATTATCATTTTTAAAAAATCAAACTTTTATTCAGACAGCAAAAGCTGGGTTGCTAATTTTGGAATCCGGAGTTTGTCGGCCCCTTTCAAAATCTATTTTTAAAGGAAATAATCGTTTGCTTGAAAGGTGCAAAGAAACATGGGGTAAGAAGACAGCCATTAACCATGCTAATTGCTGCATTAACAGCATCTGTTATGGGGATGGATATTGACAACAGTACTTCAACACTGACATTTTTCTAAAACTCATGGTGATGTTAATTTTCAGGGTAGCACATTGAGATTCTTTAATAACTACTGCCTGGTGCTTGTATACCTTTCACAGATTGTACAGCAGTTCACATTTCACAAAACACATGAAAGGATCTGTATACACAATATACTGATGTAAAAGTCAGACAGTTAAACTCAGCTGCAGGACCTCTGTGGCTCAGCAGAGCTCAGGATATTGCCCACATGCAAAGAACTCTCATTTGGCATCGGCTGCCCTACTGTACTGATAACAGGTTACTGCACTGGAAAGGAACCAGCAAATATGGTTTATTTCTCCCCAGCCACTTGATAGCACTTCTTCAGTTATAAATGTTGCATTTACTAAGTAGTGTTTGTTGTATTTTTCTCTGGTTGCAACCATGTGTAAATACTCTCTCAAACTAAAACTTGAATACATTAGTAAAGAAAAGCAGTGAAATCCATATTTTTCAGTTATGACAGCTGTAGTGGGTTTGAAACGGGCAGAAGTTTCTCATACTGGCAAGGTATCTTTTGTTCTTGCTGATACCTGATGTCCTGGCAAACCTGGATTTGACAACCACTGTGAGGGTACAGAGCAAAAGAGTCTCTGGGATGGAGCTAAACTATGCCACAGTGGTTGTCCCAATAATGGTCTAGAAGGCCTGATCATCTGACTCCATATAAGGTGGCTTCCTATGTTCCCATGCTCCCCAACACCAAAAGTACAGCTACATTGTCTTAAGGCTGTGGTGTAACAATAGATTCACTTTGCAATGTAAGAACACCCTGTTTAACTACCCTTGAAAGTATAAGAAAAAAAACCTTATGAAATAGGGAAGAAAATTACAGTGTCAAAGATCTTCACCCTCGTTCTTGGTACAGTTTCAGAAATCACATCAGGAGACATCAGAGGAGGAAAAACCACCTAAGAAAGCCCTTTCAAAATGTGTCTTGAGAAACTAGCCATATTCCACTGAGCCTCAGAAGCCTCAGAATATGCTAGCACTCTTGTCCCCACCCCCAGTTCCTGACTCTGCAATACCAGTAACTTTGTACCTGTAAATATTTTGCCAACATGATAATTGTTCTCAATCAATAATAGCATATTCAGTCTGGGAATTGAATTTAGAACTGAGATCCTCAACCACCAACTGAAAAACACACTAGTTAGAGATGTTAACATTTATTTAAAGAATGAGAAAAAGACAAGCCTAACTGAAAAGAACAAAATACTTGAAAATCATAGTCAATTTAAGTAAAGGACAATAGTACAAGATAACCCACAGAAGATAATAAGACTAGCCTAAACTAAACACTGAGGAACTCATTTCCTTCCCTCCCTCCAGGAAAGTTCTCCCCAGACACCTAAAGACTGAAAACCTGCAGTGTAGCTTTCTATAACTCTCCACTACAATTCCTTCAAGTTTGGTGAATACTGGGGTTTCCCAACCCAATTGCTAAAGGGCACTTTCCTATAGGGAGCCATTTTGTAAATGTATAACTCAGATGTTTAGAATCCAATCTTCATAAATCTTAGAGGGATTCTAGACAAAAATTCTGAGAAGTCTCTCTTCAATTTTGGTCTTTAAGTTCTTGGGGGGCACTTTCCTGATGGTCTCCCTTTAGAGGTCACAGCTCAAATGTCTAAACCCTAATCTCCCCCAAACTTTCAGAGCTTGTAGAGAAACATCAAAGAAAGGATCCCTGCATATTTTGGGCCTCTAGTTGCTGGGGGAGAGCTTTTCCTAGCATTTTTAAACAGCTGTGGTGGCGGCGGAGATCCTGGCTGTGGTGGTGGAGGCGGTGGCAGCAGCAATCCCAGCGGCGGCGGTGGGGAGGTAGGAGCGGCCCGCCGAGGCTGCAAGGAGGCTTCCTAGTGGCCACCGCACTGCCGGGATTGCCAGTACCAGAACTCTGCCAGCCAGCTGGAGTGGCCCAGCAGCCAACAAGCCAGCCTAGCCCCCTGCTGCCGCTGGGATTGCCACCACCACCGGGATCACCACCACCATTGCCGCCACTGCTGCCAGGTAAGCTGAACCAGTTCATTTTGGTTTGGTTTGTACGAATTTTTGTTTTAAAAATTCATACAAAATGAAACAAAACAAGCTGAGGGGGCCTACAAAACACACTGAACTGAACCATCAGTTTTCTGTTTCATGCCCACCTCTATTCACTAGCGGTCTGGATTATGACCCTGGTTTTGATTGGGAAAATTTTAAAGTTTAAAATTGTGTTGTGCTTAGAGATTTTGAAGTGCCTGATCAGATTGTAGCTGCCATATTCTCTGGTGAAAAGGAGAACAAGGCTAGCTAAGGTAATAAACCAAAGGTACTAAAGAAATAAAAATAGTTAAACAAAAGAAGAAAACAGTGACATTTGTTTCCTAAAGGCTATGGAATAACCATGGGAACAGGGCTGAGGCAGTGAGTCTGGGCAGTTTGCCAGGTGGATATTACATTGTAATTGCCAAAACTGTCAACTCTGGAGAAGATTAATAATAAAGTAACCACAAAGGGGTTGAATCAGAGAATACCCATGGAACATAATCAGGGCTTTTACAAATAAAGACTGAATTATGATATTTACCATTTTAGTTAAAAATTGATGTCCATAAATAAAAATAAGAATTAAAAGAGAAACAAGAGAATGGAGGCTCATAGACAAAGCCTGGTAGAGCAGCAGAATCTTGCTCGTGAGGGGGAAATTGGCAAACCTCAGGAAGAGCAGATTCCCATTAATGCTCAAGAATTTAATAAAGCCCAGGATTTTGAAAGACGGAAGATGGAACAGAAATATAGATTAAAACAAGTACCAACAGAGAAAGAAATGGAATTAAGACAGAAAGAAATAGAGTTAAGAACAGAAAATGAAAGAATGGAATAGGAAGAAAGGCTAGAATGTGAAAGGATGGCATATCAGATAGAGATGTGCAAACTTGAGTTAACTATTCAGGCTAATAATAACAATAATAATAATTCAAGTGAAGTACCGAGTAAAATGATTTGAAGAGATTCTCTAGTTTTAAAAAAGGAGATAACATCAAGGCCTTCTTAGTTTCTTTTGAAAGAACTTGTGAGGATTTGGCAGTAAAGGAGGGAGATTGAATGTCTAACGCCCTTTGATTTCAGGGATTTTAGAAGAAATATGTGCACAGATAAACCCAGTTACAACAAAGTTTTAAAGTGCGTCTGGGGTGTAAAAATCCCGGTTCATCACACTCCTTGCCTCTCTGCCTTCCTGATCCCTGTCCTTTCCATCTTCTGATCTTAAAAGCACAAAATGATGGTACAGAGGCCATTAGCCCTTAAATATCCTTGGTAAAAGGAGAAGCATTTTGTTTAAACCTACATTAATTCTATCATGCACACTGTGAGTAATAAGACATATTACCGTTGAATACAACAGGATTAATATGTTAAGATTAATGTGGAATTTATAGTTTCTACTGTAAGAAACACAGACAGTGCTTGAGAGATCTCTTTAGGAGCATCTGAGAGTATTATCCTGCATTGCTCAGTGACAAAATGATCATCCTTATGATACAATATAAAAGCCGAGTTACAGAACAAACTCGGGTAAAGTGAAATTAGGAGCCTGATGTCACTGAATAACAGAACTATGTCTTCTCGGAAAAGGAACATTTCAAATGTGGGTTCTGGGTTCCAAACCACTACGGGACCCTTTTGCATGTCTAAAATGAATTGTGAAGCCCACTAGAGCCTCTTTCATTCAGATTTCCTAGCAAAGCAAAAAAGCAAAGCGTTTTGCTTATATACTTCTCCATGTGTGTGTGTTATGTCGTTACAGTCATGACCGACTCTTCATGACTCCATGTCCATGGAGTTTTCTTGGCAGGAATACTGGAGTGGCTTGCCAGTTCCTACTCCAGGCGCCTACAGCCATAGTGCAGCCCAGATGTTGAACGCAGTTTTAGCTGCAGTACAGCATTTTATCCACTGTGCCACAAGGACATTCCTTTCTCAGGCAAAACTGCACAGTGCATAACTGGGTGGCTCTGCCAACTCTATACTGTTTCAGCTTATATGGAATTTTCTAGCACAGAGTAATTTCTGTTGCCAGTACTTCAAATCTCCAACTTAACACTTGTCTTACTTTCATATTAGATAGGAACTACATATTCATTAAGCTTTCCTAATGCATAAAACTGTGAAAAAGATATTGATATGTGAGAACCGGTGAACAGCCAAATTTAAGACCACCACAGTCAATTCATCATCGGTTTACACAAAGAGAGAAATGTTAATCCAGGCCATATTTCTACTGTAATTCAGTACGTCTGCAAAATATTATAATAACCTCATATGCTGCTTCAAAGGTAAAACAGCTGTTACTTGTTCTACTGCTTTTAAAATTTAATATTTTGTTTTATTTATAGACATCCATGAACAAGTGCCATATGTTCAACAAAGGTGTTTTCTTCTGGAATTGATTGTTTACATTTTAATGCAGTATATATTTCATTTTAAAAAATGTCTTTTTAAAAATTGCATTTCTCCCCTCCAAAGTTCATTCTGTAATGCTGGTAGAAGACAATTCCTGGAAGATTCATTTAGTAACTGCTCTAGAAAACTACCGTTGGCTGGAGTAACTGTGGAGCCAGGGACTGGGGGTCAATTTCCCATGGTTTTCCTTGCGATATGAGCCTGTATAGCCTTGGCCAAGCAGCACACTCTTAGAACACCACCAGAAGGGACTGGTAAGCCACTTTTCTGTACCTGATGCCAAGAAAAACCCACAAGGGTCATCCAAAAGTGAGGGTCTGACTTGCTAGCACAGCACGAGTTATTCATCCTTTGATTAAATGAAATTTCCATGGCAAATATGGATTGGCAAATCAGTTTCTTTCACAGTCGAGTCACTTTCACACCTGTGCAATCATAAGCCCAAGTTATTAATTTCAGTCAGTAAATCAAAATTTAATTGACAAAAAAAACCCCTCACTTTATCTTCCAATGAATTTACCTCAAGCATCCACATTTTCATGATTTTCTCTGGCAGACATCATTGTGTATGTGAATTTACAGTGCTGGATGCATGTTCATACACACTTTTTGAGTAAATAATTTCACCACCAAATTTGGAGAAGTATATTATGCAATGGACACATGAGTTCTGAACTAACATATCAATCTCAGAAAGCCCAAATAGGTCAAGATACTTAAAAAATGGGGGGAGTGCCCCACCAAAACCCTCTCCATCTCCAGTGGCCATCACACCAAAGTTCCATGTCAAAGGAATGTTGGATCTCTTTTAAAATGAAATCTTTAATGAACATGAAAAAGGACAAATGGGATAAATCAAATAGTCATTCCTGCAAAGCAAGCCTTATCAGGATGTGCTTGGTTAAGAAGGAGCACTGCTGTACACACTGTAATCCAGCTTTCAACAATTCCTTGCCCATTAATTACAGATTTCATCAAGTTGCCCCACTGGTTTTCTTAAAGTGGTAGCAAGAGGTTCTGCTGGCAGAAATAATAAGAAATGATATCTGGCAGTCCCTCGTGAGAAGGAATGTCATTTTAGGCTCTGCCTGTAAGGCTTTCTAGTCTTCTCACTGTGGATACCTTTGGAGCTGTATATCAAGTTAATTAGCAAGCCCTCTGCACCTCTGAAATTATGAAGGAAGAGTGGACCTCATTAAGAACACACTGCCGTGCTCCAGAGAAGTACGTGGTGCCACGGATGAAAGGAAATCAGCTGAGTTGGGGGGAGCTGTTTCATGGGGCAGGGGTCACGAGTCCTGAAATGTGTGAAATCTACCACTGAGTACTTCTGCTGAAGTGGAGATCCTAAAAAAAAATGTACAGCCCTTGGCTTCTGGAGACAGATGAAAGAAGGAGAAAAATACTTCTTAGGCATTTATGACTAAAGGCACCTGCATGAGTGGCAGGACTCTTCTGCTACTTGAAATACAGAACCCTGTGATAGAATACATGAGCTCTGGGATTTAGCAGTATTTTCTGAAGGATCAGGGAGAGCTAGGGAACACTCTAAAATAAATGCTGTGTTTTCTCCCCCCCCCCTTTTTTTTTTATTCTAAAACACTCTTGAAGCTTAAGGACACACTTTATGACCAAGGACTCCGTACTTCCAGCTATATTCTAAGCTTTAGTCTAGTTTTGTTGAACGTAACATAAAATAAAATCAAGTGAAACACATCATTGAAACCTGTGTGCTCTCTTACTTCATAACCTCAGTATAATGTTCTGCAATATTAAAGATTTTTAAAATGTTACTTGCTTCCTCTTTATTACAAACAGGTACTAATCT
Source organism: Phrynocephalus versicolor (assembly GCA_023846285.1). Taxonomy (NCBI): domain Eukaryota; kingdom Metazoa; phylum Chordata; class Lepidosauria; order Squamata; family Agamidae; genus Phrynocephalus; species Phrynocephalus versicolor. Next base: position 53,611,817 of record JAHTLZ010000016.1, on the reverse strand, counting down.
TTCCACACTGCTAAACAGCCTTTGACTAGACTACTTAGAGGCATCTGGTATCTTGGATTTTAATAAATCTCATGTCCTGAGCACACAATAATCTGAGTGTATACACTTTTGGAGAAGTAGAGCTTTTTTCTGCATAACATGCAGTTCAACATGGTTAGCACATGCATGAAGCCATACCCCAAAACTATATTGACTCTTGTTTAAAGTTTAGGGTGTTATATTATAGCAATTCATGTGCCAGTGAAGTTTACATTTGAATTCGAAACCTTTCATGAGTGAGCCAAAGAAAAAGAGAACATCAAAAACAGCCAGTTGCTTTTACAATAAAATGAGCAAACTCCATCCAGGTAACCACATAGATCCTCAGAATATCTCTCTAAAGTAACATACAGAAGTTGAACACATCTGGATCTCCCTGGAAAATCTTAAGGCTGGTCTTACTGCCTTGCTGTTCATGTCAAGATAAAAGAACTTTTTGACATCATTTCACAACAACAATAACACAGATATTCTCTCAGAGGCTGGGCAGCTCCCAGGAAGGCAAATTCATTTACAGTGGACAATCAGTTGCCTTTGAAAAGAGCTTGGCAAGCTGTGCTTAAGAAACTGTACCCCCCGCCCCCAAGTTCTGCCTTGAATCTTCAAGTGCATTTACTATTTAATGTAACACTAAGGCTGCTTTTACATGACCCTTAAAATCCGAGGCAAAGGGCTCCCAAATGCAGAGCTTAAAATTGATTTCCCACCAGCTGCAGACTTTAAACAAAATAAAGCATGACCACGCCCACCTAAGTGTGCCCCAGCACACTTTAGAAGTACCTGGTCTCCAGAGGTAAAATATCTTTCGATGCGGATTGTAAAGCTGTGGATTTCAGGCTCTCCTTGCCTCCTGTTTTTTTGTTTTTTGTCCCCGCCACCCCTTTAAGAGACAGGAATCCCTACGGGGCTACTCGGGGCTGCTGGAATGGCAGACGGAGGTGAGCAGAGGTCAGCCTGCATTCTTTTCTCCCTTTTTTCTCCTTCCCCTTGCCGCAGACAGGAACAATGGAGGTTGGAAGGGTGGGAACACAGGAAGAGGAACAACACCCCACAATCTCTGGTCCAAATTTAATTTGATAGCGGATTTTAGAGGTTGTTTAAAAGCACCCTAAGACACAGAAGGATGATTGCCTCCATAGTCCTATTCAGGATTCATATGTTTTCTAAACATAATCTGCAACATGTCAAGAGGGGGAAGACCCTACTCTGAATCCTTCCATCCCTGGTTTCATTGTCAAGTACTTGTGGACGGTGTGTGTGTGTGTGTGTGTGAAAAGAGGGATCTCCTGCATCAATGAAGCTTCTCAATCTGATTTAGAATCCCAGTTTACAATCCTGATGTAATTGCATGTGCATAGGCTCCTTCTAAATATACAAGGCTCTCACTTTCTAAACAAGGAAGTACAGTGGTACCTTGTATAAAGGAATTAATTCGTTCCAAATGAAATTATATTAAGCAAATTTTCCCTTGTACAAATTTCCCATAGGAATGCATTGAAAACAGAGTAATCCCTCATCACAACCATTTTTATGTTGTATGGTTTTGCCCCACAGATGATCCTGTTAAGCAAATTTCCCCTATGTTGTACAGATTTTATGTTATGCAAACCGTTTGTTAATATGAGGGTCCACTGTAGTGGAACTGAAGACAAATGGGACAAGATGCTCCTCTAATTTGCTGCTCAACAGTCTAAAAAGATCTGCATAGAGCTCAAAAGCCTTTTCTTAAGAATCAAGTAGGAGCTCCCACAGGTGCATTTTAGTTATTTGTTCCTGTTGGTCTTCTTCTTTAAGCACCAGACTGCACATCTACCTGCATTACAGACAGAAAGATCTGGAATGGAAAAGAGGAGATTAACAGAGATACAGTAATACTTCTTAAGATGAATTTAAT
>JAHTLZ010000016.1:53585812-53609874 GCA_023846285.1 Phrynocephalus versicolor | reverse complement strand
AAAAAAAAGAACTGTCTTCTCTCTTTCTCTCAGACTGCTCAGAGCATGGGAAAACAGTCACATGTTGCTTCTTGGATCAATCAGGTTTCACTTGCTTCTAGCTGGAATGTGACCTTGGCCGATGTTTACATTAGCATTAAGATAAGCTTTAGCTGCTTGAAATGAAACTGCACTTTATATTGACATTGTTTACATTTGGCCTAGAGAAAGGTTTCACTACTTCTAAAATCTGTTACAATACATTTGGATGTTAATGAATTCCCTGCAGTCTTTGATGGGTTTTGAGTTGAACTTATCTAACTCCTTGTTAGAATGTTAAGTTCTGTCTTTCTTTCCCCACCCCTTCCCCTGGTTCTCTTTTCTTGTTAAAGCAGCTGGATTCTTGCCAACAGCCAAAAAGCTATGTCGTGTTTTGCTTTTTATTGTGTTCTTTACACTGGAGGTGAGCAAATAATTTTGCTGTTGATAATTCTACTGGTGCTGTGAAACACATACACACTCCATGCTGTAGTCATTTGGAATAGGTTGTCTTTGTTGGTTAGTTGGTTTGTTTGAGTTCCACTGACATACAAATACTGGTAGCTGTCATGAGTTTTTTGGGCTGTTTGGCCGTATTCTGGAAGTTTTTGTTCCTGATGTTTCGCCAGACTCTGTGGCTGGCATCTTCAGAGGGCAAGGAGCTCAGGGAACTAGGAGTTCTCTCTGTGCTCTGGGGTATAGAGTGAATGAGACTGTGGGGTGTTAAAGAAAAACAGCCCCAACAAACAAACTATTTCTACCATACATAAAAGGAGTTACAGACCACATGGACAAAGTGTTGAAAAACACAACCTACAAACAGTATTTAGACCCACCACAAAAATACAACAGATGCCATGGTCAGCAAAGGACAAAAGGAACCGACTCATCACTGCTGGATTATACTGGATACTCTGTAGTTGTGGCCAGGTATATATCGGGACCACAAAGTGCAGCATCCAGACCAGAATCAAAGAACATGAAAGACACTGCAGGCTGAATCAACCAGAACAATCAGCACGCAGTAGCTGATCACACCCTGAAACAAACTGGACATGAAATCCTCTTCCAAGACACAAATGTACTAGTCAACACCAACAATAACTATGTCAGACTACACATGGATGACATTGAAGTTCACAAACACAAGCAAAGTTTCAACAAAAAAGAAGAAAGTCTGAAAATCAACAAAGCCTGGCTTCCAGTACTGAAAACTACAGTCTGCAAAGGGCCAAAGCTCAATTATTCTCACCCAGGTACAACAAGCACCAGTTCATACAACAGAACAGCTAACAACATCCATCAACCTTAATATTCACTCATATGTTTTAGAGGACTTGGAGAAATCTCTTGCAAAAAAAAAAAAATAGGCTTCACGATTATAAACTATTCGTTGTAAAGAGTACTAAGAATATGGAAGTCAGTACAAGACATTTCCCTTTGATTAGCAATGACCATATGTGGAAGTGATAAAGTTAAGACTACCAGTGGAGCAATAAAATATACTGTATCTGTCTTGCAGGGATGGCCATGAAGATGAAACAAAGGAGTTCAGGAAAGAAATGAAGAGGGAATGAAGTTGACACTAGCTATAAAAGAAGAGCTGAAGAGGAAATAAAAGCATCTGAGGAAATGCGGTAAGGTTCTTTGTAAGATGAAAAGAGCAGGTGACAAGGAGTATATATCTGGAACTGCTGAGCTCAATAGTTCATTCTCTTAAGAACTTGTGATATTGTCACCTGGTGCCCTGACAACAAAGACCAAACAACATTTTCTCATTAAACTGTTTCCCGGCTCCTGTCTGCTGAGCTGCACTGAATTCATTTCGATCAGTAGGTGTGTGCAAGACAAATTATTTGAATAAAATGTTGACAAATGACAATAGCAGTATTGCTCCGGTGAAATCTAGATCTTCCATTCATCCCTGTTTGACAAAGAATACATTTTGAGGTGATCTTCATTACAGTTATGCATGAGTATTACTAGGACAAGCAGTTGAAGGCTTTTCTCTTCAAGCAAGCTTTCCCTTAACAACTTTCTGCCTCATGGCGCAGTGGTTAAAATTGCTGTACTGCAGCTATAACTGCTCACGACCTGGGGTTCAATTCCAGGTAGCAGGCTCAAGGTTTACTCAGCCTTCCATCCTTCTGAGGTCGGTAAAATGAGTACTCAGCTTGCTGGGGGAAGGGGTGCAATGAGTCACCTGCATATATAAATTGTCAACCGCTTAGAGCAGGGGTCCTCAACCTAAGGCCCCAGGGCCGGATGCGGCCCCCCAAGGTCCTGAATCTGGCCCCCGGGACCAATTGCACCCCCCCCACCTACCCCCTACTTTGCGAGCAAGCCAGCCTCTGCAGCTGCTTCTATTGTTGAGGCAGTTCAAAGTAGTGGGCTATGTCACTTTTCCCACTCCCCCCAGCTACCGCCTAGATGATCAGCATGCTGGCTGGTGGGGCATTCAAAGTGGGAGGGCTACGGCAAGGTCCCCTGCTCCCCCCACCCACCGTGGTCCAGCCCCCAGTGGTGTCTGGGGCGTGGTGAACCGGCCCGCTGTTTGAAAATGTTGAGGACCCCTGGCTTAGAGAGTGCTTTAAGCACTATGGGGAGGTAAGCAGAACACTGCAGAAAGTTTGCTTTTTGCTGCCTAAGTGGGGTTTTTAAATGAATAATTTGGCTCTGTTGCTTTTAAGTGTTTTTTTTTTGGGGGGGAGTATTGCTTTTGCTTACTATCTTTTAATGCAATATTTGTTTGATCTTTAGTAATATTTGTGTATTTACTATTTTTAGCTTTAAATATTGTCTTTTAATGATTAAGTGGTCTGGGGTCTTTCTTAAGGAGAAAGGTGAGGTAAAAGGGATTTTATATAAATAAAATAGATACATAAAACAAACTGTCTTTTATAAAACTGCCCATACATATCTTCTCTAAGATACTGACATTTCTATGCTTGCCACTTTTGTTCATAGTTTAACAGAAGAACTAAACTCACTGCATAGAATTACCTTTTATAGCAACCGGCCAGTCAAAAGCAAGCAATTTTTATTTGTTTGCCTTTTTTAAAGGAACCAAAACCATAGTACTGTATTGTATTATTTATTGTTTTCTGCCTTGTGTATACTCAACCTTACATGAAAATTTAACCAGGGCAATTTAACATAAAATGAAGAAAAGCCATGCTATGCCTTAGCAGCAAACAAGAAACAGAACAAAACACAGCAGCAACAACCAAACCCCTGAGAAATGGAGGAGTTACAAAGGGAAGCAAGGATCCTTGTTCATGAAATCTCTATCTGTAGTTTGTGTTGTTGGAACATTTCTAGGATGGTCTGATTATCTGTCCATCAGTAACCAATTGCTCCTTCCAGACTTTGATTTCAAAGAGAGTCCTGCCTTTCTGCTGAGTGTTCTTTCCCTCTCTCTGTTGTCTGAAAGTTGAGAAAGTTGATTGCTGTTGATCTCTTCAGTTAGTTGCTAAGTATATGTGCAGTTAGGAAAGCCATATATACAAGTCTGCAATTTCAACAACTGTAAGTAATGTCCTTACTGTTTCTCCTACACATGTGTTCCACTACTAGTTTTGTACCGTGACAGTGTTGGTTGTGATCACATGGTTTTGTTCCTCTTTAGTACCTGTTTCCATTTTCTCACAATCATGATAACTTGTCTCGAGACAACGGCTACTTCACGCTCTTGTTCCGTGACAAATTCTGAAGTTGTCTTCTTTTCTTAACCACTTTTTTTAATTTTGTAAATAAAACTTTTTCGATATTTCAATTTACTGGTCTTCTGGGATTTACACATCAATGCTACAGAATTTTCAGTACTTTTTTAAATAAACATTTGCGCTGAATGGTGTTTCCCATAGGGAAAGTAATGTCGAATGCTACTTCAGCTGCTGACCACTAAGTGGACACTCGTTGTTGAGTGACAGTTGTTACCACATGGCCCCTTGTCTTGGAACAGGAACCGGGAACAAACTGTGACAAGAGAATACCCCAACCGAACGCCAGATGCAGTATTGTCATGCTCTGATCCCGCTCCGGGGGCGTGGTCGAGACAAATTTCAGCTGTTGCGTGACAGATATGAAGTAAGGTTTTTTTGTACCGTCCAAAGCACAACACTTACAGAGACAAAATCTACGTGAAGTAACCACATTTAAGTGACAGTTAATGAGAAAGACAAAGGAGTTCTTATCATTTCCTCACTTAGCTTTCACACAACCACTAAAATCAGCTGCAAAGTGCTTGCAGATGTGGAGCATAAAATAGTTTTCCCATGAGCAGCAGACTTTAAAAAAGTGCAACCATGCCCACTTAAACATAACCCAGAGCATTTTACAAGTACCTGGTCTCAAGGTGGTAACATCCTTATCGCTGTTCCGTCTGAAGATTTTAAACCATTACTTGGGTCCGTGGGAATATGAAAAATCCACCCCAAAAACTTTTTGTCCTGTTATGGTGTCTTTACTGTGGTTCTCAGTCATGGGATAAGAACGGTTGCATATTTTCAAAATGTGACCATGGAAACATCCGATTCTGACACCAACCACATGACCGCTCCGGGCATGTGTGTGATCTGGATCAAAGTTTGCTGAAGATTTTAGTGGTCATGTGAAAGCAGCCTAACAGCTTTGTTGGCTATCTCTCAGCGATGCTGATTCGAAGTGAATGCAAGATACAAAAGCGTTGAATGCTATCGGCTGCCACCATCTTAGGATATTTAGCATGAAAGCTGATCTTTTGGATTTTGATCTAAACTGTAACCACATATCCACAGGAAGCAGAGAATAGAATCTACATTGATATCAGATGCAAGTCTGAAAGCCAAACTACAAACAATAACAATGAAGAAGGCAGGAGGGAGTGACACATTTGATCAAGAAACCTGCCCAGCAATCTAGCCAGGACACAGAAATGGCAGATCTATGACAGGTGACAAATTGCATCAATGGCTAACATATATCATGTCAGGAGATGGCAGTAAGTGAACAGCAGCTGTGACATATTTATTTGCACAAGACTGCACCATTTTCCATTTTTAATACATATGTCCTGTGATCATGGCTGTCCCATTCACTGAGAAAATTGGACATTCATACCATGTTTGAATCCAGAAAATCATGCTGAAGTAATTCTAGGGGGATCTACATCATAAGGGTACATTGCAGACTGACTCTGGAACTTGGTGCTAGAATAGATAGGTACTGTAGAAGAATTTTTATGAAGCGGCTGTATTATGGTATTTATAGTTGGCAGTACTGTATTTTGTATAGGTGACTTCTGACAGTGTTATGAATGTGTGACATCCCATTCACAACACTGTCAGATGAATAAGCCTCTTGTCACACCGACTTTGAGGCACTGTTGATATTATTGGAGGGAGTGGTTTGAAGCACATGTTCAAATGGAGAAGGCTGCTGAGAAAGTGGGCTGGGAAAGGGCATAAAGGTGATTCAGAACAGGCAGAGAAAAAACAACATACAAATTATACCTGTAGCCAGCTCTAAAACTAGTAGGATCTTTACATAACAACAAACAATAATACCCTGGGAAACCAGGCGGCATAGTGATTTGGAAGATGTCCTTTTCAGGGTCAAGCTAGAACTGGGGAGTGTATATGAAACTTGTAATTTATCTTCTTCCTCCCCCACACTGGGATTTTCCTAGAGATACATGCCATAGTAATGAGATTTGCAAAGAAAGCTGAACGTTTAACTTCCAGTGAACTATCAGATCACAAAGCATCCTAACTGCAAGATATGTAGGTGAGAAAAATCAGGTACCATGACAAACTGGTGTCTCTCACCACTTGGAGGGGCACATAAAGAATGTTAAACACATTTGTCGATTTGAACCACAGACTGTCAGTTTAAACAGAAATAAATGGAATTTATTTATTTATTTATTTATTTATTTATTTATTTATTTATTTATTTATTTATTATATTTCTATACCGCCCATCTTCTTGATGGAACTCTGGGCAGTTTACAATTAAAACACAACCAACAGAATATAACAAAAAAGAGCAAGTGAGTGATAATAAAATAAGGAGGAGTGAGACCCTCCACAAGAGCTGACGTGGGTGGCAATAAAAAAAATTAAGTAAAAAGGTTGCCATATGCCTCTTTAAAAAGGAAGGTTTTCAGAGCCTCTTCAAAGGCAGGCAGGGACTGTGCTAGGTTCAGCTCACTAGGGAGATGATTCCACAAAGTGGGGCCCACCACAGAGAAGGTGCGGGAGGACTCATCAAGGTACTGACAGATCTGGGTGATCCTGCGGATATGGATAAAAGCGGCCCTGGAGACCACCATCACCTGGGCTTCCAGGGAGAGGGCTGAATCCAGGACCATGCCCAGATTCCTGGCCCTGTCCATAGGCTGGAGGGAACCCTCCCCAGGCTAGGGAGAGGGCCATTGTACAGGGACGAAGGCGCCCCAAAGAACAGAACCTCAGTCTTCTCCGGGTTCAGCTTGAGCCAGTTGGTCCTTGTCCATTCCAAGACCACCTCCAGGCACAGGTTGAGGGAGTGTACTGCTTTCTCTGCAGAGGAAGAAAAGGAGAGATAGAACTGCGTGTCATCAGCGTACTGATGGCAGTGAACTCCAAATCTCCTGATGACCTCCGCCAGTGGCCTCATATAAACATTGAACAGCATGGGTGAGATTGCCGACCCTTGGGGCACCCCACAAGGGAGTGTCCAAGGAGCTGACAAATCATCACCCAGCTGAACCCGCTGAGACCGGCCGCCAAGGAAGGAATGGAGCCAGCAGAGAGCAGAGGCCCGAATTCCAGCCTCAGCGAGCTGGTCCAGCAGGTTACCTTCCCAACTCCACCCCAGAGCCTGCAGCCCACCAGGCTGTCAGGCTGTGGGGCGGAGGGTGGTGAGAGGGGGCTCTGATCCAGCCTTCATGTGCAGATACCGGATTGGAGCCCCTTCCTTCTCGACTCTGCCCCAGAGCTGTCAGGCTCTGGGGCGGAGTCAAGAAGGAAGGGGCTGTGAGACCATGGCTCGATCTCCTCCGCCCCGGGTGGTGGCCGGGCAGCAGTCACCCAGGGTGCAGGAGATCACCCATGACAGGCGCGGGGAAGGCGGGACTCCCGTTCAGACCCTCTGCATGCAGAGGGACTGAACGGGGTCCCAAAGGGATCTTCCCCAAGCGAGTCATGGCAGCGCACGGTGCTGTCATGACCAGCGCAGGGAAGAAGAGGCCTCCGTTCAGCCCCTCTGCATGCAGTCGAGTCCCCCCTTTGCCCCTCTGCCCCAGGCGCTCTGTCATCTGGCATGGGGAAGGTCCCTTTAAGGCGCGGGGAAGGCAGAGAGCAGCGTTGGCTTGGACTTCTGTTTCCTCGCTGCCCAGACTTCAGTTTCCTCACTGCCTGGACTTCTGTTTCCTCCCCGCGCCCGCTGGCTTGACTGATGTGGGGGGGGGAAGACATCCCAGCGCTGAGGGGAGACGCCAGCTGGTGGCCCACTTTCCCCCGAATATCAAAACACCAAATAATGAAGTGGCCCCCAGGGGCCCAAAAAAAAATGGTAAAGAACTGAAGCAGGGGGACCAGGGGCCGAAGAAGGAAAACGAACACAATTTTGGCATGTCGTGCCCATCTCTAATAGACAGTCTATAGATTTCAGCCACCCAAGCTTCCCAGCTGTGTCAGTGTTGGCAGAAGGAGGGGGAGGGAGGGGCAGGCCAGGCAGCCGCAGGCCACTCAGAATGGCCTGACAGGCCGGATTTGGACCCTGGGCCAGAATTTGGGCAGGCATGGCCTAAAATGATTACTGAGCTGGAGGACCTCCCTTATGAGAAAGGCTAAAACATTTGGGGCTCTTTAGTCTGGAAAAAAGATACCTGAGGGGGGATATGATTGACACGAACAAAATAGTGCAGGGCATGAGTAAAATACAAGAACTAGGGGACATCCGCTCAAATTGAGGGTTGGGAGAGTGAGAACAGACAAAATATTTTTTTTTACCCAGCATGTTGGTAGTCTGTGGAACTCCCTGCCACAGGATGTGGTGGTGGCATCTGGCCTGGATGCCTTAAAAAGGGGATTGGACAGATTCCTAGAGGAAAACTCCATCACAGGCTACAAACCATGATGGAGATGTGTAATATCCAATCTTAAAACTGGGGTACTTCAAGGGCCAGGTGCAGGGGAGTGGTATCAGGAAATAGATATCTAGTCTCGCACTCCCAGATGCATTTGTTGGGGCCACTGTAAGATAAAGGAAGCTGGACTAGATAGGCCTTTTGCCTGATTCAGCATGGCTCTTCTTATGTTCTTATGTTCTTACTAATACCAAAGTTATCCTCCTTGGTTTTTAATGGAACTATTTAAGAGTACCTTGGTAATTTACATTTTAGAAACTCCATCATTTGCATTTGGTATACATATCAGAAATACAGTTTCACACTTGGATAATAAACAGAAACTTGAGAAGAGTTAAATTTTTTTAGACATGACCAGTGGCTACATAACTAGACAGACTCCTCAGATTCTTATTAAGAGGAATAAATGACTGGAACATCAAGAGAGATACAGGATTTTTTAAAGGTCTGTCACCTTTAGCCTTTCATAGTGTGTTTTCTAGTTTATCTCCTTCACCATACTGCTGCAGTAGTTTGTAGAGAAGCTATTCAGTTTCCCTTTAACAACATGATAGTTTACCTGTGAATTTCTTTAATATTTTGATCATGCTAGATCATATACAATGTATAGGGAAATAGAAGGTGGGAAGGTTTACATTGATCCATCTTTTTATCCCTAGAACTACAATTTCTGTTTTTTTCACTTGGAGATGGCCTGCTCATTTATCCCCTATTTATCAAATGAAGCAAGTATATCATGCTTCATTTCATTCTTTCTCTTGTGCTAAAATTTGCAGATTCGTTTTTCTGAGCTGACAACAGTAAAAACCTCCCCTTACAGATGTGCCCTTGCCTTTGCTCATCTACAGTCACTTTTCAATTATCAATGAATTGTAAACTAGAAATTAAAGTAGCTGCACTTCTAAGAATGAGCACTTTAACTTTACCCAAATCAGTGTGACATATATCGAAGAAGACAAGCATAGAATGGGAGCCCTGAAGTGAAGTGTTTGTTTATTTCTCTTTCACAGGGGCAAAAGTCATCTCTTGCCTCCAAAAGCATGTGGCACCTTCTTTGCCCTTAAGAATCTGGTGCCATCATAGGTTGTACCGGTAAAAATGGTACATGCTAAAGCATTGCACTAATGTCAAATATTATTAAATTTGATTTAATTTCTGCATAATTTTGTGGAGAAAGACAAAATTTAGCCATGACTCCCTCAGAGATGCATACTGCCAGGCAGCAACTTATAGCCATGACAGGTTGACTAACACAGCTATGATGTGACAGGAACCAGGGCTTAGCCACATTTAAGCTCTCGGGTTCATCTTCCATAGAATTCCTCATTCCTCATACACTTAGTTTCCCTTTCGTCTTTTTCTTATTAGGCTTTAGTGTCTTGTCTGTCATTTGTACCCACTAAATTTAGGGTGCTTTCCTTGAGTGGGTGTATGTGCTAATGTTCTGTGTTTAGGAACAATAGGGAAGCCCATTTAGACTGTCCTAGATTCCCTTCCCCTAAACCCAAGAAGGACCCCCACAAGACACAAAACAAATAAAAATGGACCTGGTTGTAAGTCTATTGCTGGTTTCAAAATCTGTTTTTATTTTGGATGCAACTTACTGAAAACTTCCAGTCCTTGCAACTTCCAGGAGCAGCAATTCATCTGTTTTCCCCAGAAGATGGGATTTTGGGGGAGAGCCTGGAAATATTAAAATAGACTTAGAATGCTACATTGAACTTGGGGACATACTTAATGCTCACTTGCTCTAAACTTTGCCTTCTACATGTGACGTGCACAGGTCATGGACATAATTCAAGAAAATAGGCTGACAGTTTATTTGCCTACAGACAGTGCTTTCTGGTACCTCGTAGTAATATGGGGGGGCATCTCCCCCTCCAACAGGAGAGGGGCATATTTAACAGTTGCACTTACACTTCACAACATTATCTCCCAGAACTGAAATTGCTACAGTCTTGATACCTTCAACACACACTCTTTCTCATTCTTTTCCTCAATGTCTCCATTTTAATCCCTAGCCCAACAACAAGAGCAAGAGCAAAAGCAAAATCAACCCCATCCACCCTCAAAAAGTTCCTCAAGTTGCGAGTTGCACAATGGTGGAGGTCAACTCACCCCTCAGAGCTTCCTTCAGGGCAAAGCCAGTTATTTTCTTTTGTGCCAGTTCTTCATACACTTGTGCCTTATCATCAGCAATGTCTTCAGCAAATGAATATATAAATACATTCTACAATCTCAGAAAAGGGCACTGTGTGTCTTATTTTTTGTATATATTTACATAGCAGCTGGCTAGATAGCTCAGTGGTTTAGGTATCTGGCTGCCAGATGTTGGGAATTCATTTCCCTACTTTGCCTCATGGGAGAGAAGCCAGCCTGGGTAGCCATGGGCAAACTGCCTAGTCCCAGACCACCGCAGAAGAAGGGAATGGTGAACCACTTCACAGTACTATCTACCTGGAAAACCCTGTAAAGGTCACTGTATGACAGAATTGGCTTGATGGAATGTGATTATTACAGTAACCCCCCCGCCGCCTATCACGGGGGTTAGGGACCCACCCGACCCACAATACATGAAAATCTGTGATATGCAGAAGTGGGTCAGGTGGGGGTGGGGGGCGATCAGAGGGGTGGGGGCAGTGGAGAGCGATGCGATCGCTCCCTGTTACCCCCTGTGGCTCTGAGGTCTCCTGGATGGGTCTGGGGGGCGGCTCCAAGGCCTCCTGGAGGGGGGGGTGGCGGGGAGTGATGTGATTGCTCCCCACCGCCCCCCTGCATGGCTCTGAGGCCCCCCGCAGGTACTGCGATCCCGCGATATAGTGGTACCGCAGTACCTGAAACGCAAAATGGCGAGGGGTGACTGTATTTACTGTCACTGGTGTGTAAACAGAAGCCTATGGGAAGCCCATGAATTGGACAACTGTCTTCCAACATCACTTTACACTTCCACTCAACTATATTTTCTATTTGATTGTCTATTCATTCAGTTAAGAGAACTCATTTAGGGACCATGTTTTCAGAATACTGGATGTACATTTGCTAATACTCCTTTATGGAAGACACTCATTATTTTATGAGTCTGCATACAGAGATTGCAAATAAAGAAATAAATAAATTGGTGGCTCCTGCAGACTTGTCCCCTGAACTGCTCATCTTTAACTGCTAGCCTTTTATCATTTGCTATTTAACGCCATGCAATTTTTACTTCAACTAATGCTTAACATTTCTCTCCTCCCTGTTCTAGTCTATATTCTATAATGACCTCTATGTAAACTCTTTGGCATATCTGATTAATAAGTCAGAGAGAAGTCAGAGAGAGGGGGAATACTCTAAACATCTTCAGTTCATATGTTAATATAATATTAAATTACCTTTAAGCAGAGCACCACCATGTGCACAGGAACAAAAAGGTGCCTGGTTCTGCTGCTTTGTTTCTTACTTGAGAATAAACACTATTTTGTTAGTGTAAAGAAATGCCATGTACTGAGAATATTGCCTGTGTCCTTTGTTACTACGTTACACCTTCCGCTCCCAGGCCAAAGGTGTTCTGCTAAAACTGGATCAATGCAAGTGAAAATTGGGTCTATTTCTAGGACCTGAGTCAAATGAAGCCTCAATTCTACTCCAGTATTGTTCTAGATGCAGTTTATACAACTCTCTTGTGGACCGTTTTCTCCCTTCTCTCTTTTATCAGTTCATCACAACTTGGTCTTCAGTGAAGTACTTGCAGCATTGACACAAATCCTTTTATGTGAATTGGAGGACAAAAAAATTCCACACTCTCTTAAAAAACATACAAGCCTCTTTTCATGTGAATTGATATGAGCCCCTTTTCTGGAGCAGTAATACTGGCTGCCTTTTATTTTGCAGAAGACTCAAGGGCAAGAAGGCCACAAAGTCTTTCACACCATTTCTTGAAGGGAATGATCATTTATATTTCTTTGTTTTTTTGTTTTATTTCTATACCACCCATCTTCCAGCAGGAACTCTGGGTGGTTTACAACAAGTTAAAAACAACAATATAAACCAAGAATAGAGGGGAAAACCCTCGGCAAGAGGCATCAAGGGACGGAGAAAAAAAATTTAAATTAAATTAAATTAGACTGAATTAGATTAAATTAAATTAAATTAAATTAAATTAAAGGTCACAAATGCCTTCCTAAAAAGCATGGTTCCCAAAGCCTTTTTGAAGGCAGGCAGGGACTGTGCAAGGCGCAGCTCACTTGGGAGATGGTTCCACAACGAGGGGCCAGCCATAGAGAAGGCGCGATTGCGGGTTAGCAATTTCCACGCCTCCCTGGGTGTGGCCACTCGGAGCGAGAGCGCCTGCGACATTCTCGTGGGTTGGGCCTCAGTTGACCTTTGGGGGATACGCTCCACCAGGTATTCAGGTCCCAAGCTGTGGAGGGTTTTGTAAACCAAAACCAGGACCTTGAACCTTATCCAGAGAGCCACAGGCAACTAATGCAGACATGCCAGAACTGGGCCGATGTGATCGTATCTACGAGCGCCCACCACCAGTCTGGCCACCGCATTCTGTACCCATTGGAGTCTCCGGACAAGGGTCAAGGGCAACCCCATGTAAAGTGTGTTGTAGTAATCGATAGAGATGGGCACGACTTAGCGGTATTCCCGTTTCCGTTACTCGTTTCCGTTACTCAACGGAAACGGTAACGGGAATTACTCCGCCAGAACTCGAACTCGAACCGACGAATGAATAATTTGGTCTGATTTGTCATGGTCGTTCCTGGCATCGTGCGATCGCGTGATGCCAAGCGGCACAGAAAAAAAGTTTTTAAAAGTTAAAAAAAAACCCGATTCCCGGCCCTAAAAGCAGGCGAAAACTGTCTGAGGGCACCTACCAGGCCAGAAGGGTGTTTTATTTGGGGGGGTTTCCCCGCCCCCCCTCTCCTTGGCTATTGCTACTGCTGCGCTGCTGGTACCAGGCTGGGAGGGCGCATCCATTTGCCATGCAGTGCAGGGGGATCCAAAATGGCGACCGCAATATTTTTTTTTGAAATCGTTGCCCAAAACCCCACCAAAGCACCACAGAAACATGCGAAAATTAGCTATTTTAAATGCTTGAATTTTTACAGTAGCAGCAGTGGGTTTTTCTTGCAAAAAAACCGTCTCCGTTGATTTTATTTTATTTTATTTTATTTTATTTTTTTACACCTGCACATTCGCAATGATGGGCTCGCCCATGGGAATGGACCATGCAAATTTTCCACCAATCGCATGGCCACTTGGCCAGGTTGACCACAGAGACTTCTGGGATGTGCCAATCGGGCATAAACAGCCCACTAATCGTAGCCCAAACCCGAACCCTAAGCCTAAGCCTAACCCATACGCCAGTACACTGTCCTTCTAAGTGGGTCAGAGAGGCACCCAGAGGTGCACCCCAATACTCACCCTAACCTCACCCGTAACTAGCCTAACCCTAGCCCTTGCGCTAACCCATCTTAACCCTAAGCCAGATCTACTTGCATTGCACTACATGCAAGTACGTGAGATGCAGCGGGTGCAAAGAGTCTGCCAGTCCATCACTTGTGGCTCTGGCTGACTCCTGCAGCTGCCTCCAGGAGCCTGCTACCCCCCCCCCAACCAATACTAACAACAACGAAAAAACTAAAAAACTAACCGACTAATTTTTGTGAATTTTCGCGAAAAACGGAAACAAGCCGAAACGGGCTGCCTCCGACACACGACAACTCGAAAACGTCATTTTCCCTAGTCGTGCCCATCTCTAGTAATCGATCCTCGAGATCATAGACCCAGTTCTGCTTTGTAAAGTGTGCATCAGTAAGTCTAGGGTGTTTAGCATTCCCCATGGACATAATTCACATTTTTAAAAAGGAAGAAAGGAAGGATAGCTTCTGCGTTCCATCTCTTTGTCCTACTCTTTACCACTGTAGATTCTATGAAAATAAGGGACTGATAGTCAATGGCTGGCTGACACTCCCAGGAAATCTAGCAAGGTGAAAAGATTTCAGAAAAAAAAACATTCTGGAAAGACATTGCTCTAAAATAATGGACAAGGAGAGAAACGGCATGAAAAAAGGGAATCATCATCATCATCACCACCACCACCACCATCATCCTAGAACTGCATAGCTGAAAGGGGCCCAGTGGACCACAGAGTCCAACTCCTGTCAAGGAGGCATGTGGAGGAATCAAACTCTTAACCTCTGGCTACCTAAACCCCTGAGCAATACAAACAGGTATGAATAAAATCAGAATAGGTTTGAGGAATGAGCAACACTGGAAATTTTTTTGATCCAACAGCAGGTCAGAGCTTAGTACTGGAATAACAACAAATAATAAAAGAACAAATAATGATTTAAAAAAAAATAAAGGCCACACAAACAGTGCATTCCCCCACAACTCAGTCCCACATATTTGTCATTTGGCGTATCTCCCGCTGTTCCATGTTTGTGGGAAACTTTAGATCTTCACTTGAAATAAGAAAAGAAACCAACCAATGGCTGCATTCCATTGTAGACCGAAAGAGAGTGGATCTGAAGAAACACTGTCTGCATTTGTGAAAGATGTTGAGATATTTATTAAAAGCAGATAATAATTACATGAAAAATCCAGTTGGTGGCAGCATCAGAGCCTGATTTTCTTCTTACTTTTTGAAATGACTCGACCTTTTAAAGAAAGAGAAGGTAAAGAAGAACAAGAAATGGAAGGTGGCAGAGGGGGAAACAAATGTTATTTATTTGTTATTTATTGATTTCATTTGTTTATCCTACTTTCCTTCATAAAAAGGAGCCAAGGTAACTTGTTATGTACCATTGAGTTCTCTCCAACTCATGTGGTGGGTGGACCATATAAGTGAGGGCTGCCTTCACTCATACGCTCACCTCTTTCAGACTCAGGCCCATAGTGTCTTTTAGGGAGTCAACCTGTCTCACATTTGGCGTTCCCTTTTTCCTGTTGCGCTCCATCTTTCCTTTACTCCATTCCAAGACCATATATAAAGCTAGAAACAGTAAGTATACAGATACTACAAAGGATCAAGCAAATGTTTACCGCCACTAAAGGTGGTAAACAGAAGCAACACCAACAAACCATGAGGTGTCTTCCCTAGAGGGAAGCAGTTCTTCTCCCCGCAATACAATGAAATCAAATGCAATATCAAGTTTATTTCTAGCTATGCACATTTCACCTTCTGTTGACATATTAAACAGGAACTCATGGGATGTGGCAAACAGTGCTTTTTTTTTTTTTTTTGCCTTCCCCGCCCCCATGTCTTGAGCCTAGCAAGTTTTTCACCTCAGGTGACAGGGTATGTTCATTGTGTTAATTACTAATGGCACAGTTGTCAATCAATGTAGTCTGAGTTAAAGAGAATAGAAAGCAAGCAATTAATATCCTCTTTCCCAGGTGTTTAAAATGTGTTAAACCACTTCTCCCCTAGAAGTTGTTCAATCAATCCTTTGTTGTCTCTTTTGCCCTCCTGCTTTTCTGTATTAATATTTCACCTACAAGAGCTTGTCAAGACAACATTTGTTATTAACTCAGGTGCTGAATCAGAGGCTTCCCAATTCAGACACCTTATACAACCCCAAAGAGGGGGTGTATAACTGACAACTTTATAGGATTGTGTCCTTTAGAAACTGGATTGTGGAAAACCAGTCTTCACCACATTCTGAAAAATTGTAGAGGAAAGTCAAGAGATACTTTCCTCCAAATAAGGCCTTTCTAGGTCCCTTTGGGTTAATTTTATAGCCCAATGAACTGACAAATCAATAATTAGTAAAATATGTCAGTTCATATTTTTCAGAGGACTTATGACTAATACAAACTGACAAATTTTGACAAATTAGCCCAAATCTGTCAGAAAACAGAATTCATTTTCCAATTCATCCTCATTTCTAGTTATAGTTTTCGTATGTGTGCAGAGTAGTGCCTTGGCATTCATTGGAACAAAATACAAACAAACAAATAAAAACATAAATTAAAATTTAAATTTCAAAGCATTACATCACACCAGTGAGATAGAGTCAAAATAATTAATGTATATATTCCATTAAAGGTTTCATTCTTAGGCATCAGTGTTAAGCACTGTTAAGCACAGAAGATGCAGTTTGGTTGGATATTTATATCAAGGGAACAGTTTTGTGGCATAGCAAATGTATTTTTCCAGCACTAAGCTGGTAATATTTTCTGTGTGGTCTAGATTACATGTGCAGCACAATGAGATGGTGATAAGTCTGAAGTGTTCTGAATTGCTACTTGCTAAGATTACTTTCCTTTCAAATTGCATCTGGCTTGGCAATGGCAACTCTTATGGTTCACAGCAGAAGATATTTTTCTGAATCACACCGAAGTTGCTGTATTGTTTCTCATCACCTGCTGCTCTAGTCTCCTGGATACACCTGGAGGCTGCTAAAACTTGCATATCAAATTGTGCCCTTGCTACTGCCTACTGTGACAGTCTAGGCTTTGATCCAAAGCTATCTTAAAATCTATAACTCCCTTTATGAGTCTAGAAGGAGCCTCGTGGCACAGTGGTTAAACTTTTATATTGGAAACAAGACCTGAGGTTCAACCCCTGGTAACCAGCTTGAGGCTCACTCAGCCTTCTATCCTTCTAAAGTCAGTAAATTGAGTTCCTACCTTATGGGGTAGGAGCAATGTATATTCTGGATAATCAAACTGTAAATTTGTCAGAGAGTGCTTTGCTATGGGGCAGGATGTAAGTATTAGACATGGGCACGACTTAGCGGAATTCCCGTTTCCATTTCCGTTCCTCGTTTCCGTTACGGAACGGAAACGGTAACGGGAATTACTCCGCCAGAACTCGAACTCGAACCGACTAAAGAATAAGTGGGTCTGATTTGTTGTTCCTGGCATCGCGGCAATCCCGCGATGCCAAGCAGCACAGAAAAAGTTTTTTTTAAAAAAAAAACCGATTCCCGGCCAAAAAGCAGGCGAAAATATGCCTGCCTGAGTGAGGGCTCAGGGCACCTACCAGAGGGGTGGTTTCTGGAGGGGGGTCCCCGGCCTCCCCCCTCTCCTCCTGTCCTGTCCTGGGCTGCTCTGGTGGTGGGACTCACCGCAGGCTCGCACGCAGCAACAAGCTGGACTCGCTGCCGGCCGCCGCAATTCAAGTGGAAGTGGCAGAGAAAAAAGTTTTAAAAGTCCCCCCCCATTCCCGGGCCAAAAAGCAGGCAAAAATATGCCTGCGAGAGTGCACCTACCAGAGGGGTGGTTTCTGGGGGGGGGTCCCGGCCTCCCCCTCTCTCCTGTCCTGGGCAGCTGGACTCGAGTCGCCATGCCATGCGGTGCGGGCGGGGGATCCAAAATGGGACGGCGACCACAATATTTTTTTTGAAATCGTGGTCCAAAAACATACAAGCACCACAGAAACATGCGAAATTTGCTAATTGCTATTGCTAAAACTGCCAGAATTTTTACAGTAGCAGTGGGTTTTTCTTGCAACAAAATGTCTCCTCCTCTGTCCTCTCTCCATTGATTTTATTTTATTATATTTTTTTTTACATCTGTGCAATGATGGGCTGGCCAAGTGGCCATGCGGGAGTGGACCATGCAAATTTTTGGAGCCATTCCACCAATCGCATGGCCACTTGGCCACTGAGACTTCTGGGATGTGCCAAAAAGCCCACTAAACCCTGCCCTAGCCCCCTAACCCTAACCCTAATCCTTGATTCCTTACCCATATGCCACAGTACACTGTCCTCTTAGTGGGTCAGAGAGGCACCCAGAGGTGCACCCCAATACTCACCCTAACCTCACCAGTAACTAGCCTAAACCTAGCCCTTGCGCTAACCTGTTGCCTAAGCCAGATCTGTACTTGCATTGCACTACACGCAAGTACAATTCCCTTTTTAGTGAGACACAGCGGGTGCAGAGAGTCTGCCAGTCCGTCACTTGTGTGTGTCATGCAAACCCTGCCCGCGAGTGCCTGTCTCTCACTGACTGATGCAGGGAAGGCACCCCAAAAAGAGGGGTGCCTCTGCCAGTCTGCTGTGTCTCTGTCTGCAACTTGGTATGCATATCCATATGGCTATGCATGCCCTTTTGCAGCAGCAGGTGAGGAGAGGAGACCCCCATGCCATGAGGGGTCTCCAGGAGCCTGCTTTCCCTTCCTAGCGGGTGAGGATAGGAGGCACCCCCCCAAAAAGAGGTGCCTTCAGGAGCCCGCTTCCCTTTATAGCGGGCCAGCGGAGGCACCCACCCCAGAGAGGTGCCTCCAGGAGCCCGCAACCCCCCCAAACCAGTTTAACAACAGACGAAAAAACGAAAAACGAAATGACTATTTTTTGCGAAGTTTCACAAAAAACGGAAATGAGCCGACACGGGCCGACTCCGACACACGACAACTCGAAAACGTCATTTTCCCTAGTTGTGCCCATCTCTAGTAAGTATATACTTTCCATTACCTGGGTATAAAAATAATCAGGACTGGCCTCCCTCTCAGTCTTGCCACCTTCACAGGTGTATTTGGTGGGAAAATGTGAGAGGCCTTCTCTGTTGCTGTTCTCAGTCTCTATAACTCCTTCACACAAGAAACAAGACTACACCCCTCTATTCTGTCCTTTTGCGAGCAGCCAAAGACCTTTCTCTTCAGGCATGTTTTTCCTTAGTTACTGGCCTTCTGAGATGGTAGTTTGGATTGATTGTTGTGACCGGTAGCATGTGCTTTTATTATTGCATGTATTATTAAATTCAATTGCCATTTTAAATATAATACCTGTTTCAATCTCTTTAAATATTTTTCTACTTGCTGTTTTTAGCTTTTAAATATTGTCTTTCAGTGATGTAAGCCATCTTGGGTTCATTTAAGGAGAACAGTAGAGTAAAAATATTTTAAACAAACAAACAAATGCTGCCTCCTTGAGATGGTTGCAAGGACTAATGGTGCAGAACAACATCACTCTAGCTGGCGTGTGAGACAAGCATTGTATATTCTATTATTTATTTGTGTGTGTGTGTGTGTGTGTGTGTGTGTGTGTGTATTCATCTCTTCATATTTGCCGGGGTGTGTGTGTGTGAAAGGAAGTTGGGCAAATACTTATTATGAGCCCCGTGGCACAATAGTTAAATGCCTGTACTGCAGGTAAAACTGTATTCACATCCTGGGGTTCAATCCCCAGTAGCAGGCTCATGGTTGACTCAGATTTCCATCCTTCCAAGGTTGGTAAAATCAATACCCAGCTTGCTGGGGGTGGGGGCAATGTGTACCATGCATTACTGTAATTAAAACTGTAAACCGCCCAGGGACTACTTACATAAGAACATAAGAACATAAGAAGAGCCATGCTGGGTCAGGCCAAAGGCCCATCTAGTCCAGCTTCCTGTATCTCACAGTGGCCCCACCAGATGCGTTTGGGAGTCCATGAGACTAGATATCTGTCTCCTAATACCCCTGCATCTGCCCCTTGAAGTACCCTGGTTTTAAGCCTGGAGATTACACATCTCCATCATGGTTTGTAACCTGTGATGCACTTTTCCTCCAGGAATCTGTCCAATCCCCTTTTGAAGGCATCCAGGCCAGATGCCATCACCACATCCTGTGGCAGGGAGTTCCATAAACTAACAACGCACTGGGTGAAAAAATATTTTCTTTTGTCTGTTCTAACTCTCCCAGCCCTCAATTTGAGTGGATGTCCCCTAGTTCTGGTATTTTGTGAGAGGGAGAAGAGATTCCCTCTATCCACTTGACTCATGCCCTGCATTATTTTGTACGTCTCAATCATATCCACCCTCAGGCACCTTTTTTTCCAGACTAAACAGCCCCAAATGTTTTAATCTTTCCTCATAAGGGAGGTGCCCCAGCCCAGTAATCATTTTAGTCACTCTCTTCTGCACCTTTTCCAGTTCCACTATGTCTTTCTTGAGATGCGGTGACCAGAATTGTACACAATACTCCAGGTGCGGTCCTACTATTGTTTTGTATAATGGCATTATAATGTTGGCCATTTATTTTCAATCCCCTTTTTGATAATCCCTAGCATGGAATTGGCCTTCTTCACCGCTGCCACACATTGGGGAGACACTTTCATGGAGCTGTCAACAAACACACCAAGATCTCTTTCCTGATCCATCACGGATAACTCAGAGCCCATCAGTTGATAGATAAAGTTTTGATCTTTTGCCCCAATATGCATTACTTTACATTTGGCTACATTAAAATGCATTTGCCATTTCATAGCCCATTCCCCCAGTTTGGAGAGATCCTTCACAATCTTCTCTGGTTTTCACCACACAGAAAAGTTTTGTGTCATCTGCAAACTTGGCCACCTCACTGTTTATCCCTGCCTCCAGGTCATTTATGAACAGATTGAAAAGCACCGGTCCCAGGACAGAGCCCTGTGGCACACCGCTTTCACCTCTCTCCATTGTGAAAATTTCCCATTGACACCTACTCTTTGTTTCCTGGATCTCAACCAGTTCTCAATCCATAAGAGGACCTGCCCTCTTATCCCCTGACTGTGCAATTTTCTCAGCAGCCTTTGGGAGGGACTGTGTCAAAAGCCTTTTGAAAATCCAGATAGACTATATCCACCAGTTCACCCAAATCTATTTGCCTGTTGACCTTTTCAAAAATTCTAAAAGATTTGTCAGACAAGACTTACCCTTGCAGAAGCCATGCTGATTTTCTCTCAGCAAGGTTTGTTCTATGTGTTTTAAGATTTTCTCTTGGATGAGGCTTTCCACCATCTTCCCTGAGACAGATGTAAGGCTAACTGGCCTGTAGTTTCCCGGGTCCCCCCTCCTTCCTTGAAGTGGCATGGGGCAGTATATAAGCAGAACACTTCATACAAAAAAATGGATACCAAAATTAGGGAGCGTCAGTCAAAATTGAATGTGCAATTTGGAACTCTAATTTGTTAGGATCCTTAGTCAGGTGGAACGACTCCATATGTGACTGATGTTTAGATGGACTATTTCCCCTGGAATGCAAAAAAGAATTTTTAAGAATTATCTTAACAATCTTAAGGCCAGAAGTTAATCATTCTTCAGATACCTCACAACCAGGATTAGAGATGGGCACGACTCAAAAAAATGGTGTTTTGTTTGTCGTTTGGTCGTTTAGGGGTCCGTTTCGGTCTGTTTTCGTTGGGTTTTTTTGCAAATTTTTCATTTTTGTTTTCGTTACGTAACGAAACAAAAAAGCAAAAACGAAAATGAAAAAATGCTGTTTTGTTAGCATTCTTTTCAGTTCAATGTATTTGCCGCAACGAAAACGAAAAACACGGCAAAATTTTTCATTTTCATTTTGTTTTGAAAAATTTTCGTTTTCGTTTTCGTTGCGTAACGAAACAAAAAAATGAAAACGAAAACGAAAAATTGCTCATTTCGTGCCCATCTCTAACCAGGATATTGACTAAGGCTGCAGTTGGGTCATTGAATGTTTAACTTAATTAATGTTGTTATGTATTGTCAAGTCACAGCCAACATACAGTGACTTTATCAGGGTTTTCAAAACAAGTGAGATATTTAAGGGGTGAGTTTTACCATTGCCATCTCCAATGGTTTTCCGTGGCTGAGTGGGTATTTGAACCCAGATTTCCATAGATCTTGTCCATAACTCATTCTATCATACCACAATAATCCTCATAGCTCAATCAATAAAGAACACTGAAGGAAGTTGAGAAGACTGAAGATAAACTGAGTGAATATATTTCTTCCGTCCCCACTGTGGAAGATGCAAGTCAGATTCCTGTTCTCAAACTGATAATTTCCGAAAGGGGGTCTGTAGAACTGGGACAAGCAGTACTGAAGAAGTTGACTGTGGTGTTTACTTGTATGATACATAATGCATGAGCGGTTTCTGTGCTGACTGATGAGTTTGTGGACCAACTAGAGAGTTTGGGGAGTGGCCTGAGAGGATTTAAGGCACTGCTTGGCATTGCTTTAGTCAGATAGGGGCTGACAGAAAGACCTACACTTGGAGATTGGGCTAAAAGACAGTTAAGGAGATAAGGAGATAGTGTCTGACACCATCTGCAAATCAGAGAAGGCTAAAAAAGATAGGATTTTATGGTGTGAGGAAAATTAAGTGTCTAGAGTTTGTGAACTTAGGAACTGGGTGTGCATTTATTCATCTTTATTAGTAATCAAGCTTAAGTGGGTTAGAGCAAGATTCATCTTTTTGTTTATACTTCAGCATGTTACCATTGATGTAATGTAATGTATTTTAATGCTGTAAGATGTCCCCCGATTCCCTGTTCTCAATACCTGAACATGTCTTAACTGTACTGGACTGTATATTATCCCTCATTACTGTAAGCCACCTTGGGCCCTTCTCCAAGGAGAAAGGCAGGGTAAAAATACTCTAAATTAAAATAAAATAATAAATTCTGATTCAACATTGTAATCAATAAACTTCTTTTGTTTTTATTCAACTTAAAATCAGTCTGAAGGCTTTAATTTACTAGCAAAGCTAGATGGTGGCAGTGATAAGAGAAAATCAGAAGCGGTGTTTATTAATAGCCCGTGAAATAGCCAGGGGCCAAGCACGTTAATGCTACATTGACATTCTAGACCTTAGAGACAAATTGGAATGAAAGTGGGAACCTACCTCCTGCCTCATGCTATCTTGCTTTTTTCTACTGCGAACACCTGCCAAGTGCTCAAGCAGATCCTGCATGAGGATACCTTTATTTCCAGATAACACACTGCAGTACTAAGTGAGCCCTTGTGCATGCATTTTTGTTTCCTTTGCTCTTTGCTGCCAATGTAGGTGTCTATAGAACCATTTGATGGGATGCCAGCTGGTACAACAAACACAGTGAGCAGTTACCAAATAATGCTAAGCAAATTGCTCACTTTGAACAGAAAGCTAACAGAGTACTATGATGTTAAAAGCCATGAACAAACAGTTTTGGCAAAACCATGGCAGCAACAGTAGCAAAAAAGGAAAATTGGGAGACCAGCACAGGAGAAGGAAGAACTTTAAGGAAAAACCATCTTCCACAAAAACTGCTGCTGGCTTTCTATCATGGTGAAATTGAGAGTGTGCTTTCTTACAGGTTATGAGTGTGGTATGGAAGTTGTACCCATTGGGATAGGACAGTGTTGCACAGAATCATAAGAATTTCCGAGAGTATTGTGGGCTGTTCACTCCACACCCTAGAACAAATTTATACTACCAGGTGCCACTGTAAAGCATTAGATATATTAAGAGATCCATCACATCCTGGTCATCGCCTCTTTGAGTTGCTGCCATCGGGACAGAGATATAGAGTACTGAGGGCAAGAACAAACCATCTCAAAAATAGCTTCTTTTTTAGAGCAATATTGGCCTTAAACGGAAATTCTGGACTTTGAAGTCAGCTTATTTTATATGTCATATTTTATCTGTTGTAGCTGTTTTTAAATCTATGTGGAATGTTTTAAATGAGTTGAATATAGCAACCATGAAATTTTGTTGTTCCTGGAAGGGGGCCATGACAATAAAGATTCCTATTCCTAAATCATGTGAGGTGGAGGAGACCTTTATTCATACGGCTGTTTGGAATGATTTTAGAAGGATACATACCACACTTTCAAAAATACTTTCCAGTATACCTTGTTCCAATATATCAGCTATAGATCACAATATACTGTATATTCTCGAATATAAGCCTAGTTTTTCAGCCCTAATTTTGAGCTGAAAAAAAAGGGGGCCCTCGACTTATATCCAGGTCAATACTTTTATCCACTGAGGCAAGTGCTTGGGTCGGTGACTAAAAGTCATTTTAAACATTGTGCCCCACTTCTCCTGACCCCCCATTAACCAATGTTTAAAATGACTTTTAACCACCAACCCAAGCACTTGCCTCAGTGGATAAAAGTCATTTTAAACATCACACACACACACACACACACACACACACACACACACACACACACACACACACACACACAGAGAGAGAGAGAGAGAGAGAGAGAGAGAGAGAGAGAGAGAGAGAGA
>JAHTLZ010000016.1:53567732-53584414 GCA_023846285.1 Phrynocephalus versicolor | reverse complement strand
TTTATTTATTTATTTATTTATTTATTTATTTATTTATTTATTTATTTATTTATTTATCAAGCACTGACCGCACGGCCCGTGGGGCCGGGTCAGCACTCGTCTTTTTAAATTTTAATTTCATTTTTATTGGGTTTTTTTTAACTGCCAACCAAGTGGCTACACTACAGCTGTAGTGTAGCCATCAGCTTTTTTTTTCTGGTCACCGTCCCTGAATCCAGGAAGACCAGACCTCCAGACCAGCACCAGGAAGGAGATATCTCCACCCTCATTAATGAAACGAACCAACCCAAACCAATTTTTTCTGGTTTTTTTTCCATTTGAAATTTACCCCTAGGTTCGTTATTCATTTCATTACATAACAAAATGAATAATGAAGAACAAAATGAACTAAAAGTGCCCATCTCTATTTGTTACTATATGAGTAAATAAATAGGCTAGCATTCTATAACCTAAACACAGAATTGATGGGGAAAATCTTCCCCTTCCCCCGCATCAGACACTCTGTCAGGAGCTCATCCTCATTCTGTTTGCAAGATAAGTCACAATTACACACAGACACATATACTACTTTGATAGTAGCATTAAAATGTATACTCTTGTAAGGAGTGTGTGTGTGTGTGGGGGGGGGAGCCCATAGCTTAAGGATCAGAAATAATTTGGTATGGTTTACCAACCCATAGATAGCACTATTGTATTTAGGATTCTATAATTAGAGAGAATTAATATTTATAGAAATTTATCCCATACATATATAAGACCTTTAATGATAGTTACAATTTACACTGTCTTTCACCTGAGCAATCCACCAGATGGCATTTGAAACACAATAGATTAAAAAAACATTTGCAATCTTCTGGACTATGTAATGGCTGTCCTTCACTGGTTTGTCGCCTAGGGATAAGAGGTGAATCACTCTTTTGAAATAGTTTGAACACACTGTCAAAAATTATTGTGCACTGTTTGGGTCCTTTTATTTCATTTCAAAAAAATTACTTTGGCTTTTACATACAAAGAGTTTGTGTTATGATCAAGGGCGTATGAGGATATCCAGAAGCTGCTTAGGGGGTGGGGGGGAACCATACTGCCTTCTTTTGTTCAGTTTCCTAAAGTGTGCTTTGAAGCACCTCTACAAATGATTGATCCGTACCCAGACCAATTTTTCACCTTTTAAGATGTATTCAGATTTAAGCTTTTTTTAATGAGCTAGCAGTATGCTTGAATGCCATACAATGCAACCCAAAAATGCCTTTGTACAAAGCTTCCACTGTCCTAAATGTGACAAAAGGATCCATTCATAAATCAGTCATTATCTTCCCATGCATTGCCAATTGCCTCTTAGGGGATTATAAACTCTCATATTATTCACTGGCTTTCAGTGAGCCCTGCTGCACCTTCCCTTCTGGGGGTCCAACAGATAAGTGCTAATGCATCAAAATGGGTTCCAACCTGGGCTTGTCACTTTTTATTAAAGGCACAGAGTCATTCCTATTAGCCCTTCCCTGTGCATTCTCAGGGGGAAGCGGGGATTTTCTGGCATAAACCCCTCCAGGCACAGTCAGTCCAACTGGGGCCCCAGTTGATTTTACTACAGACCCCAAAGATCAAGGTTGAGAAAAGTGGACAGTAAGTATGAATCCTGATACAAGGCATATATTTGTTATTGGGTGCTTTAAAGGTGGACTCAAAAAGATGAGGGATGGGGACTGGGCTCCCTGGTATTTTTCCTCCTGGAGCCTCCATGGACATGGTTGTTGGCACTTGCATCTCCAGTGCTGAAGCAGAGTTGGGGTAAGTGCCTCATCTCCTGTTAGACAGTGAGAATGTCAAGGCTAAAGTAGAACTGGATTAGCTGGGGGCTACGTAAATGGAGCTTCAGGTCCCCGACCCTTTCCCTGGACTAATTATCTGATTAGGAGGAAGTGGCTCTGCTTTTCATCTATCCCTGTTTACAACTTCACCTAGGCAAATATGTGCTCTTTTGCTCTTAATTTTCTCCATCAATTGTGCATACAGACACATGAGCATGCTTCCCAACTTTTTTGACTCAATAACACAGAACCTTTCCTACTCCCTCAAAGATCCTTATCAGCCATGCTGACTACCTGTGATTACCATGCCACCTAAACACCTTGATTGCAAATATAAATACAATTTTCTATATAAATAAACTTCATTGCCCCCCGCACTCGGAATGACGAGACGAGGCAGTAAGTGGGGGTAAACTGGGCCACACTTTATTAACAGCAACAACATCAACCACAACAACAATAGGAGGGGCCTGACATCAGCAGACGGTTGGAACCCTGAGGTCGCACGAGACCCCTCCAACCAGGCTGCATCGGGCGAGAACAACTCCCAGGTGGTGCGGTCAGCTGACGGCATCCCCCGGGCCAGTCACAGTTATTCCCCTCCCTGCGATGACTAGCGTAAATCTGGGTTATCCCCCAGTGCAGGGAGGCGTCCCCTTGCACCCACCAGGACACTGTGACCTCCTGATCGGGAGTGCCCTGGTTATCGGGTACTTGGGGACAGATGTTAAATACTCACCACTGCCCTAATCAGCTTCCGCCGCCAGTGTGACCAATAAATCCTAGTGACCAAACCTACTGCCCTGGTACCAGTGTGGGATAGGCGAAAAATCCCTGCTCTCAGAGGCCTATCCAGCCCCCGAAGGTGACCAGTTACACTCACACTAGCCCATAAAGGGTGAGCGAGTGGGGAACGCCAAACGAACTGGCTGAAAGTGGGGAATAGCAGCCTCCCTTTTAAAGGGCGCTCCTCTCCTCCCCCCTGGATGCCGGCGAGCGTCCTGCCCTTCTCGTGCCTCCTCGCGAGAGGGCAAATCAGCTCCGTCGGGCGGATACACCGCCCACGGAGCCAGCATTTGCTGTCTAGGTGTTGCTCTTCTACTATTTTGTTGACCATTGAAGTCAGATTTCCCTTGACATTTTAATTGTTAGATCCTTTACAAATCTAGTATGAACTGCAGTGGCTAAATTAGGACACAAACATACAGGGTGATGGGTCTCTGCTGATATACTATATAGTTGTAGATCATACTGGTGGTATTAGCAACACATCCATGCGTTCTGTTTTGTTTTTTTCACTTTTATGTCCATCATGCTGCATTTCAGCTGCCCACACTGTGGGTGATGTTAGGAAGCTTTCTGCTGTTGTCTGCCCTCCCTGATAGCTGTCATTATCTTCTGTTTTATAGTACATTTTATACCTTGTCCCTCTCCCACTTACTGTGTCCACTGGTATGTGAGAGAACAAGAACTACAGGTTTGAGAGACATGTATGTTTTTAAAATGGTGTAAATGCATATCTTATTTCTGTTTCATACAGATGTTATTCAATATCTCCCCATCCCTTCCCAAGTTTTAAACAACCAATAAAGTGCTGATGTAGTTTACCAGTATATCAGCTGAGGGCAAAACCTGAACCAAAGCAAATCAAAGTGATGTGCTTATATACAGCCCTATAGAACTTCAAGCACTTCAAGCACTCTCTAGGCAGTTTACAATTTAATTATGCAGGCTACACATTGCCTCCTCTCCCCAGCAAGCTGGGTACTCAATTTACTGACCTTGGAAGGATGAAACGCTGAGTCAATCTTGAACCATCTACCTGGGATGTAAGCACCAAGAACAACGGTTTCACTTAAAACTAATTTTTGAAGACATTGTTCCCCAAAATCTTTTTTGTTGAAAATGTCTTTCATGGCTCTGTCGCATGCAGGTGTTGATTTAAAGTTTTAAAAAATTTAACAATCAAAAGAGACCTGAAATGGCTCATCAATACAAGATAATGGTCCCCGGGCTTGGGTCCCCAGGTGTTCTTGGGCTAAAACTCCCAGAAATTCTGGCTAGCACAGATAAGGGTGAAGGCTTATGGGAGTTTTAGTCCAAGAATATTGTGGGACACAAGGTTGGGAACTATCAATAAAACTACTAAGATTGTTAAAACTGTCAACTCTTGTAGTGTTAGAATAAATGTAGGTTATGAAATTAACTGTAAAGGAAAGCTGTTGCAATTTTAATAGCAGTTTAAAACAATGAGATAGAAGAGATGAAAGTATTTATGCTCAGTAAGAATGGGCACAAAACCGAAAAATAGATTAGCAGTTTTCAAATGAACTTTTGTAAACAAAATTGTAATGAAACAAAACAATAATGAAATGATTCCTTACTCTATAAAATGGCTCTCCTGGGCCCTAGAGTAACCAAATTTGGTGGATAGCTTTTTACAAGAGAGCCATTTTACAGAGTAATGAAACATTTTGTTTTCAAAGGGGAAAAGAAGCATTTCATTTCATTTTGTGATGAAATGCTGTTCTCCATTTCATTTTGTTTCGTTTTGTAACATTTCGAAAGCTTACAGAGCATCAAAACAGTGTGTAAGGTGCCCATCTCTCATGCTCAGCAGCAGCAGCAGTAACACGAAGGAGCACTGACAGTAACAAGAAGGAGCAATAACAAGAAGGAGGACTGACATCTGAACAAAATGTACTAGATATCCATGCAAAAAAGATCAGGACCAGCCATAACATCATCTGATCAGCAGAGACAATATAAAAATTGTCAGTGCTGACCTTGAAACAAACAATAAGGCAACTGCTTCTCTGGTAGCACCCTGACTGCTGATGTACCTGGAAATGGATTTAGTCTTTCAAATGGTTTGGATGAGCCTTGTAGACTTTAATAACACAAAGTATCCATATTCCAAAGAAATTAGGTTTGTTGCATTCTAAACTTGACAAAGAGCATTTAGAAACCAACAAAACCCTACAATGCTTTCATACAGCGTGTTTAATTATGTTTGGCAAAATAAATAGGCATTCATGTTCTCAGGGAGATATGAATTGTTCTGTGCAGTTTCTTAATGTGCTATTTGCTTTAGAAAATTATGTTATATCTCACAACAAGGATGTGGTGAAAATCACTTCTGTGCTCTTAATTGTTTGCTGCTTTCTATTTATAAAACAAGCATAGCTCTTTGTTGTTGGCACATGTGTCTGTGTATGATTGGCACAAAGAAAACGTGCAAGAACAATTTTTTCTCATCCTTTCTATATTCTATTGCCGTGTTCAAAACAGTGCTGAGTTTGTAATATGTAATTAGGTGCTGCCAAGTTAATTCTGATGTATGGCTAGCCTTTTGGGGTCTTCCAAGTAGAGAATACTCAGAAGTGGTTTACCACCCCCTGCTTCTGAGGACACCCTGGAACAGTGCAGCTTGCCCAGATGACACAGACTGGTTCTACCTCTCTGGAGGTTTTCCTCCTAAAATATGGATGTATAAAAGTTTCATTCTACAACTTGCATTTCTCTGTACTGAGGGTATATTATGAGGTCAGGTGATCTTAATGTAGTTGACATCTGTTCATATAACCAGTGCTTGGAAGAATATGCTTTAAGTGAAGCATATATCTGACCTCACATTAACCCCTGGCACTATAAATCTATGGGAATTTAAAGCCATGAATCATTAGATAGTAGGATAGGCAACAAATGTTGATTAGCCTCCATTACTGTTATGTGTAGTACCAGGTGTAAATTAAACAAGGTTATCAAACTTTGAGGCTTCTGCTCTGTTTACATTCTTCGGAGGAACAAATGGTAACACTAGCACTGTAAAGAGGGAGGGCTGTTGCCTGGGTCTTTGTCTTGCTCTGTTTATTCCTGGATTTATCAATCCCAGAATCCCAGAGCTTTTGTGGTTGCCTGGGCTTAGCTGTCTATTCATGCTCACACAGGTCCCATCAACCATGATCTTTTGAGACGAGGCATTGGCTTTCAGCTTCTTACATCGCTTTTTGGATTGCTTCCCAATAGTCAATTAGGAAAGTCAACTATTGGATAGCTCAGTAACAGCTGGATTGCTCTGTGGATTATGTATCTAACTGCATGAACCAGAGGTGGTGGACTCCGTGATCCATAAAGTCCCTTCCAGCTCTGCTGTTCTAAGACAAC
The DNA here is from genome assembly GCA_023846285.1 of Phrynocephalus versicolor. Taxonomy (NCBI): domain Eukaryota; kingdom Metazoa; phylum Chordata; class Lepidosauria; order Squamata; family Agamidae; genus Phrynocephalus; species Phrynocephalus versicolor. The sequence goes on along the minus strand of JAHTLZ010000016.1, from coordinate 53,578,439 downwards.
CTGTCTTCTTCTCAATAGCTGTTCCTAATGTGAAACTTGCATCTCTCCTGGTGTTCCTCCTCCTCCTCCTCCTCCTCCTCAACCCCATTGCTTTCATGCTCCATTCAATGCAAGAAACATTCCCTCCTTTTGTTATTTGACCAGCAATATACAGTGGACCATGGTATAACAAACAGTTTGTATAATATAACATCTGTACAACATAAAAAAATTGCTTAACAGAATTGCCTATGAGGCAAATCCATGCAACATAAAAATGGTCGCAATTAGGGATTACTCTGTTTTCAATGCATTTCTATGGGAAATTTGTATAAAGAAAAAATTGCTTAACAGAATTTCATTTGGAACGAATTAATTCCTTTATACAAGGCACCATTGTACATCTTTCTTAAGAGGTTTCTCAGAAATGGATTTTCTCATTTTTCTTCTTTCAAATCTTTCTTGTTACCTCAACCCCCTGAAATAGTTTAATTTATATTCATTTATACAATAGTATTACAAAACAATTTGAAAGAAGTCTGGAAGTAAGGGAAGCCATAAGAACATAAGAACATAAGAAGAGCCATGCTGGATCAGGCCAAAGGCCCATCTAGTCCAGCTTCCTGTATCTCACAGCGGCCCCACCAGATGCGTTTGGGAGCGCATGAGACTAGATATCTGTCTCCTGATACCACTCCCCTGCACCTGGCCCTTGAAGTACCCTGGTTTCTCCATCATGGTTTGTAACCTGTGATGGACTTTTCCTCCAGGAATCTGTCCAATCCCCTTTTGAAGGCATCCAGGCCAGATGCCATCATCACATCCTGTGGCAGGGAGTTCCATAGACTTACAACGCGCTGGGCGAAAAAATATTTTCTTTTATCAGTTCTTACTCTCCCAGCCCTCAATTTGAGCGTATGTCCCCTAGTTCTGGTATTTTGGGAGAGAGAAAAGAGCTTCCCTCTATCCACTTGACTCATACCCTGCATTATTTTGTATGTCTCAATCATATCCCCCCTCAAGCACCTTTTTTCCAGACTAAAGAGGCCCAAATGTTTTAGCCTTTCTTCATAAGGGAGGTGCCCCAGCCCAGTAATCATTTTAGTCACTCTCTTCTGCACCTTTTCCAGTTCCACTATGTCTTTCTTGAGATGCGGTGACCAGAATTGTACACAATACTCCAGATGTGGCCTTACTATTGTTTTGTATAATGGCATTATAATGTTGGCTGTTTTATTTTCAATCCCCTTTTTGATAATCCCTAGCATGGAACTGGCCTTCTTCACCGCTGCCACACATTGGGGAGACACCTTCATGGAGCTGTCCACCAACACACCTAGATCTCTTTCCTGATCCGTCACGGATAACTCAGAGCCCATGAGTTGATAGATGAAGTTTGGATTTTTTGCCCCAATATGCATTACTTTACATTTGGTTACATTAAAACGCATTTGCCATTTCTCAGCCCATTCCCCCAGTTTGGAGAGATCCTTCTGGAGCTCTTCACAATCTTCTCTGGTTTTCACCACACAGAAAAGTTTTGTGTCATCTGCAAACTTGGCCACCTCACTGTTTATCCCTGTCTCCAGGTCATTTATGAACAGATTGAAAAGCACCGGTCCCAGGACAGAGCCCTGGGGCACACCGCTTTTCACGTCTCTCCATTGTGAAAATTTCCCATTGACACCTACTCTTTGTTTCCGGGATCTCAACCAGTTCTCAGTCCATAAGAGGACCTGCCCTCTTATCCCCTGACTGTGCAATTTTCTCAGCAGCCTTTGGTGAGGGACTGTGTCAAAAGCCTTTTGAAAATCCAGATAGACTATATCCACCAGTTCACCCAAATCCACGTGCCTGTTGACCTTTTCAAAAAATTGAAAAGGTTTGTCAAACAAGATTTACCCTTACAGAAGCCATGCTGATTTTCTCTCAGCAAGGTTTGTTCTTTTATGTGTTTTAAGATTTTCTCTTGGATGAGGCTTTCCACCATCTTCCCTGGGAAGCCATTCATGTAAGCATTGAAAACCCCTCCCTCAACAGATGTGGTGGGCTCCAGCATAGTCTATCTGCTACTTATCAGGCTGTGCTTTCCAAAGTACCCAGAAAAATCAAAAAGCCTTCACCACCAAGGCCATAGCTAACGACCCATTCTTGATGCGTTTCAGCCCCTTAGGCATTGTTCACCTTAAGACTATGGATACTATTTTCTCCCTAACAAGCCTACTCAGGCTATTGTTCATCTTATGAGCCTAATTCAGACCAGGGTGACAAAAGGTCAAAGCTGCCTATAAGATGGAGTACTTGTACTAGCTGTATTCAGACTGATGAAACTGTTTGGATGAACAGTGAAACGTTTCTATCTCTCAAAAAAGAAGTCCAGTAGCCATGACTCAACTTCCAGATAAACTCACCTGGATGACTGAGAATCTTCACAAACAAATTTGAAAGAAGGATGTAATAAAATTAACTGAATAAGCATGTGGCCAATTGATTGTTTGATGAAAACAGACTGATGTGAAATGGAGCACTTGAAATCAAAAGGAAAGGAAGTGCAAACCAATGGAACCCAATTTGGAAGGGTCAAGGGTCAGTTTTTATGTTGGCTCCCCTGAAGCTGACATCACAAATCCCAAAATTATTAGTAATAAGGAAAGAAAGCACCAAAAGCTTTTAAATGCCTATTTCAAGTTCATTTTTCTTTTAAAAGTTTTTTTGTCGTTGTTTTCTGCTTTTATTTTTGTTTTAAATTGTTCTATAAAGCAAAACACATTGCTTATATATTACCCCATATTGCTTTAAGCACTCTCTGAGGGGTTTACAAAATAACCATGCAGGCTACACATTGCTTGCCCTTCCAGTGACCTTGGTACTAAATTTACCAATCTTGAAAGGATGGAAGGCTGAGTCAACTTCAGGTAGAGATGGGAGGGTCTGGGCTTGATCTGAACATTACATTTTGAACTTATAATTTGAAAATACTTCTCCAAATTTCTCTACATCTGGAGCACATCAAGTCCATACTATCAATTACCACTCTGCCAAATACTGTCATGATTCAAGAACCTATTCAAAAGTTATAATTTTTTGTGTTGGCTGCCTCATCCTATAAAGAATCACCCAAGGAATGTTGTATAGACTGGTTACACAGTAGCAAAAGTGCACGCCTGACATGTGAATGGAAAAATGTGTTTCTGCATTATGCAGTCCATTTACAGTTGGATAAGAGTAGTCTCAGGAAATATTGAAACACAACATTTGATTGCCAATAGGTTGAATGGGGAGTCAAGTGCCCTCTGACATCACAGCCCCCATATATTGCTTTATCTCCCAACTCAAGAAATACAATTTAAAATGCAAAGAGAAACATAAGTCAAAGGCCGGCATCTCACCTGGGGGAAGATCCGGATATTGTGAACGTCCAGCTTTTCTTCTTTCTTGGTCACGTGACTGAAGATGTGGGATCTCCGTTCCCATGTACAAGGATTTTTTTAAAAAGTGCAGACCATCCCCAGGGCCAGCAGGTAGTGCTAGGAAAAAAACAAATAAAATAAAATAAAACAGTACTGACAGCCCAAAGGCTAGCTGATCAGCACTGGGGGAGGGGAAATTTTTTAAAAAATTAAAAAGCCTCAATGAGCCCTAGGACAAACTGGTCAGGGCTGGGGGGGAGCAGAAAACTGGATCATACGCGAGCTCCCACAGACTTCTGGCTTGCAATTTTTACCAGAGCAAAAAATTCCCAACTTCTCCAGTAAATCTTGGAAAACTCGCTAAAGGGGGCATAACTGTTTTTTTTTTTAAAGCCCAGTAGCCGTAGGGACAAGATTTTTGGAAACGCTTTATCTTGAAATTTAATCAGCATTTTAAAGGACGTGTGATAGAGCCCAAAGAGGAAACACTAGTTATTATCCATTGTGTTGTTTCCATCTAAGTGTAAAGCCATTGTGGTTGAATTTGTATTGTTTTCCATACGAACTCTTGTCGGGGAAATGATAAAATGGTGGTGGTTAGGTCAAGAAACTGAGAAAGGATTGGTGAGAGAATTCTCTGTGGAGTTGTTTTCCCCAGTTTCATCCTAGGCCTCACAGGTGCAGCGTTATTGCATGAGAAAGTGAGCAGAGAGCCTGAAGAAGACACAACATTGAATTCCTGAAGCCGGACTTCATGGGAACTGGAGGTGGGGAAACAGACTAAGAATGAACTAATGAATATGCTAATTATTGCCCTGTGATTGGTTGACAACCAGAGTGACTGTGAAAGATGGGAGGAGATGCTACTAATGAAATGCTGTTTTATGTTAGAAAAAGGAGAGCTTAGAACCTTGGACTCTGCATATAGCTTCAATTTAGGATTTTTAGCTTTTAGAGATTCAAGATGGGTTCTGTAGTTCAGCATTCTACTATTAGATAGTTTTCTTATTTTCTTGGACTGTATATTCTTAAACTAAAACCATGCTACTGACTAACACTATATTCATTTTTCTTTGTATTTGTGTTTTTACTGAGATTTTAAATGATTTTGACTTTTGACTTTTACTTTTCTAATTTTTAATAAAAATAATATTTTACCGGAGTGTGGTTTTTATGTAAGAGTGAGTGTGGCTAAATCCCAGTGTCTTGGCCAGAGAAGTAATTTTGGAACTTGGGATATTTTGTTTTTATGTCCTACCCAGAATGGTTGGTGTATCTTTTAAAGTACACAACCAGAACTAAGTCTGTGGAATCTAGCAACCTGAGTAGAGATGGGCATGGAATGAACAATTTTTCATTTTCGTTTTTTGGATTTCGTTTCGTTATGCAACAAAACAACAAACAAAATTTGTCTCAAAAATGAAACAAAACGAACAGAAACGCGGGAATTTTTGTCGTGCATTTCGTTTCCGTTACAGCAATGAAGTGAGCTGCTTTAAATGCTTAAAAAAACAATGAAAATTGGAATAAATGGTAACAAAATGGTAACAAAATGGTAACAAAATGAAAACAATTTTTTTGCAAAAATTTCACGAACAACGGAAACGAACCGAAATGGACCTCTAAACGACAAACAACAAACAAAACTCCATGTTTTCCTATTCGTGCCCATCTCTAAACCTGAGAGGTCTCAGTGCACCTCCAGAGGCACTCTCCTGAGCAGAGACATCTCAGGATACAAGAGTGGTAGGATTTTAAGGTGAAATTGGCTAATCAGGGACTAGATCCAGAAAGCAGGGCCATCTTTGGACCCCAGCTTTTCCCAGACAAGTATATGGATTTATATGCTCATCCATGGATAAAACAGACATAAGTAGGGTACTCAGGAAGCATTTCTCACTTTATTGGGCTATATGATGTGTGGCTGTTGGCTGCTTTTTAAAGAAGTATGTGAAAATGTTGTTAACATTTGCTTTAGCTGGATTTTGGTTTTTTCTTTGCTCTATATGGTTTCATAGTGGTGTCTCTTAAAAAGGACTGTAGCAGATAAACCATTTATCCCTACTTGTGAATCTGTTTTCTGTAGCAATAAATAAAAATGAATTTATTCCTCTAAACTCACTATTGACCAGTCCATCTCAATCTTACTCTTCTTGTGAAACCACTCGGACCTCAAGCCTTAACCACATAATTCTGGGAAGTGCCTGCTCATCTCAGTTAACTGGAATTTCAGAGTTAGAGGTCTAATTAGGTCAAGCATTGTATTTTTGCAGTTACAAGTACAGTATAAGGACAAAGAATATAATAAAGGCCAAATTTCTGTGATTTAGTAGGGACTACTAATTTCTGTACTCTTGGAATCATGTCTCACATACTTTGACTTGTGCAGTTAATACTGATTTGGAAATATACTTGATAATAAGGAAAAGCCATGACTGACCAAATCACTGTTGTTACTGGCAGTTCCACCAAGAGTTCCTCAGACATTCAATGGGGTGCCCATGTGGTCACTTTTGGATATGACAGTTCTCTATCTGAAGGCCTGTTAATGGACAACCTTTTAAAGTGTCCTCTATTCAAACTGTTGCCTACTCAGAGTGTAAAGAAAAGATCAAGGGGCCCAAAAGAGTTGATCTCAAATTTGCACATGCATAGTGAACATCCAGAGACAGTGGACTCAACAGGCATATATGTCTCCTGGTCACAGTCTTCTCTACTCACGCAAAATGCATTGCAATTTTGTTTAAATTATAATACTTACTCCTAGTTTTCCCTAGTACATGTAAGTCAGCAAAAACAGTTTAAAGCAAATCAGTGTCCTCTTTTGCTTTCCCCTTTAATGGTGCATACCTTCCTCTCTGTTATGCATCAAAAACCATCCTTTCAAACTTTTCTAATTACTTCCCTCAAGCAGGTTGTGCTTCCTAAGTATTTGTATTGAATGATTAGTTCAGGATCTCAGAAAGTAGATATTGAGATGCTACTGGGGGATTCTGAGAGTTGTAGTCAAAAAAGGTAACGTTTATACACTATAGTCAACCATGCTCCCCATTGTAATGACAGGTCCTTTCTGATTTGTGCTTCAATTGCCCTGAAGGAAGAATGACTCCAAATCTCTGACCCTGCTTATCAACATAAACATCACAGCTAGATTATCTATCCAGAACGCCTCAAATTGAGTCGATTTTGCTGCCTGTAGGGGAATCCTAGTTTTCTCCCCTTGGGCTACAGTACATCATCAAAGCATAGATGGCATGCTCCTTTTCTGATTTTGCAATGCCCAGAGCAAAAGCACAACATTAATTTCCACAAAACCCATAAATAGTTAATAGGATAATTGCAAGCTCAAGCTTCCTGCACCTTGAAACACAAATAAATAAATACAAGCTCTTCCAACCAAAGCCTGAGTGTAATTCTCTGCACACACTGTGTAATATTGATAAGCGTAACCTGTATGCATTGAATAACAAATGAGCTTTGGCTCTTGAAAATTCAGGATCTGTAGAACTGCATTTGTCTGGCATGTAACTGGATGGCTACCACCATCCATAGTAGTGAAAGACATTATATTTACGCATCATTGCTGTATTTAAATTAATTTTATTGCTGAAGAAAATAATTCCCTTTTTCAAATTATCCCATATGTTCCTTTAGTTAAAAAGAAGTGCTCCCTTTCTTAATGGAAACATTAGCACTGCAGTCCAGTACATGTCAGAGGTAAAGCCCAGTGGATTCAGCTGAATTTACTCCCACCTTTCAGCTTAGGATAATGAAAGAGAGGCAGCAGAACTCTCTTAGAAAAAGATAGCAAGTCCCATTCAAACAAACCGGGCTCTTTAGCATCCAGACATGCACATATATTCACACACTTCTGTTAACCTCATTGGCTGTCCCAGTTGCACTCATGCTTGCAAAACTCAGAGTGAAGACACAATGTTCCTGAGGGCCAAGCCATATTTTGGAACACAAAAGGGGTCTGTGAAAATTTCGGTGGTGCAGAGCCAACAATCTGATAATAAATATCAACAAGACCAAAGAACTTATAGTGGACTATCGAAAAAGGAAATCAGACACTCAGACCCTGATTATTGATGGAGTTTGTGTAGAGCGGGTGACGGACAGTAGGTTCTTAGGAGTCATTCTACAGGAGGATTTGACCTGGAGTGCCAACACTGAAGCACTGGTTAAGAAGGCCCAACAGAGATTATATCTTCTGAGACTTCTCAGGAGGGAACAACTGTCTAAGAAACTGTTGGTATGGTAACCTTCTACCGGGGCTTTATAGAAAGCACTATCACTTACTGCCTCTGTGTCTGGTTTTCCAGTTGCACAGTGGCAGATAGAAGGGCACTCCAGAGGGTCATAAACACTGCTGAGAGGATAGTGGGCTGTCCTCTTTCTCCTTTGGAAGAATTATACAACTCCAGATGCTCAAGGAAGACATCTAGAATTTTGAGAGACCCTTCGCATCCTGGCCACCAATTTTTTGAACTGTTGCCGTCTGGCAGGAGATACAGGACTCTTAGCTCAAGGACAAATAGACTAAAGAACAGTTTTTATCACAGAGCGGTATCCAAGTTAAATGGGACAGTTTTAGCACTATCTTAATCGGTTTTTAAGTAGTGTTTTAAATTTTGTAAGCAATTTTAAGAGTTTTTAACATTTTGTATGGCGTTTTACATGTCTTATGTGTTTTATGTGTTTTGTATGCTTAGAGTGTGTAGTGGAACAGCACTCTAATTTCGTTGTGCATATCTTGCATATGCATAATGACAATAAAACTCTCTTCTATTCTATTCTATTCTTCAGCACCAAAATGTGGTGCACATTTCTTGTCCATGGCTATGGAGAATGGGCCATTTGCAATTCATTCTAATCCTTTGATTGCTTTCTTTTATGAAGAATTTGGGGTTTTCTTGCTGTTTAATTACATCCCATGACATTTTTAACTGTGTGCTGAGATGTTTTTATGCTGCTGCTGCTGGATGTTTGTACTATTATGCTGATGGCTGCATTTTAAGATTTTTTATTTTCAGCTCATCTGAGCTCACTTGTCAGAGAAAAGGAGGGCCAACAATGCTAATAATAACCCAAAGAACCAGATACTCCCCACTGATGTAGCTTTCCATTTTTGATGATACGATTATGGCTCATTTTCAGCAGTTTTGTTAACCAAGAAGCGGCTGGCTACCAGATGATGAAGAATTTGGTGTTTAAGGGTCAGAACCTGTTGCAAACAGAAGGGACGTAACAAGACCCTGGCAGCATTTCAGTCCTGATGACTTTTGACATTTCACACCAGCAGAGACCTTGAAAGTGACAGAGGGATTTTCTGGAGCAGCAGTGGGCTGAAATGCTGAACATTGTTCTCACCCCTCTCCACTGCTTCTTACCAATTTGCTAGACAAGTGTACATTTTACCATCTTGTACCACTTGTGCCGGGAAAATTGTCCGCCACCTGACTTTTTGTATCTTTTTTGTCAATTTCATATTTTTTACACAGGTCAGTTTCAAATGCCAGTTCGTCAGGGTAGTTAGTCAGGGTAAGAGACTGAAGCTGTCAAGAAATGCTGACAAGCAATCCTGCAGAGAATTATATTAATTCCTTTGACCCAGTATCTAAAGAAATTACTCAAAGGAAGAAAAAGGAGATTTTTTTTTCTGGCCAGGAAAGTCTGGGCAAAATAAGAAGAAAAAGACAACATATCCCACAGAAATCTGTGGAAATGAGTAGTATCTTGACTCATAAATGCAGTAAAATAAGATAAAAGCAATATGGGGAGATGCCCAATAAAGAGGCCCCTTTTCCATACTGACACTAAAGTCCATCATCTCATAGATATCAAATGTAATCTACAGCATACTTATTAATTTCCCCTGATACTAATTGGGTTTGTAGCCCTGGCAGGTTTTTCTGCACCACTGGGCTCATGGTAACATATGCATATTCTTCATGCCATTTTGGGCAACCTGGCCAATAAGTATATCTGGTTTTATTGCAAATATTCTGTATTTGATGTTTGAATGAGTTTTTTCTCTTTTTCTATGAGCATCTTTCAGCTTATTTCCCATAGTTCTCTATGCCGCAGACCCATCAGCTCTGTCTCTCACAAGAAACAACTCTAACTTTTGAGTGTCTCTAAACCCATTGGCTGTGCTGGCATTCTCAAGCTGGTGTGTGTGTGTGTGTGCTTGTGTGTCCGTCCGTCCGTCCATCCGTCCATCCATGTCCTCATGCTCCTTTCTGTCCCTCCACTCTTCTCCTTTGTTTTTCATACTTTGTTTAAGAGATTTCTAGTTAAACCACAACACAACACAACTGAGAGAACTTTAGGCTTCCAACTTTATTTGAAAGTAAGTATCGATCCTAGTGCAGGTTTGTGGTGTTGTGTAGTATTAGCTCGAGATGCATAGGGCTGAAAATACCAGAAATACTGTGATATGCAAAGGTTAAACAAATATATTTAGGGAAAGACTACCCCCCCCCTTTTCCCATTCTCAAGTACTTTTGATGTGTTCTATCAGCAAGTTAGCATATTCATTTTAGGTTAATTAATCATGACGGAATCTGTCTATTAACTTCAACTGGAGTTCCCATGCACTTGAGGTACTTTCAGGGTTGCACCTTCAATTAGTTAATGTTTGTAAAGTACTTTGACAGTGGAACTCACCAATGAATTCTAAGTATAATTCTTTATCTGAGCCAAACCTGCACTCTGGTTCTTTGAAGGTTAGCTCACCTCTAATTAATTAGTTGGTGTTTGTAAAGCACTTCAGTATGCCCCAGTTACACACCATGTATGAAAAGTACTTATTAATAGAAGTGCCAAATAACTGCAGTAGAGATGGGCACGACTTAGCGGTATTCCCGTTTCCGTTTCCGTTAGTCGGTTCCGTTACTCTACAGAAACGGTAACGGGAATTACTGCCCCAGACTTCGAGCTCGAACCGACGAACGAACAATTTTGGTCTGATTTGTCGTGCTCGTTACTTGCGTGACGTCACGCGATCGCGCAATGCCAAGCGGCACAGAAAAAAAGTTTTTAAAAGTAAAAAAAACCCGATTCCCGGCCCTAAAAGCAGGCGAAAACTGTCTGAGGGCACCTACCAGGCCAGAAGGGTGGTTTTTTTGGGGGGGGTGGGGGTTTCCTCGCCCCCCTCTCCTTGGCTACTGCTACTGCTGCGCTGCTGGTACCAGGCGGGGGGGATTGTCTCGTCTGCCTTTGCCATGCGGTGTGTGGGTGGGGGGATCCAAAATGCCGACCGCAATTTTTTTTTAAATCGTGGTCCAAAACCCCACCAAAGCACCACAGAAAC
>JAHTLZ010000016.1:53522130-53554192 GCA_023846285.1 Phrynocephalus versicolor | reverse complement strand
AAGAAGAAGAAGAAGAAGAAGAAGAAGAAGAAGAAGAAGAAGAAGAAACAACAACAATTGGGAACAGCACACATAATGGAAGAAAGCAGGCCAAAACAGCAGGTTTAAAAGCACATGAGGATGTAAAAACACTTACCTTGCACCAAAAGGAATACAGTAATTGATAGGTAACATTCAGTGAAGGATATTTCACGAGGTGGTGTCACCCCCATCTGTGAAATACCTTTTCCATTGTTGCAGTAGACATCACCACATGTCATAAGGAGGACTGGAAAAGAATGGCTAACTACAGTACTATTAACAGCTAATCACAGCATTAGGATGAATGGAGCTGTTTGCACTGGAGTACTGATATGGGCGACTTTCCATATCTTTTCTGTTACCTAAATCCCACTCATTAAACTTTGTGGCTGTTATCAATAAAAACCAGGGTAAATTGTTCATACTTCTCTGACATTATGGAAAAATCCTGTTGTATAAGTTACACCAGTATAAAGGTGATGGTGTTTCTGGCAGGGGCAGAATCTTAGTAATTCAAGAGTCTCTGCTTCTGATTCCAGGCTGATACACTTGACAAATTAAGATTAATTGTGTACCAATTGAGATTCCTGCCCCTTGTCACTCACAGTTCCATCCTTATGCAGTTGAAATTTACAGAACATGATTTTGGCCCATGTGTAACTTGGATTTCATAGCTTAGTTGTTTCTGGATATAGACACATACACAAGTATCTTTCATGTATAAAAATTGGAAGTGCCTAATGGCTGAAATGCCAAAAGGCACTGCTTTGCGGCCAGCTTGGGCAATAGGACCATGTCTGTAGAGCTCACGTGACCCGGGCAGGCTAGGGGTATATAAGAAATGGCCATGCAACATGGCCCACCTTTTATTCCTCAGTTGTCTCACTGCCTCTTCACATCACCGGGAGCAGTGGGTGCCATTTTAAGAGGTCTGGAGCCAGTGCGATCAACAGCAAGCTGGGAGAGCACTCAAAGAGTCCCTGGCAAGAAAGGGAGTGCTTCCCAATAATCTCCCCCCATCAGCTGTTCAGCACTGCTGCTGGGAAGGTTTCTGGGAGCCACTCAGAGTGCTCTCTGCTGGAACAGATTAGCTGTGATTCCCAAGTCATAGGACTTGTGTGGTATTGTTTTCTTTTCTTTTATAGGTTTAGAGTTGTAGTTTAATTACTGCTTTTGTTTAGGGTTTAGCAGGCAGTTAGTAAGGTTAAAGAGGGTAAGGGGTGGCAGGTGTGGGGAGTGGGTTTATAGCTGTTTTAAATAAATAAATAAATAAATAAAAATAGATAGTAGCTACAATATTAGAGTTAAATTAAAATACTTTATAATTAAATACGCCCAAGGGGAATAGGAATTCTGGTGGCAGTAATTAATAAATTTAATCACACCACTAGTGTTTATACCTTTTGTGGGAACCAGCCTGCACTCATGCCCCATCAGGGGTGGCTGGCAAGGATTTAACTGCATAAGTCCTTAGGTTGAGGGGTAGTAGGGTGATATTATTGGCTGGGAACCTCAAGGCCATGAGGGGACTATTGGGCACAATTGTGAGGACTAAGGGTCCATTGCTCAATTTCCTGGGTTACTTGCCATTAGGGTTTTATTTTTAGATTGGAGTTGGGGCAGTCGTGGATTTTACTAAGTGACCCACCCTGAGGATATCTGGATTGGGATTTATGCACCAAGCAGACAAAATATTGGTTAAGATGGCTTCCAAAGGTAAGGGCCATAAGAAAGGCAAAGAGCCATCCAACTGACCCATCCACCCTCCCTACCCAGTCAGAGTTTCATCATCAGATGAGGAAGATTATCTAGACTTTAGCGGGATTCGGGAGAAACTCTGTAAGCTAAAGCAGTGCTCCCCAACCTTTTTATCACCGTGGACCGGTAAATCCCCAATAACCTTTCCCTGGCCCGCCCACGGGGGGGGGCGCGGCGGCAGCGGCGGGACGGAGCGGGGGCGACCACGGGGGGGCGGCGGCGAGGGCGACTGCGGGGGGGGGGCGCGGCGGCGGCGAAAACACCCGGGCTGGCCCGGCCCGAGCTGCCCTCCCGCCCCCCCAACACAGGGGCGGCGGCGGAGGGGAAAACATCCAGGCCGGCCCGCGACGCCCCCCGCCCGCCCCCAACACAGGCGCGGCGGCGGCGGGGAAAACATCCGGGCCGGCCAGCGACGCCCCCCCGCCCGCCCCCAACACAGGCGCGGTCCGGCAGCAGGGAAAACATCCGGGCCGGCCCGCGATGCCCCCCCGCGCATCCCCAACACAGACGCGGCGGCAGCGGGGAAAACATCTGGGCTGGCCCGCGATGCCCCCCGCCCAACCCCAATACAGGTGCGGTCCGGCGGCGGCAGCAGCGGGGGGGCTCCGCCCTGGAGCGTGGCCGCAGGGAGGGGCCAAAGGGCGCGCACCCCGGGGGAGGAGAAGGAGGAGGAGGGGCACCCACCTGCTCTTCCGACCGAGGGGACCCCCATGCTGCGGCGGCGGTGCGCGCGTGTGGGGGGGCTCACCAGCACCTCCCGCGAGGGCCCCATCCTCCCCGCCAGCCCCTGTGTGCCCGGCCCCCAGGGCAGGGGGGAGGGGCCGGGAGGAGGCGAGGAGGGGCAAGCGGGCCAAATGGGGTTCCTGCTGCTGGTGGTGGTGGTGGTGGAGGGCGAGGAGGAGGAGGGTGGAGGAGGAGGAGGATGCGCCGCCGCCGCCGGCAGGCAGAGGAGGGAGGCAAAGGCAAAGGCGGCGGCAGCGGCTCCTCCTGCGCTCTTCCAGCCTTCCTCCTCCACCGGCCGCCCGCAGGGGAGAAGAGGAGAGGAGGAGGGTGGCGGAGGAAAGGGGGAGGAGCCTCCCCGGCCTCCCCAGGCAGCCCAGTGCCGAGCGGTCCACAGACCGGCACCGGTCCGCGGCCCGGGGGTTGGGGACCACCGAGCTAAAGAAACAAAAGGCTGGGCAGGAGGGGCAGCTTCTCGAGGCACACAGGACATCCTCTCGGAGCACTAAGGCTAAAACGCTGGATGAGCTAAAATAAATGGGCAAATTTATGATATATTCAGATGTTGGAGCAAGAACATGCCCAGCCAGTGTGAGCAGGTAGTAAACCTCAACTAGATGAAGCCCATGAGCCAAGGGCAAGATGACCACTTGTCCCACAAGTCGAGCAACTTGGAGAAGAGACAGATACCAATCCAGCTGCTTGGGAGGTAGCAACGAGTTCTGAGAACCTCCAGGTTCTTGACCTGTCAGGTGGCTGAAGGAGTGCAAGTTACAGACCACTTAATAAGAGACGCACGGCCCTGCTAGGTGAGCCTCATATACACTATTCTACACACTCACCATGGGCTTGGGCATCGGGAGCCGGGCGGGTACAATACTCCTGCTCAACCCCCATTGCCACTGCCTTGGACCATTCAGCCTACACCCCAAAGTCATGTCATAGCCCAGTCTAGTCAGCAGGTGACATCAAAAGAGATAGGGATACAAGCGGGGCAAGATACTACATCTACTGGTGGTAGCCAAGTACTGTAAGTGGCTCAGATCCTACACCCGACTCTCATAGGCCCATGCCAGTTTGCGATGAATCTTTTCCTCTGGGATATCATTTATCACAAGCTATGACTGACAAGATAATAAAAGGGGAGTTCGTGGATGTCTTTGAATAAATGAATAGGGAAATGGAAAGCCAAAAATTTGAAAAAATGGAAGAAAGGGAGAAGGAAAGAATTAGAAAAAGAAAATCAAAAAGGAATTGGCCTAAATGACTGGCAGGAAATTTTTCACAGGTATTTCACAGATGGGGATGATACCATATAGGCCCGAGAGGTCCTATGACTTGATCCAATATATGGACATGATTTTTCATGCACATACCGACTTTCCTTGTATGTCTTGGTTGCAATATGATGAGTCATTTAGAATGCAAGCAGCCATGTCCCCAAATATATGTTGGGACATACCATCCAATTTGTTGTGGCTCAGGTTGATGACTCTGGTTAGACCAGTTTGGGGTGAGTGTTTTGACAGTGGCCACTGAATTCCCTGTTTTGGGCAGCATTTTCAGTCTCGCATGTCTGCGGGCCAGGCGGTTCAACCCTGAATGGCCTGCTAGGAATATAACAACGATTTTGCAACAGGCAGCCTTGCTACTACAAAAACATATGTTCCATTTGTGGGGGGACTCACTGTGTTACAGCCTGTCCTTGAGGCAAGTTCAATAATGTAGTTTCTAGGAAACAGTGGAACAAACACAACCCACCAGGAACACATTCCGTGGGAACAGGGACCCAGTCCAATTAAGTTGACCACATTGAAGGCGTGGCTGGGGTCCTACCATATCAGGTAACAGCCAAATATTTGCTTGAAGCTTTTAGAGTTGGTATTAAGATTCCTTTTTGTGGGGCGAAAATGCCACATTTGTCAAACAACCTGAGATCAGTTAGGGGTTTGGAGCACATTGTTAGGGGGAAAATTGGCAAGGAGTTTATTGAAGGAAGGGTGTTAGGACCATTCACAAAGCCTCCATCACTTTACCTGATGGTTTTCCCCCTTGGGGTTATTCCCAAAAAAGAGGTGGGTCCATATAGACTTATACATCATTTGTCTTATCTGGAGGGATTGTCAGTGATGTGGCAGTTATAATGGACAGGAGCAGTGACACTGGGCTTTACTGGGAAATATGATATCAAGTCAGCCTTTAGATTGTTGCCAGTCCACCCCAGGGATTTTGAGTTACTTGGTTTTATATGGACAGAGCAATGCCTGCTCTATTTCCTGTGCTGTTTTTGAAAAGTTCACCACTTTTTTAGAGTGGTGTGTTAAGAATAAGGCCCATTCACATTGCATGGTGCACTATTTAGATGATTTTTTTATTTGCTTGTAGAGTGGGTGCTAAGCAATGCAAGTTTTTGATGCAGTCATTCAGGGAGATAATGTGGGATTTGGGAGTGCCCTTGGTGGAATTAAAATCAGAAGATCCAACTTCAAAATTAGTGTTTTTAGGCATTGAATTAGATACAGTACAGCAATCCAGCCGCTTACCAGCTGATAAGCTCACAAATTTGACCCAACACTTGAGGGCCCTTCTGGCCAGGCGTAAGGCAACCCTTTGGGAACTCCAGGAGGTTATAGGCCAGGCATGTCCAAACTTCAGCCCTCCAGATGTTTTGGACCACAACTCCCACAGTGCTTTGCCATTGGTAATCTAAGCTTAGAATTCTGGGAGCTGTGGTCCAAAACATCAGGAGGGGTGAAGTTTGGACATGCCTGTTATAGGCCATTTGAACTTTGCCTGTAG
Organism: Phrynocephalus versicolor; assembly: GCA_023846285.1. NCBI lineage: Eukaryota > Metazoa > Chordata > Lepidosauria > Squamata > Agamidae > Phrynocephalus > Phrynocephalus versicolor. The sequence continues at coordinate 53,548,894 of JAHTLZ010000016.1, read as the reverse complement.
GGTGGTGGCATGGGGAGAGCATTTTTAAGGAGGATGTGCGAGTGTAGGGTGGGCCTTAAAAAGCCCCATCATAGGACCAGGTTGTCAAGGGGGGTGAAAGAGGATCTGGTGGGGGAAAGGGTGGGCTTTTAAAACTATCCCCCCCCCACCGAAGCCATGCGCTCCAGCTGATTGGTGGTGGTTTCTGCGGGGGAAAAAGCCCGCGGTTTCCCTCGCCAATTGGGCTTCAATGCATTCCTATGGGAAAATGAAAAAATGAAGTGACTGAAACAGAATTTTTTTTCATTTCATTTCATTTTTTCATTGTTGGGTCCGTTTATTATTCGATTCGTTTCATAATAAAATGAATAATGAATGAATAACAAAGTGAATTAAAATTTTGTTTCATGCTCTTCTCTATAAATATTAGCTCTGCAGCTCTCAGTGGTAATTAGATAGAACAATAAGGGTGATAGCAAAATAGATATGGTGAGTTTAATATTACAATTAGGAGTAGATGAGGGCTGCCCAGACCACCTTTAACACTGGTTCAACGCTAAACAGCAGTGCAGTGTTGAATCAATTAATACCTGGAATTTAAGTACACCACTTGCACTTTCCAGCAGTTCAGTATTCAGAATATCAAGTCAAATAAATTGTGGCCCAAGTTTAATCCAAACATGCATCTCGTATCTTTATTTCCAGGCTTGGTGGGGAAAGATCCATCAGTTTAGCTTTTATATAATAATTGGATAATTATTTATTTTATTTTATTTATTTATTTAACTTATATGCCGCCTACTACCCAAAGGTCTCTGGGCGAGTTGGTAGGGCCTATAAGGCTATCATGTCCATCCCCCTGCTCAATGTAGGAATCCAATAGCCACAAAAAAAAACCAAAAAATAAACCCACAGAACAAAAAAAAAAAAAGAAAATCCAGTCCCCTCTTTTAAATTTGTAGGAATATCTTACCAGACCAAGTAAAATCAAACTCCTGGCACATTATTATTTTCTTGCAGACATATATGATAGAATTATTTTTGTATTTTCTCTTCTCCCTCAAGTGGCAATTTCCAGGCATCATTCCCCTATCCCCCAAGACTGTACTCTAATTTTAGAATAAGATCTGTTGTTCCACTCTGAACAGTACAGTCTGGGTATTAAAATTCTTTTTATGTGAATGATCATCTAAGATTTAAAGGTATTGAAACCTTCAAAAAATAAATAAATAAAGGAGTCTCATAAATGCTCAAGCAGAAGCCCGCTATGTTCATTGCCATTTACGGTAATTTGAAGAGATCTAACATTTTTCATCTACACTCTAACACACCATTAATTTTCTGAAAAGCCATTGTGTCAAAGAATAAAAAGTATAATATTGTCTCTAAAACCTTTCTTTCTTCTTCTTCTTCTTCTTCTTCTTCTTCTTCTTCTTCTTCTTCTTCTTCTTCTTCTTCTTCTTCTTCTTCTTCTTCTTCTTCTTCTTCTGGTTTTAAAATTTTGAAAAAACAAATTAATGCTTTCATTCCACAACATGTTTACAACAGTAATAGATTCATTTCAAAAGACAATATGTCCAAAGTCAAATCCTCATATAATCAGCATATATGCCGATAATTAAGAAACACAGAATATTGTTTCTATTTTAAACAAAATGCACAGGATCAAATTATCCATCCCACATTGCCTTATACTGTAGCTAAATATTTTATTCACAAACATACATGATTAATTTTCTCTTGTTCCATTGTATCTATGGCAATTCCAAGTTTTTTGGCCAGTAAAAATATGATCTGCTGCAAGCACATTACATATCATTCTTAGCATAGAATCAGGGAGGCTTTAAAACAGGAATTGCCCCTGGATTACTACTGCCAGGGTAAGGGCAGCCAGCAGTACATTTAAATTTCACAGGCTCCCATCAACCCACCCCAAGCTGCTTCAGGGCAAAAGGGGACCCTAAAGAACCTCAGAACAGGGGGATAGGGATGTTTTAATTAGTTTAAATTAAATCTTTTTGGTTCCGTCTCATTACATCATCAGCTTCTGTCATGGATTTTTTCTCAAACAAATGTTGTCCGATATGTAAATGACATGCAAAATGTATGTGCCTGGAAGCCATGGCATTCATAAACCCTGCTCACTCTGAGGATTATGTTTTCAATGCCACTCCTATGACAAACCTAGGCAGCATCTTGCAGAGACATCACTTTGCTGACAAAGGTCTGAACAGTCAAAGCTATGGTTTTCCCAGTAGTGATGTATAGAAATGAGGGCAGGACTATAAAGAACGCTGATCACCGCAGAATGAATGCTTTTGAGTTGTGGTGCTGGAGGAGAGTCTTGAGAGTCCCCTGGACTGCAAGGAGATCAAACCTATCCATCCTGAAAGAAATCAACCCTGAATGTTCATTGGAAGGACAGATGTTGAAGCTGAGGCTCCAGTACTTCAGCCACCTCATGAGGAGAGAGGAATACTTGGAAAAGTTCCTGACATTGGGGAAGATTGAAGGCAAAGGGAAAATGAGACAGCAGAGAATGAGATGGTTGGATGGTATCATTGATGCAACCAACATGGATTTGACCAAACTCCAAGGGGTAGTGGAAGACAGGAGGGCCTGGCATGCTCTGGTCCATGGGGTCACAAAGAGACAAACACGACTGAATGACTGAACAACAACAACCTATCTGGAAGTTGAATTATGGCTACTGGACTTCTTTTTCTTGAGAGATAGAAACGTTTCGCTGCTCATCAGCTTTATCAGTTTGGATAAGCAGCGAAATGTTTCTATCTCTCAAGAAAAATAAGTTCAGTAGCCATGACTCAACTTCCAGATAAACTCACCTGGATGACTGAGAACCTTCACAGACAAACAACAGCCTATGACAAATTTACCAGTGTTTCAGCAAAGAAGGAACACCATGCATCCAAATGCTGTGAACTGAAATTCATGATGGAAGAAATTATGGACTTTTTTTTTCTTGTTTCAAAACAAGCATTGCTTCCCTTAAGAACACTATGCCCGTTGCTGGACATCACAGTTTGTAAAGGTTATCAGTCATGCCAGCGCAGAGAGGGATAAGCAGGGTGGTAGAAAATCTGGAGTTCAAGGTCTATGAGAAGTGCTTGAGGGAGCTGGATATGTTTGGCTGGAGGAAGAGAATACTGAGAGGTGATACAATCAAATCTTCCAATATTGGAAGGGCTGGTGTCACATGCAGAGTAGAGTAAGCATGTTTTCTGCTGCCCCAATGGATTCAAATTACAATAAATTAGCTTTTTATTACCCACTAGGAAGGCCTGTTTGACAGTGGAACCTAAGGTTTAATTAAACACATGCTGAATGCTCATCTGTCAGGGATGCATTATCAATGGTTCTCCTGAATTGGCAGGGTATTGTCCTCTGGGTCACTTCCAGCTCTCCAATTCTGTGATGTAAGCCAGGTCTGTGGGGGAGGGGGGAGATGAGAAATAAAATCATACTAATTTGTTTAGCCTACTTCCCTACTCCACCCAAATCAATTCTAGAAATGTTGTTCTAGTCTGTAATCTGTATCCAGAGACCTTTGGGTAGTGGGTGGCATATAAATTGAATAAATAAATAAATAAATAAATAAAATAAGATAGGATGATGCTTTCATTTCCCTGAGAGCAGTTTATAATCCTGCACCAGATGACCAACAAAGGTCCATTATTGGTGCAAACCAATGGCTTTAATATCTTTGTAGCTCACAGTGGAGGTGATTGCTCCCTCAGGATGGCTGGCTCCTACCTACTGCGCTACAAGGAAAAGTAGTCTGGGCTCCCCAGGCTCATTAGTGCTACTCAGTGATAATGAGCACATGGTTGTACACAGGTAGGCAAAGAAATATGCATGGGTGCATACAGATGGAAGCAGGCAGGAACCCCTTTATCTCCATTCCATGCCGTCATTCCATAACTGAACCAAGGAGCTGACAAATAAAAAGTACTTGCAAATTATAAATATTCCTGCTTCCTTCTGTGTCTGTTTCCCAAAATTGTGCAGTTGGGTTATTCACACAAATTCATTCTCTCAATATCTACACTCCCATCCACCCCATACTAGTATGTAGTGAGGCCAGAAAATCAGCAAGACACAAGACATTTGGGCCTGGGGCTTTTCCTTCAGGTGAGAAAGCAGGGGGCAGTGGCATGATTCTGATATGGGGCCATGCCACATTATGGGGGGTAACGTGAGAACCTCTTCCTTTTATAATGATTGTTGGAAGCTGGAACTAAAACATAGCATAATAAACATTTACAGTATTTTTATACTCAATGGAAATCTGCTTGATGTCTCCGCATGTGACAGTGTTACCAAATGATAGTATCTGAACAACACCCCTGAAAACTGTTTTTGCCAAGGTCTTTTTCTTTTTGTGGTTGTATATACACATTTTTCTATAGAATTGCTGATTTAATCTGAAAACCTGTTTGGAATGTAGGCTGCTGTGACTGACTGATTGACTGACTGACTGACTGAATATATTTTAAACCACCCCATAATGAACAGGCACTGGAGGGGGGTGTTGCAGATTGCAGTGACAAAAACAGCAGTTAAACATATTAACTATAAACAAATAATCAAACATAATAAATAAAAAACAAGTAGCATAATATCTTTTGCTAAATAAAGATAATTAAATTAAGTTGACCCCATCTAATATCCTAACCACCTAAACCTAAAATAATATGATGAACTGTATAACAAATGGTTATGGGTTTTCAGATGTATTAGCCTTAAAGCTATCCCAAAGAGTTCAGACTTTAGAATCTTTCTAAAGGTAAGAAGGGACGAAGCTTATAATAACAGTTTTTGTGAGGATCAGAGGGGGTAGGCAGGTTGTTTCAGGAAGAGACATATTGTTTGATACCAAGGTCCAAAGCCATTTATAGCTTTATAAGTCAAAATAAGCACCTTAAATTGAGTATGGAAGTAGACTGGAAGCCAGTGCAAGGGAATCAGAATATTATGGATGTTATAGTCCATGATCAGGGCAGAATTAAGTAGAAAATTGGCAAATATTGCCCTTAACATTATTAAATAAGCCTCCAGAAGAGGAAAACTGAAGGAAACATGGGTCCAAATAATCCCATAAAGTAAGTTTTACACCTAGGATGTAGGTAGCACAATCAGGGGAACGCATGCCAGATAGAAAGATGCTTATGGCAAGAGATCTAGAACAGCATATTTTTCTAACTGGTTAAAAGAAGCTTGTAATCATCAGGCTGGGTTATTTTGCATAGTTTGTGATCTTTCCAGGGTTGATCACAGGGATAGCGCCCCCCCTCCACAGTATTTCCTGTGATCAATTTGTGGCCTTTAAAAAAGCAGAAGTGGAAGCCATTCGCTGGGATCTGGATCTCCATTTACAGACAGTAGATCAAGCCAAGATGTCCAGTGCTTCGCCTTGCCCATTTATTATTTCCAACTTTCAGCCAGTAACATTGTCTGAAGTTGCCAGGGCTTTTGATCACTGCCGGGCCACCACTTTCTCCTTAGATCCATGCCCAGCATGGCTTATAAAAGCTGCCAGGCCAATGACTACTGGGTGAGCCACTACAATAATAAATGGGTCTCTCATGGAGGGCAGGGTTCCCCCTGCCCTCAAGGAGACACTCATTAGGCCCATCTGGAAGAAAATTAATTTGGCACTGAACGAAATTTGGAAGCTATAGGCCTGTCACCAATATTGCTTTTATGAGCAAGGTGTTGGAGAGGGTGGTGGCCTATCAGCTTCAGGGTCTCCTGGATGACACATCTGCTCTCAATCCATTCAAGTTGAGGTTTAGGCTGTGCCATAGTATGGAGATGGCATTGGTCGATCTGCACGATGACCTATTGAGGGCAGCTGATGGGGGCAAGATATCACTGCTAGTCCTTCTTGATTGCTCAGCAGCCTTTGATACCTTCAACCATGGTATCCTCTTGGGGAGGCTCTCTGAGTTTGGCATAAGGGGCCATACTCTAGTGTGGTTCCAGTCCTTCTTGGAGGACCATCCCCAGCAAGTCCAGCTGGGAGAGATGACCTCTGCCCATTGGCCCATCAGTTGTGGGGTGCCTCAGGGGTCAGTCATTTCCCCCATGCTCTTCAACATTTATATGAGGCATTTATATCTCAGTGAGGGAGATCATCAGGCGGTATGTAGCTTTGTGTCACCAATATGTGGATGGCACCCAGATCTATATCTCCTTTCCTTCATCTGCAGAGTGCTGCCTTGCTGCCATTCTGGATTGGATGAGGCTGAATCCAGATAAGACAGATGTCCTTCAGGTGGGTGCTCCCAGCATCTGTGGATTGGGAAGCTCCCTCTCTTTTGGGGAAGTGACTCTCTGTGTGAAGGATGAGCTCCATAACTTATGTGTCCTATTGGACCTGGCACGTTCCTTGGTATCTCAGGTGGTGTCCATGGTCCAATCTTCACATTTCCAACTACACCAGATTGCCCAGCTACAGGCCTTCCTTTTTGCTGGTGCCTTCCTCATGCTGGTCCATGAGCTTGTAATCTCAAGATTAGACTACTGCACTGCTCTCTATGTGGGATTGCCTATGGGGTTAATGCAGAGACTCCAGCAAGTGCAGAATATGGTGGCCAGGATGTTGACGGGCACCAGAAGACATAAACATATCATGCCCGTCCTGGCCACCCTGCATTGGCTTCCAATTTGCATTGACTTCAAAGTTCTAATGTTAACATATAAAGCCCTAAATGGTTTGGGACCTCGGTGTCTCTCAGAGCGGCTTCTCCCACACAGAACTGCTTTAGTTACCTGTGCATCCTTGGTGGGATAGCTGAGGGTTTCAACCCCGAGGGAGGTCCAAAAGGTCTTGACAAGGAGTTGGGCCTTCTTTGCCATTGCCTGTCAGCTGCAGAACACCCTCCCTGTTGAGATCCATCACCCACCCTTACTCCCGTCAATTAAATGCCAATTAAAAACATGGCTGTTCAGGATGGCCTATCCAGACTTTATTTGTAACTAACACATACCTGTACTATGGGTCCATTTGTGTTGTTTTGGCCTGTACTTTTCTAATTTCCATGTCTTTGTTAGGTTTTTTATTTTGCTCTCCATCTCTTTTCCCCTTTCTTATTTATGATTCTGATTATTAATTATCATGTTTGTTTACATTTTAGTGCATATGTTAACATGAATATTGGATCTGATTTTTTTGTCTTTTGTCTTTCTTCATTATTGTATTTCTAATATTGTATTTTACGTTATTGTATTTTAATGATATTGTACACCGCCCAGAGTCGCCCTTGGGCCAGATGGTTTTGCAGTATAGAAATTGAATAAATAATAAAATGAAATGAAATGAAACAAATCCTATTGAGAAATCATTTTCATCCTGCATCTAATGATCCAGAATGATTAGAGGCCAAATACCCATTGACAACTTCCATAAGTAGCCAGATCGCCTCCTTGCTCATTTTACTGTTTATAATGCTTTTCCGCTCCTTGGTGGGATAGCATTATCAGAAAGGACATATTTCTCATAAAAGCCAAGTGTACAGGCTACAGGCACACCAGAAAGAGGTTTAGAAAGAAGAGAAGGGGCGGAGGGCAAGGTCTTTGGTGAACTACTCCATAAAAAAGGAAGGAGATAGCCAGATTTTTCATTCCATTGCAGTTTTATATGCCATTTTCATCACTATATGCCATTTTCATCACTGAAACTTGTCTCAGGGTCCTAGAAGTTTCATCATGATGAAACACGTCCAGCTTCATTCATGCTGCCTTCATTGAAGGCCTAAAATCTCCCAGACATCAGGCCTAGTTAAATCCCTTTGTTAATTCCCAGGATTCAGAATTGAACCTGACCATATTGTTAGCCTTATTTTTCTCCTGACTATCTTGTTCTGGGCCAGGGGCTTTGTTAACCTGGCCCTCGTAGGATTTCTGCCCAAGATTTTCCTTTTGTTTACACTGTTCCTTCTGGAGTTATAATACACTCCAGCTTCAAAACTGTCAAACAAGACAAAGGAGAGGTAATTTGTCTTGCACCTATAATCTATCTCTGGGAGTACTTTCTCCATATATTCATAAGTCCCCATCTGTTTTCCTCTGTGTATAAGAGTGAGTGAAACTAGGGAAAGGTATATGTTACAACTTCCTTTCAAACTCTTTCTCCTTCCCTCCTTTGTCATCTAGGTAAAAGTTATAGGATCCTTACAGGATTGCTTGGTATTTTAAATCCTGGGTGCCACACAGTGGAGCGAGCTCCTGCTGATAACCCCAGCTCCTGCCAACTTAGCAGTTCAAAAGCATGTAAAATGCAAGCAGATAAATTGGTACCACCGTAAAAACCGGGATGGTAAAACAGTGTTCCCTTGCACCTATGCCAGCAATGTGGCCATGGACTTGCACCACACTGGCTCTTCGGCATGAATACGGAGATGAGCACCATCCCTAGATTTGGACATGACTAGCACACATGTGCGGGGAGAACCTTTACCTTCCCCAGCATATCCTGAACTGGATGTACCTGAATGCCATTTATACAGATATTCTGTATTATAATCATTTATCTTTTAATTCATATGTACCCTGTAAACTTCATCTCTTGACTACCTTTGAGTGAATTTGATTTACTCACTCTCTTCTGTGCTAAGACTTATCATTGTTCAAAGATTCTTCACAGCTTTGTCTCAGAACAAATGTGAATTTATACATGAAGGAATGCCAGGTAACAGACTGTGGAGAATGTGGGCAGACATGTTAGTGTGCTCCCTCATGCTTGAAACATGTGGGCATAGTGTAGTCACAGTAAGGGCTCAAGGTTGTTTTGCATTTCATGTTTTGGTGGGTTGACATTTGTTGGGCTGGGAAGAGAATGAAGGCTTTGTTAGAAATGTTATGCTAGAATTGCTTTTACTCATTATGTGTTTCTGAGATTGCTTTATTAGAAGGTTCAGATGCAAGAACTGTCAGAGTTGTGTTGCTCATTAAGAAAATGCCAAGAAGGCATTTGTTAGAAGCTTCTGGAGGTAGTTAAAAGCAGAATTTTGAATCTTTGCAGTTTGGAGAATGCCAATAGTAGGTCACTCATAGAATTCTATGCTTTTTCCTCTCCTCTGGCTGTTCTGAGATCTATTTTGATTTGTGCAGCAGTGCTTTTAACATGCTTTTTGGAGCAGGAATCCAGAATAGTCATTGCTTTAATAACTCTTGACGTTGACTACTGTACTAATTAGGGAAGTTGAGTCATGGCTACTGGACTTCTTTTTTGAGAGATAGAAACGTTTCACTGTTCATCCAAACAGCTTCATCGGATGAACAGCGAAACGTTTCTATCTCTCAAAAAAGAAGTCCAGTAGCCATGACTCAACTTCCAGATAAACTCACCTGGATGACTGAGAATCTTCACAGACATACTGTACTAATTCTTATCAAAGTGTGGATCCCCTAATTTTGCTCCCCATCCCGAACAAGCTATTTTCCTTGGGATTTTCCATTTGTTTGTCTGTATGTTTGGGGGGATTATTTGTTTGTTTTGTAAACCTGCTATTGGAACCACAGTCTTTAAAAGGCAGAACAAAACACCAACCCCATAGACACAACTGAAGTAACAGAAAGTAATGCTATTCTCAGCATTGATGGAGAATTATTAAGACTTTCAGAGAAGCATTGATAGCAATGAAATGAAAAGCTGATACATATTTCCAAAGGTCCTACAGTAGGAATGAAGTAGCAGTTGGCAAATCCCAAAAAGACAGTTTTAAGCAATACGGGACTATACGTATGCTGCTCATGTTCCAGAATATACTGTAACATTGGGGAACTCAGAGAGGGAATAGAGAGAGTTCTGCTGTCATATGTAAAGGGCAGTAGTGGTGGGGAATATTAGAATGCACACATACCCCTCCTTATGCATCCAGTCTGCACAGATTACTAAATTCTGAAATTTGTCTGTCCAAATGTATATCACCGCAAGTAGCAATCAGCAAGTGCTCCATTTGATATCTCTGTATCTCACACAATTTACTAAGTTGCCACTTTTGATTTGGCCACCTTTCTATTTAAGTCTTATATGCACCCATCTGTGTCAGTGATCTGTTGGCCAGATTTTAACTTGAGTGAGTGGACTGGCCTGACAGATGGAATAATGTGACTGTCCTTTCAAGCAAGCCAGAACAACCCACATAACCTGGGATATTTGTTATCTAACCTAGGAAACTAATTATACACTTTTTAATTGTAGTATTGCTTCATGTCGATGTAATTATTAAACCATCTGTTATACACATGCTTCTCTGTCGCATATATTGCCAGGTGACCTCCCATAAAAACCAGTAATAAACAAATTTGATCCTTGGAAAGGAAACATGTCACAAAACCAATTGATGCCCATTACTTTGATATAAAATGTTAACTGCTGCATTTGTTAAATGTGGAAAATATTCCTCTGAGTTCTGTCAGCATATAAAACCATGGGTGCACATCATAAAGTTCTGGAGCTGACAGTTTTGCTCCATTGCACTGTCATGATTGGTATGTATTAGCAGAAATATGAATATGAATTTATGTTGCATTTATCATCCTGATTTTCATGTAACCAACAGCGATGTGGGAATCTGTAAACAGCAGATTTTCCATTTTCCATTTCTTTTTCCTAATCACTAAAAGGCAATACTGTTGCTTTCAACTGTGAGGTACCAGGAGATGGCAACAGCATTTCCACTGAATGCATTGAAAAAATTCTTTAAAAGCCCAAATTGCCAGGTTTTGACAGAATGAACTGGATATTAGAAGTCGGATAACTGTTTAATTTAGTGTTAACTCTATCCGTGGTAGCAATATCTCCAGTAGCTTCCACAGAATAATATGATCTTAGTTTTGTATTTATTTAGGGAAAGTTAGCAATACAGCGCTAACCACGGATTCAGTTATCCGCAGTTGGTAATCAGCAGGGGGCCAGCAAGGAGGGGAGGAAATTAAAAATAAAACTTACAGCCACTGATGCCCATCAACCTCCTCCTCACCGCTGCTGGCACCAGCAAGGCACTCTCCATAGGGGTGGGGTAACGATTCACCCAGCTGGCCAACTGGCCTTTGACCTGGGTAGGGTCCCAGGTGGAGGAACTGTTGAATTTCCCACTCAAACGTCCGATCCGTCGCCCAAGACCTGAGTGGGAAATTCAAAGTCCCCACTTCACCCCGGAAAGTGCAAGGCCAGTGAAGGTTTTTCCCCTACCAATGCCGCTGCCACTGCCACTGCAGGCCAGGCATTCTCCAGAAGGTGAGGTGGGGACTTTGAATGTCCCTCTTAGGTCCCCGGTGGCAGATCAGAAGTTTGAGCAGGAATCTCAAACCTTCCCCTCTGTCACCTGGGACCGACCTGGAAGTTCAAAAGCCGGTTGGTCAGCTGGGTGAGTCCCTACCCCACCTCTCCTGGGGTAGGGACTCACTACCCCAGGAGTAGTAGGGACTCACCCAGGACTCTCCTGGGTGAGTCCCTACCCCACCTCTCCTGGGGTAGGGACATCTTGCTGGCTTGCCCAGTGGTGGCGGCAGCAGTGGCGAGGAAGAGGTTGGTGGGCATCGGTGGTGGTAAGTTTCTCCCCTCCTTGCCGCCGCCACCACTGATGCTGCTGGCCAGCTGGCCAGAGGTGGCAATGGCGGCAAGGAGGGAATAAAGTTTTTTCTTTTTTCTTTCTCCTTGCTGCATCTGAGCGTCAAGGAGAAAGGGAAAAAAACTTTATCCCCTACTTGGCATTTGGGGGTGTTGGGGGTGAAAGCTGGCACCCTGGCACCCCACCACCCCTTCCACATCCATTATCCTCAGATAAGAGCATTTGCTCTTATTTGCGAATTTCACTACCCGTGAGAGCAGATATGGTGGTTGTATTTTACCTCAAGCTGGAGACATTTTAAGTATTTATTTATGTTGTGTAGCTCAGTGTCTGGTTGAGAGTCCAATTTTCCACTCTGCCTCCTTAACAGGAGCTGGACTCGATGAACCCTAGACTCTCTTCCAGTCACTTCTACATTTCCAAGATTATTATTATCATTTCCAGGCATATAAGGGTTGCTCAAGTAGTAGCTAGTGACAATAAAGTTTGACTGCTACAACAAAATATAGCAACAAACTTGAGGCAGGGAATCAAGGACATATGGGAAGAAATAGCTGTAGCTGTGTTAAGATTTTCATACACAATATATTGTTATGACCAAGCCATGGAGACAGACAGAAATAATTATCTCCTCCTTGAATTCCAAGCTGTTCAAGGTTGAAATAGTTGATCAGTTTGAAAAAACAAGCTCTGAGGTAAAACAAATAATGCTTGAAACAATGTCTTCTGCTGCTAAAAGCTGCATGTGGAAGGATTATCACAGAGATTAATGGATATATGACTCAGCAAAGTGCTGCCATGAAACCTGCTTCTTGTCTGTGGTTACATTATTTTGACTAGTCATTGAAGCTAAATAAGCAGATGTGGTAGTGGGTAAGGTGACACATTGTTAAATGGTTCTATTAAAAGAATGAAAGCAAGGGAGAAAATGCAGTTAAAATAACCTATCAATATGGCACGAAGTAGCAGAGCTCAAGAGCCTCTGGTTCTTCTTATTGCTGGTTGAAGATACAGAACTGAGCATGAGGCAATAGGTGAACCATCTGACACCTTTTATACCTGCACTCACCTATATAATTATAAAAGTAACTAAAATACCAGTGCACCATAAAAGAAATTACTGCATTTTTCCAATAATAATACATTATTTTGTGTCACTTTAATGTTAATTTTACTTTTATTTCTATTTTATTATGTTACTGTATTTTATGTTTTTATTGTATGAATTATTTGAATTTATTAATTGTAAATCTCCCAGAGTGACCTCGCTGCCAGATGGGTGGTATGAAAATCCAATAAATAAATAAATAAATAAATAAATAAATAAATAAATAAATTGGATAAGACACCTCAATGTATAAGATGGACTCCACTTTTCAAACCCCAAATTACAGTTTTGTAACCACACAGGTGCGGCTTACTTCTCTGTATATGACAACTCCTAAGTTTTGGTCTAACATTTCAGAAAAAAATATAGTCTTATACATGGAAAATAATGTATTCATCATTAAGTTATAGGTGTAATGTAATGTAGCTATAGATTTCTTACTGGGGGTATAAAAAGGAATTACTTCCAAATAATTCACTTGTAATTTGTTTGTAACTGTATTTCCTCCATTGTAGAGATGGGCATGAAATGAATTTTTTATTTGTTTTGTTATCTGTTATTCATTTCATTACCTAACAAAATGAATAATGAACCACCCCCTCAAAGGAAAACGAAATGAAAGAAAACAAATTTTTTCAATTTGTTTGTTTTATTTTTCATTGCCCCACCACCACCGACAAGCCCCCTCTGCTTTTTAAGATGCTTCCTAGGTTTGTCATCGCTTTCCTCCCAAGAAGCAGGAGTCTTGTAATTTCATTGCTGCAGTCACCATAGTGATCAAGGAACCCAAGAAAATAAGCTCTGTCATTGGCTCCGTTTCTTACCCTCCGATTTGCCAGGAGGTCACGTGGTTGATGTCGCAGTTCCTGTGTTCCCAATCCTCCACACTCTGGTTCTGTGTTTCTGTCTGCTGTGGATTAATGGGGGAAGGGAGAAAAAAAATTCGGGCTCACCTCTGCCTGCCCAACATGCTTCCTCGGGTCAGCAGTAGCTAATTGTAGCAGGACAGGAAGCCCATTAGGGATTCCTGTGTGTTAAAAGACAAAAATAACATACAGAAGGTAGAGGAGGGCCAGGCATGCACCACATGGGGCAGGATGTGCCTGCTTGCTATGCATATATGACAAATAGGTTATGCCGTACCGGTATCCTGTACTTGCCAGTTCAAAATAAATAAATAAAATAAATCAACAAAAGGCACCGGAACATGGGTGAAAGGGTTTTTGTGCATATTTTCTATTTTCTCACAGAGTCTGCATCAGAACAGTGACACAGATTTTACCACCTTGAGACCATGTACTTGTAAAATGTGCTGGGTTGCACTTAAGTGGGCATGGTTGCACTTTATTTTTTTTAAAGTCCACTGCTTGTGGGAAAACGATTTTATGCTCCACATCTGCGAGCACTTTGCTGCCGATTTTAGTGGTTGTGTGAAAGCCGCCTTTGCAAGTTTGTTGTCTCTAGGTGCATTATCCTGGGGGTCTCTTTTGGCTTGCATAATTCCAGTATTCCTGCCAAGAAAACTCTGTGGACATGGGGTCACAAAGAGTCGGTCACAACTGTAATGAAACAACAACTCAGGAGCCAGAAATCCAATCTTCCCAAAACTCAGAAATCACTTTCTGAGAGTCCAAAGGGAGTATGTGTACATTTCTGAAACAATCCAAACAAAGTGAAGGACAGGTAAGACTGTTTATTAGGAGTGCTATTTGCATTACTTTCATTTGCAGTAAAATGAGCATTCATGGGGATTTTCTTCCTCTCTTTTGGGCAGCTGCAGATATTAGATTGCAATTCAATTGGAAACCCGTTCTGGAAAATACTTAGGAAGTCCCAGCAAGTAAAAAACAAGTTCTACATACTAAAAATAGGCATTAAAAAGAGAGATAGGTCATAAAAAGCATGCTGTTTATTTACAGTCCCATAGCACTTAAAGCACTCTCAAAGCAATTTACAATTTAATCATGAAGGATGTACATTCCCCACCACCCAGCAAGTTGCACTTAATTTTCCAAACTTGGAAAGATGGAAGGCTGAGTCAACTTTGAGCTGGCTACTTGGGACTGAGACTGGGTGGTGATCAGAGTTCTGGGAGCAGTACTGCAGTTGAACCACTGCCAGGATGCTGTAGTTATGATGGGGAAGGAAGGCATATTTCCAATGTTATTTTGGCCTACTCATGAACTCTATTGGGAAATTGAGAACACCCCAGCCCCAGAACTGAAAGCAGGAAGCTCTGCTTTGGTTCTACCCCAGTCATCACATGTCCTAAAAATGAACCAAAACAGAGAATCCCTACCCATATCTAAAAAAGAGTACAGTAACCCCCTGCCATTTCACGGTTCATGTACTGCGGTTCCACTATACCATGGGAACACAATACATGCTGGGGCTCCAGCTGATTAGTGCTGGCGTGGGGGAGAAGGGAAAAAGACTGGCTTTAAAAACCTTTTCCCCCCTTCCCCATGCCTGGGCTCCAGCTGATTGATGCTGGGGTGGGGAAACAAAAGGATTTTCTCCCCCATCCCAACGCCAATTAGCTGGAGCCCTGGGTGTGGGGAAGAGGGGGAAAGCGTTTTAAAAGCCCAGGCTTTTAAAACCTTTTTCTCTCTTCCCCAAGCCCCGGGCTTCAGCTTGGTGGTGGATCTGATCCACCACTGCCACTTGCCCGGAATGCTCCAAGAAATCTTGGAGCAGCCCGAGCAAGTATCAGTGGTGGATCTGATCACCCACACCCCCCAGGCCCCACCCTACCTTCATCCACATATTGTGGATTTTCAGTCATCGTGGGTCGGATGGGTCTCTAATCCCTGCGATAGGCCGGGGGGGGGGGGTTACTGTAGCCCTTAACAGATATCCAGAAGGATGTAAGTAGGACCACTCTGAAGATAGACTGGTTCAGGCTAGCAATTATGTTATGTGATTAGCAGCAAAAGAGGTGAACCAGCCCATCCCCACAGTGGACCAAACAACCAGCCAGATGCCTTTGTACTGACCCTTTCAATCAGCAATCCTACATTCAGATACACAATCACCTGTGAAGTGTAACAAAGGCTTAGCACAGTTGCCTTTTTGAAAAAGTAAGTTTTGGAAAGCAGTCTGTTAAATGAAGTAGCATGCCTGGCTGCAAAATGCCTATTTAGCATGCTAGACAGGTATATATATTGTCTGGTGAAGTAATTCTGAGCCCTACCCACTCAGTTACAGGAGTTTCCAGATGTTATGCTTTTCACGGGGACTTCTGCTATCAGCTCCTTTCTGCTTTTGCAGTCACTTTTTGTGGGCATTCCCATTCCAGAATTTTAACCTTCCAAATGCCAGAGCAAATTTTAATTAGGGTATTTGTACACAACCCCTAAACTCCTCCGCAAATGGCTCCCAGCTCCGGAGCTTAAATTTTTTTCCCCACCAGCTCCGGAGTTTACAGAAAATTAAATGTGGCCACACCCACCTAAGCACGTCCCAGCGCACTTTTCAGGTACCTGCTCTTGGAGGGTGAAAAATCCCAGATCCGCTTGTAAAGGAGTGAGTGCCCGGCTCTCCTCACTTCTGTTTGTTGTTGTTTTTGCCTCCTGCCCCTTTAAGAGAAGGAAGGATGACGACGGGGCTTGGGGAGGCTTGGACCGGCAAACAGAGGTGAGCCTGCATTCTTTTGTCCCCTTTTTTCTCCCTCCCCTCATGCAGACAGGATCAAGGAAGTGCGGAGGGGTGGGGACGCAGGAAGAGGAATGAACACCCAAGATCTCTGGTCCGAATTTAAGTGGCCAGCGGATCTTAGGGGTCGTGTGAAAAGAGCCTTATTTAAGGTGTGTAAACTGACCTGATGGCAACTGTGGGCTTCTTGAACCAACCTGTAGCTGAGCCACAAAAGCCCAAATATTCTCCTCCTCCTCCTCCTCCTCCTCCTCCTCATTATCATCATCATCAAACTGCCGTGCTAGAAGGGACCCTATGGATCATCAAGCCACTGTCAGAAGGTGCAGTGGGGAGTCAAACTCCCAACCTCTACCTAAACCACTGAGCTATCTTCTCCAAAATGTCTGCACATTGCTAGTTAAAATGAAATCTACCCCCAGGTGTTCAATATCTATCTACATCTGGATATAAAGCTTGGAGGTACCATTTTGTAGACCATGTTATTCCCACTGCAAAACTGGAAGCTGAGTCATGGCATCTGGACATCTTTTCTTGTGAGATCGAGCCATTTCACTACTCATCCAAGTAGCTTCATCATTATGATGAAGTCCAGTTGTCATGACTCAACTTCCAGATAAACTCACCTGGATGCACCTTATGCGTGCGTGGAAGCTAACGTAGGAAAGAAGTACCAACCATGTGTCATGGTTTGATTTGGTATGGTAGTGGCTCATTGATACTGTGCCACAAGCCTTAACCCTCTTATGCCCCTGAAATACAGTTTTTACGAGGGATGGCTAACTTGTAACCCTCTAAGACAGCGGTGGCCAAACTTTTTGTAAGGAGGGCCAGATTTGGTGGCTGAGAATGTGTCAGGGGCCGGTTGCTCCCCGACCCTGCCACCCCACTGCAAGCCCCACCCACCGACCCCTTGCAACCCCACCTTTAGGAAGGAAGGCGGGAACCAAGGGAGGGAGGGAGGGAGGTGGAAAACAAGAGAGGAAGGAAGGAAAGTGGGGAGCAAGGAAGGGAGGGAGGTGGGGACCAAGGGAGGGAGGGAGGGAGGGAGGGAGGGAGGAAGGAAGGTGGGGACCAAGGGAGGGAAGAAAGAAGGAAGGTGGGGACAAAAGGAAGCACAGGGAACTGTGGCCACAGGTCGCTCCTTGGAAGAGGCAATCTGTGTGACCTTGCACACCCCCAAGGTCCCCAGCGGTGGTGACAGCTCACCCGCCAGCCCACCCCAAAGCTCCTTGGCGGTGGCAGAGGCCGGCTGGCCTGCCCACCCCCACACATCTTCACAGACATCTTCCCACTGAGAAGTAATTTAATGACTAGTAACAGAGAATGAGACTTACATATCAGAGGGCTTTCTGAAGTGACTTTAAAGGTTATTATCACCCCCGCACACACACACACACAAAAGAAACTTAACATCCTTAAAGTAGGAACTGATTTTGAAGGTAAAATAATAAAATAAGTAAGGGAAGGAATCTGTATACAATCACAAACTCCATTCTTAATCATATATTTAGATTTGTTGTATTTTTAAAAGAAACCAGAGTTGTAATCCTATACCAACCAGGGAGCAAACCTTGTAGAACTCTATGGCATTTACTTCTGGGTAGAATATTCACATTTTTTTTTTGAGGAATTACAAGGATAAACTCCAAAGAGATAAAAATGGACAGGCCCAACACTCAGTCCTTTTGATGTTGAGGCACTTTCTGAATCTGAATGAGCTAGAACATGTAGGGTAATTTAATAAATAAGATGGTCACACCTCAATATCTGGTGAGTATGTAAGCACAGGAATGCATCAATAATCTAGCAGCTACAGCAGAAGATTTTCTTCATCCTGGTTTTGAATGTTTGAGGTTAGTGTGTAGACAGCACATATTCAGAATACAATGGTGCCTTGGTTTAAGTAATTAATGCCTTCTCTGGGACTTTTTGTATTCTGAAAAATTTGTAAACCAGAGCATGGTTTCCCATAGGAATGCATGGAAAACCAATTAATTCATTCTGAAAGTCAGAACACACAGGCATGGAAATAACAAAGACATTATTTTCTTTCTCTTTGTTTCCCACTTGGGTTTCTTTTGTAACTTGAAAATTATGTAACCCGGGGCACAACTGTATTATGGGAGCATATAGTCTACTGAATGAGATGTTAAAAATATTTTACAAACAGTATTGTCCTTCAGCATTAGCTAATATCTGGAGAATTTCATTTTGGGAAGGTATTTTCCTATCTTGCCATTGCTATGAAATATTTTGTTCAACAGGTAAGGCATATTTATTTCATTTCACACTCCTAAGGAAAATGCTCTTGTCCAAATGTAGTGAAATAATAATTATTTCAAATTAAACTGACACATATTGATTTCTTAAGTAGCAAATCTGAGTCATGTTCGCTTTTTGGTGTAGAAGTAGAATTAAGCTTGAAGCAGTTACTGTTTAACTAATTCACCCCACTTACAGACATTTCATCAAATGCAACTGAAATAAATTAAATTAAAGGTTGACGCTATTTCCATTTTTGATGACAGTAAAGAAAACGACTATTTCTTTGAGAAATAATTGCATAGAAATGTGGGGCAGCTTGATACTTGTATTATTTTAGTGCTCAGTGTTCCAGTATCAAAAGCTGTATATATTCTAAAGCACCTCTAGTTAGACTATTTCCAGTATAAAAATAGGACCAGAGCAGTTTCAGTTAGTTGCTTCCATAAATTGGGCATTAAAGTTCCATTTAAATTTTGGATAACTGAAGTTTTGTTTGACAGTTGTTGAGAATAATTTAAGAGAATTCACATGTTCCATTGATAAATTTGACCAAAAGTTCTTGAGCTTGTTGCAATCAAGTGTGGGAGAATGAGAGACAGGCAGATTTACCCATATAGAGAGAGATCTTATCACACGGTGAACAAAGAAGAGGCTGACAGGCACATATTGGACAGCCACATAATTGCACATATTAGTCAGTGTTGGCAATGTACTGACGACAGCTAATACAACCACGCAGGCAGAAAATTCTGCCAAGGCAGTTACCTCTAGAGATTAGCAACAAAGGAAAATGCCAGAAACCACATTCTCCATGGTTGCTGGGTGCAAGGAAAAGAAATACATAATTAGAAATTGGAAAACTTTGGACTTCCTCCTTCATCAGCCACCTGAACCTCATGCCTCCCTGCATCAAAATATGGTGCTTCATACTCATATTATCCATTCTTACTCACACATCTTTGGTCTTGATCAAGGGCAGGAAGGATTTTAGATTCAGTGTGACTATGTGAAGCTTCAGCTAATTAGTTCCATAGTTACCATAGTTGGATTCTGCTTAGGGCAGCCTGTTGTAGCCTGTGTTCATCTTGTCATGGATAACCTACCCACAACTTGAGACTCATGTAGTCTTCACATTGTTGACCTTCCTGAACAGATAAACTTCTATCAGAGCACTGGAACTAGGATCTTCTAATATCTCTGTAGGGACATATTCTACCAGGCTGGAAGCATAAACTAATGCAAGATTCTTGGGCGACTTTTGTCCCATGGTACAGAAGACATAGAAGCTACTTGTTCATCCTAGATCAACAAGTTCCAGCTTAATCAAAGCCACATTTGAATCCTTAAGGCATTCCTTGCCATGTTGTGGATCTCTGTATTTCAATGTAGGAAAATGTAAAGAAATGCATATTGGGGCAAAAAAATCAAAACTTTATCTCTCAGGTCATGGGTTCTGAGCTATCTGTGATGGATCAGGAAAGAGATCTTAGTGTACTGGTAGAACAGCTCAATGAAAGTGCCTACCCAGTGGGTGGCAGCGGTGAAGAAAGCCAATTCCATGCTAAGGATCATCAAAAAGGGGATTGAAAATAAAACAGCCAACATTATAATGCCATTGCTGAAAATCCTTTTTATGGATACTAATTAGACATGGGCACGACTCGGCGAAATTTCCGTTTCCGTTTCCGTTTTTCATTTCCGTTACGTAACGGAAACGATAACGATAATTAAGCCATCAGAACTCGAACTTGAACCGAAAAAAGAAAAATTTGGTCGGGTTTTTTGTTTTCGTTTGTGGCATCGTGGCGATTGCGCAATGCAAAGCACAGAAAAAGTTTTTAGAAGTTTTTTTTTAAAAAACCCTGACTCCCGGCCAAAAACTCAGGCGAAAATATGCCTGCCTGAGGCTTTGCCACCTACCAGAGGGGTGGTTTCTGGGGGGTCCCCGGCCTTTCCCCCCCTCTTCTCCTGTCCTGGGCTGCTTGCACCAGGCTGGGGGGGTCATCCTTGTTGACTCGCCATGCCATGGGGTGGGGGGGATCCAAAATGGCGACCACAATTTTTCTTTTGAAATCGTGGTCAAAAACCACACCAAATCACCACAGAAACATGTGAAATTTATTTATTTTAAATGCCTGAATTTTAATAGTAGCAGCAGTGGGTTTTTTATAGCAATAAAACATCATAATGATTTTATTTTATTTTATTTTATTTTATTTTATTTTATTTTATTTTAGACCTGCCAATTTGGGCTGGGCATGGGATGGGACCATGCAAATTTTTTGAACCATTCCACCAATGGCATCACCAGGTTTTTGACTGACACTTCAGGATGGCTCGGAGGGCATAAAAAGCCGAGGCACCTTCCAGAAATCGCAGTCGGGTGTATGGATGTGGTTGAGGGAGGAGTGCTGGCTGCTGGTGCTGGTGTGATCCGATCGAGATTGAGGAGGGAGGCTGGAGGCTTTAGGATTTAAGTTAGGCAGGCAGGGAGGGAATTGAATTTAGAAAATAATTTCTTTAATTCCCTGCAGCTTTGTCTGCTGAAGGGAATAGCAGTTTATTCTTTATTTCTTCTCTGGCGGTTTGTGAGGATTCTTTTTTTTTTATATATTGGATAAAGGCGGAGGTTCGACTGGGAGTGGGAGGTGTGGATTTATTTTAAAAATATATTATATACTACCATTTATTTTCTATTTCCCCAACTTCAATTTGCTTGCACACACACACATTTGGGGTGCAAGCCAAGAACAGGACCTCTATCCTAAGTGATATCCTAACTGCCCACTTGCCCGCCCGCCCACACCGCTGCCCACCCACTCGCCTGCCCGCAGCCACCACCCGCCCGCTTGCCCACCCGCACCTCCCCCCTGCCGCCCGCCCCTGCCCCGCCCGCTGCCTAGGGTGCAAAAACACCTAGCGCCGGCCCTGATTGCGGGGCGCCCCTATGCTCTGGGAAGTCAAATCGTGCTAAATCGCGGTGGAAATGACAAATGACAAACAAAACGATGAAATGACAAATTTTTGAAAAATTTCATGACAAACAGAAATGACCCGAAACGGACCCATTCCGACAAACGAAAACTCAAAACGTCATTTTTTCTGGTCGTGCCCATGTCTAATACTAATAGTCTACCCAAAATATGTTTATGGAACAAACAAACATGGCACAAACTAATTCTTGGATTAGCTGCCTTCATGAAACTATTACACATTATGAGTTTTCTATTCAGTATTTGCTTTCAATAGCTCCACAGGCAAGAGATATCTTCAAACAGCGAGTCCTAGATATTAGTGCACAATCAGACCTGGAATTATTATCTAAAAATAGATCAATAAGCTGGTTGGCTAAGAATAAAATTACCTTTTTACCTGAAAAATACATTTTAATGCCCTTACCTTACCTCAAGTATTTAGAAGGGCCTTTACTAGAGCCAGATTTGAATTGCTGGATTCCATGGTCAAATATGGGTGTTTTCACCACCTCCCTTATCAGGAGAGAACCTGTACTTGTGGATCCCCTTCTCTTGAAAATATTGCTCTGTGACAAACTCTGCCGACAGGAGTGATGAATATGCAAATCATCAGCCAGTCCCAGCAGGAGGGCGGGGAATGGTAGGATATAAAAAGGGTGGAGCCTAGGCAGTTAGGGCAGTTGAGTGAAGTTGAGTTAAGTTGAGAGCTAAGAGTGCTGGGAGAGCACTGCTCTCTGAGAGTTCTCTCAGGCAGGGAGGGCTACACTGTTTACTAGCTATTTAAGGCAGGGAGGCTTGTGGAGCTGATTAGATCTGTTACAGTATATGTTAAAGGCAACACATACCAACCTCAGATATTGTTATAGTTATTATCTTCTCAATAAACTTCATCATTGTTTTATTATATATCTCTGAGTCAGTCCCAATTCATGAGGCGACAAATTTAAAAGGTGGCAGCATTACTAAGTAAATAAAAGGTGGCAGCGGTACCATTCCCATCACAATTCAGTCTCTGGAAACGGGGATCATCACAATTTGGTGGGCAGCGGTCGGATTTCGAATATATCCAGTTTGCCTTAGGGAAAAAGTCACCAGCTCAAAATATTTAGCCTGTACCCTGTGAAGAAATTGAAACTGGAAGTTTAAAAAGAAGCCTTTAGTAAAAGTTAGCCCTCAAGTGTTGTAGGTAGTCTGTGGAAGTTCCTCTGAAAAGGGGTTAGGACTGAGAATTAGGTGAAGCTAATTTCAGTTCCTTGGAAGTCCTGTGTGTGAGAGAGGAATTCAGACTTAAAACCCTGTAGTACTATCTGATTTTTCTTTGGTGGGCCTGTTAGAGTGTCTGGAGGCCAGGACTCCAAAAGGAAAAAGGAGTCTGGTTTGACAAAATTATAGGACACCTGGAAGAGAAAAATCTGTAAGGATAGACTAAAAATTCTACAGTGGTTTGTTTGGGAGAAACTGCCTGAGAGTCACGGAACTCTGTGCTGTCCAGCAGCCTGAAAATTAAAAGGTGCTGAGGCAAATTTCCTTTGAGGGTGAAAGACCCAAAGCGTTTGCCCTGGAATTGAGGGTGGCTTTGGAAAAAGGTCTGGAAATTACCCTGGGTGTTAACAGAAAGAAATCTCCAAAGTAAAAGGTCTGTGGGGAGAAAATTTACCTCAGGAATTGAAGAGGCCTGAGGAGATTTAAAACTGAAAGAAGCTCTGTGAGAGCAGGAGTTGGCTAATTAGAATTCCTTTTGGAGGGAAAGTGAAATTGTAAGGGCCAGAGAAAAGTTACAGGTTAAAAGCCGAAGAAATATATTTAAATCTGTGTAGTTTAAACAGTGAAATATTATTTAAAGAAAGAAAGAGTTTGAAGTCTGGGCACTGTGCCAAGCTTGAGCAGCTACAGTAACATAAGCAGAATCTGGGGACCTGAGGTAAATTTTTTACAGTTGCCATTTAAACAGCTGTGACCTAGTCTGAACCTTACTTTCTTAAGAAAGAAAGTAATAAAAGATTTGATTTTCATGTCAGCTCCAAAAGTGAAATCTAAGAAGGCAAAGAGGAGGGGAATGGCGGCTGCGGGGCCGGTCGCCATTGTGTCTGAGGAAACACCAATTTCACCCAGAGAGGCAGAACCTGATGAGGACCAGAGTCTTGAGAGGTGGCGATTGGGACAGGAGTTTAAATTGCAACAATTAAAACTAGAAAAACAGATAGAAAAAGAAAGGATGGCCAGAGAGATGGAGAAAGAAAGAATGGCCAGAGAGGATCTGGAAAAACAAAGAGAAAGAGAGATGGAACGAGAGCAGATGGCATATCAATTAGAGCTGCGAAGACTTGAGTTAGCTAGTCATGAAAATACCAATAATAATAACAATAATTTGAGTGAAACTCCCAAGAAAATAGATTTGAAAAGGTTCCCTAGCTACAAGAAAGGAGACAACATCGAAGCCTTCTTAGTTTCTTTTGAGAGGACTTGTGATGATTTACGCGTGTCAGACGTAGAGAAAATGTCCTGTTTGAGGCCATTATTATCTGGAATATTGGAAGAAATATATGCTCAAATTGATAGTGAACATGCCCGAGACTATACTCATTTTAAAGAGTTAGTGTTTACTAGAATTGGCATTTCAGCAGAACAGCTGAGGAAGAGGTTCAGGTCAATTACGAAAGCGTCGGGAAATACATATGCGCAGCTAGCCTACAGATTGACAGAGGTATTGAATAAATGGATGAAAATGGAAAATGCTAACACAGCTGAAGAAATCAAACAAGTGTTTGGGTTAGAGCAACTGTACAGTTTATTCCATCCTGAGATCAGATTTCTAGTAAAGGATAAAAAGCCACAGAACATGATTGAAGCAGCTAAAATTGCAGATGAAATTAATATAATCCGAGACTCTAGATTTTCAGAAGTGACCCCTAGAAATAGGGACTATCAAAGGAAGCCCTTCCAAAGTGTGTCTGGGAATGCTAAACCCCCTCAGAATAAAAGAAAGCAAGAGAAACTAATTGGATCCCAGTCACCAAAGTCGGAGAGAAGGGAAGGAAAGGTTAGGAACTGGAGCCCTGAAAACAAACATAAATTAACATGCTGGGAATGTTTTGGAGAGGGCCACACAAGACAATTCTGTCCTAAATTAAACAAATCACAAGACAAAACTGAGAAAAGGGTGTTTCATATTCGAAAGAGTCATGAGGGAAATCCCAAGCCCAAGGAAGGGGAAAAGTCAGAATCAGAAGGTGAAAATGAGGAGAGAAAGAGCTTCCCTTAGCTGAAATAGTTCATTGTTTTTGTATACACACTGATGAGAAATTACTAGCAACCTCAGGAGAGTCAGTAAACATAAATGACAAACCTTATTTGGGTTTGATTGATACTGGCTCCAGAGTAACCTTAGTACACAAGGACATTTTGAAGCCTGAAGATTTAAACCCAGGAAAAGCTTTAAATGTGAAAGGAATAGGAGTTGCTAAGGTAGAATTGCCTATGGCCAGAGTGAAGCTACAGATTAGAGATTGGGAAGGAATCGTGGATGTAGGAATTTCAGATCAAATACCAAGTGCATGTTTAATTGGTATAGATGTCTTAGAGCATGTGCAGAGTGCTTTTGTAGTAACACAAGCTCAGCCACATCCAGTGGAACCAAACAATGAAAACAACACAGTTATAAATCCAATGTCAGTTAGAGAACTTGAGAGGGAATCTCAACAGTCTGAAATGGTAGGAGAAGGAGATTTAACCAACATTATAAAAGGGCCAACAGCAGATTTTAGTCTGGAACAAAGGCAAGATGACAGTTTGAAGGGATGTTTTGACTTAATGGAATCGAATACCCACTTCTTAAGTTCCAAACACCCTGAAAAGTTCATAATAGAGGAGAAAATGATACAAGCTTGTGAGGAACTTCGTGTACCAGCAGAGGACTCCAGACTAGAAAAATATTTTAAATTAAAAGAAGACGAAGAAAAATTAGCACAGCTTGAAAAGGAAATATGTAATTTGGAAATGCAATTGTCTGGTGCATCAGAAAGTAAAGAAGATTGCTTACAGCAGCTTACATCAATGGAAGCAGAGCTTGGAAAAGAAGTATTAAATAATGAGCAACCTTGTCTGGATGGGAACAAAGTGGCACTGGGCAAGGAACAAATGATACCAGAAGAGAATAAGATGGCTAATGAATTTAGGAAGCTGCAGGAACCTGAAAAGCAAATAGAAAACCGTGTAAAGAAGAAACCCTACTTGGAAGTGAAGGATGCTAATGACAGACCTGACTCGGTGGTTGCAAAAGACACCTGGGAGAAACAACGACAGCCTGTGAACAGCATGCTTCAACGGATACGAGAGGTTGACCCGACAAAAAGAGCATCCCAGTGGCGACTAGGAAATCCAGGAGTCAACTACCTGAGACACATCGTGGGACGAGGCGTGATCGACACCCTGCAGAGGAAGATCGACGCGATCGACTTGTGGCCAAGACAGACCAACAAAACGAAGGTGAGATCCTTTTTTGTGTCTTCCGGGATAACACAGGAGGTTTAGTCCACAGTTGAGCACCATTGCAGCACCCTGACTGAACTGTCCAAAAAACGAAGCACCAGTATGTCATACAGTGGTCACCTGAGTACCAAGCTGCATTTGAGGGGACTCTAATGAACTGTACCAGGAGTGGTGTCACAGAGTTGAATCCCACATTCCAAGAACCCAAGGAAAAATGGCATCAATTTAATGTGAACTGGACTTTGAATTTATGTGCCAGAGGAAGTGATCACCCGTGGCGTGTCATCGTCCAGCCGTTGCAGCACGAAGCAGAAGACATTGATTACCTGGACCATGGTTAAATAATGATAATGTAATGTTGTTATTTTATTGCTGATGTAAGAGAAAGTTGTTGCAAAAAAAAAAAAACAGTATGGAAATGTAATAAATTGTGGAAACCATAACTTAATGAGTTAACTGTAAATGAAAATGCAAGGTAATGATATATAGAAAGAATTATTGCATTTTAATGATATTATATGGTAAGAAGGTTGAACATATTATAAAACAGTTTATAGATATGTATAGTTGAATATGAAAAACAGAAGAATGTATGTATTAGTTAAATAGGTTCCAGAAGAGAATTTTAAGTGAGCAAACCGACGTAAGTTTACTCCCTTAAAATTTCTTTATAAGGGGGGAGGTATTGTGAC
>JAHTLZ010000016.1:53508029-53521130 GCA_023846285.1 Phrynocephalus versicolor | reverse complement strand
AACTCTGCCGACAGGAGTGATGAATATGCAAATCATCAGCCAATCCCGGCAGGAGGGCGGGGAATGGTAGGATATAAAAAGGGTGGAGCCTAGGCAGTTAGGGCAGTTGAGTGAAGTTGAGTTAAGTTGAGAGTTAAGAGTGCTGGGAGAGCACTGCTCTCTGAGAGTTCTGTCAGGCAGGGAGGGCTACACTGTTTACTAGCTATTTAAGGCAGGGAGGCTTGTGGAGCTGATTAGATCTGTTACAGTATATGTTAAAGGCAACGCATACCAACCTCAGATATTGTTATAGTTATTATCTTCTCAATAAACTTCATCATTGTTTTATTATATATCTCTGAGTCAGTCCCAATTCATGAGGCGACAAATTTAAAAGGTGGCAGCATTACTAAGTAAATAAAAGGTGGCAGCGGTACCATTCCCATCACAATTCAGTCTCTGGAAAGGGGGATCGTCACATGCTCATATTATCTTTGATTGTCAATTATATGTATCCATCAGGATTGAATATCTATCCCCCTTTTTAGAAAGAACAGTCCATAGGGACCCAATTTACAGATTGTCTTATCTTCTTTCGGGCTCTAATGTGTACATTGTTCGCAAAGTTGCCAAGTTTGTAATAAAAGCTGCAGCTTTAAGAATGCAATACGTCGAACAAATTGGAGTATCCTGCAAAGGAGATCTACATATATGACTTCTGTATATTCTGAATCTATATTGTAGGGTACCCTATTGGATGGTGTTGCATGTACTTCAATGTATTTTATATTCTGTGTTTTTATTGGTTGATATGGTCATAGGACTAATCAATAAATTTATTTGTTGTTGTTGTTGTTGTTATAATTCCATTGAATGAAATGATAGTAGGAGTGCACCTGGAGTAGTGCATACAGTTCTTCTTTCCACATCTCAAAAAAGATGCAATGGACTAGAACAGGTGCAGAAGACAGTGACTAAAATGATTACTGGGATGGGGCACCTCCCTTATGAGGAAAGGCTACGGCATTTGGGGCTCTTTAGTCTAGAAAAAAGGCAACTGAGGGGGGATATGATTGAGATGTAGAGATGGGCACGACTTAGCGGAATTCCCGTTTCCGTTTCCGTTACTCATTTCCGTTACGGAACGCAAAAGGAAATGGGAATTACTCCGCCAGAACTCGAACTCGAACCGACTAAAGAATAATTGGGTCTGATTTGTCATGGTCATTCCTGGCATCGCGGCGATCCCACGATGCCAAGCGGCACAGAAAAAAAGTTTTTAAAAGTAAAAAAAAACCCTGATTCCCGGACATTCCGGCCAAAAAAGCAGGCGGAAATATGCCTGCCTCTGAGAGTGCACCTACCAGAGGGGTGGTTTCTGGGGGGGTCCCGGCCTCCCCCCCTCTCCACCTGTCCTGTCCTGGGCTGCTCTGTGGGACTCGCCGCCACCGCAGGGTCGCACCAGCAACAGCGGGGGGGGGGGAGTCGTGCCGCCGGCCGCCGCAAAGGCGGAAGCGGCACAGAAAAAAAGTTTTAAACTTCCCCCCCATTCCCGGCCAAAAAAAAAAGCAGGCGGAAATATGCCTGTGCATGTGCAGTAGTGCACCTACCAGAGGGGGTGGTTTCTGGGGGGGGGTGTCCCGGCCTCCCCCCTCTCCTGTCCTGGGCAGCCGGACTCGAGTCGCCAAGACGCCCATGCGGTGCGGGCGGGGGATCCAAAATGGGGCGGCGACCGCAATTTTTTTTTTAAATCGTGGAGTGGTCCAAAAACACACAACAAGTACCACAGAAGCATGCGAAAATTGCTATGCTGCTGCTGCCAGAATTTTTACAGTAGCAGTGGGTTTTTCTTGCAACAAAATGTCTCCTCCGGCTCCCCTGTCCTCTCTCCATTGATTTTATTTTATTTTATTTTATTTTATTTACACCTGCGCAATGATGGGCTGGCCAAGTGGCCATGTGGGAGTGACTATGCAAATTTTTGGAGCCATCATGGCCACTTGGCCACTGAGACTTCTGGGATGTGCCAAAAAGCCCACTAAACCCTGCCCTAGCCCCTAACCCTAACCCTAATCCTTGATTCCTTACCCATACGCCACAGTACACTGTCCTCTTAGTGGGTCAGAGAGGCATCCAGAGGTGCACCCCAATACTCACCCTAACCTCACCAGTAACTAGCCTAACCCTAGTCCTTGCGCTAACCCTGTTGCCTAAGCCAGATCTGTACTTGCATTGCACTACACGCAAGTACAATTCCCTTCTTAGTGAGACACAGCGGGTGCAGAGTCTGCCAGTCCGCCACTTGTGGCTCTGGCTGACTCCTCCTGCAGCAGCAGTGCCATGCAAACCATGCCCTCGAGTGCTGCTTGTGTCTCACCGTCACCGACTGTTGCAGGGAAGGCACCCCAAAAACAGGTGTGCCTCTGCCAGTCTGCTGTGTCTCTGCGTGCAACTTGGTATGCATATCCATATGGCTATGCATGCCCTTTTGCAGCAGCAGGTGAGGAGAGGAGAGGAGACCCCCCATGCCATGAGGGGTCTCCTGGAGCCTGCTTCCCCTTCCTAGCGGGTGAGGATAGGAGGCACCCACGGGTGCCTCCAGGAGCCCGCTTCCCTTTATAGCGGGCCAGCGGAGGCACCCACCCCACAGAGGTGCCTCCAGGAGCCTGCTACCCCCCCAAACCAGTTTAACGACAGATGAAAAAATGAAAAACGAAACGACTATTTTTGCGAATTTTCGCGAAAAACGGAAATGAGCCGACACGGGCCACCTCCGACACACAACAACTCGAAAACGTCATTTTCCCTAGTCGTGCCCATCTCTATTGAGATGTACAAAATAATGCAGGGCATGAGTAAAGTGGATAAAGGGACACTCTTCTCCCTCTCACAAAATGTTAGAACTAGGGACATCCACTTAAATTGGTGGTTGGGAGAGTGAGAACAGACAAAGCTCTCTGTCAGAAAAGACTTGAGAATGAACTACGGTATCCCTCTCACAATGGGTAGAAGCTGACATTAATTTCGGTAGGGTCTGCCTTCCTCCACTGAATGAATATGTGTTAACTCTGTGTATGGCTGTCTTGTTTTCTGTGTTAAGGTAGCTTTTCTTAACCTACAAATCTGTTGGACTACAAATCCCATCAACCCATAGCCAGTACAGCCAGGTTAAAGATGAGTGTTCATTCTCCCATACCTTTTTCACTCACACACATGCATCCCACATTTCCATTTTCTCCTATCCCACACACTTATCCATCTATTTCAGTCTCTCTTTTCTCCTTTTCTTTCCCCTTCTATCTTTCTTTTTTTCTATCATTGGTCTCTCCCTCCTTCCTCTCCAAATGCCCTATCATTACTGACCTGTTCCAATGGATTTTTCCCCCTAAATAAAGTTACCATACTGGGAAAGAGTTGGTATTGGGAGGTATATATAGAGGAGATGTGACACACATGCCCCAGTCCAACTTATAAAACAAATAGGCTTGGGGGAAGTGCCCTTCTGCACAAATACAACCTTTTTGAACTAACATAATTTTCACAGGTGTGGCAGGGATCAGAGGAGATATGGAGAAGAGACTGCTAGCTGGACCCAAAGATTTTCTTGTATCTTAGCATTGTACCTCACTTGATATATCTAGGCTATTGTTCTAGAATTTCCTTTTAGAAGGAAAGCTAACAGATGGTATAACTGGGTGATATTAGGAAACAGAGATATGCACTAAAAAAACCAAAACAAAACCAAAGTTAGCAACATGGTGGTTATCTGCAGTGTCATTAGAAACAACTGCACCACTCCACAATGAGTAGCTCTAGGGCTGTGTTGTAATTTTTTTTGTTCATCGCTAACAATTTGTTTTAATTCATAAACTAGGAGAGATAATTATAATATGACCTAGCATCAGTATAAAACCTTGGGAAAGAAGTACATCATGATGGATTTATACCAGTTAGCCTTTTACTAGGAATGCAATGCCTTTCGGCTATAGTGCAATTAAACTGAAAAATCTGGAGTTGTGCTTTGTCTATCCCATTAATCTTTCCAGGATCTTTGTAATAGCATGGCTATGGACCACAGAATTTAAAGATCATTTATTACTAAAATATGGCAAAATGATTTTTGAATAAAACTGCAAAAGGCTAATGAATTTGCAATTAGGCCTAATGATAAGTGGTCTAAAGTTGTCCTTAAACTAGGTTGGTTTTTATAGGGTGCCTCTCCCCCAAGAACAAGAAAGAGTAAGATATACATACCATCAATTAAACACACACACACATTCTTTGTTCTAAGCCAGAGATTGGCAGCATGTGGGCTAGAGAGCAAACTTAAAAGATTTCACTCAAAAAACCGTTCTAGGGTATGGGAGCTATTTTGCTATGTTTTGAGAAGCCCTACCATCTGTTGTCTCCACCAGTTCTGCAGATATTTTAAAATACATTTTTGTTTTTAAATATATTTTGGCTGCTAAAGAAAGCAAGAGTGCAACTGGTCTTTTTCAGCTAACAGTTAACATTGATTTTAGCAGAAGTGCCTAAACAAAATAACTTGTCTCACCCTGTGTTCCTACCTCCAGAAGCCATTCTGTATTTTGGCCCACCAGATTTAAGTAAGGTAGGGACAGTATATTTTTCCAGTGGTGGTACTTTGGTTATGTGATGAATCTCTCAGAAAATTTCTGCTTTCTCTATGAACCCAACAGTTTTTTGAACACTGAGATGTGACCTGAAGAAAGGGGGATTCACAGAGATCACCTCTCCCCTGTTCTTACAACAGAAGTTTTGATTGGAACAGTCATTCTCAACCTTTTTTTAATTGTGACCCCTTTATAACAGCCAAGTAACCTTTGACCTGCTGCCACATTTGCATAAAAAAGCAATTTTAATAGCCATCTTTCTCAGAAAGTAGAGACTTCTTTCTCCCCGAAAGATACAGTTTCCCATGTACAGTATACATATGCATGCTAACTTTAACATCTCACTCAAAAAAGTCAAGTTGGAAAGTATTCAACAAGGGCTACATTACATTTTGGGTGATCTGTGACCCCCTCCCCCTGCAAGAAAACACTTTGTGAACGCCTCAGCCTCCAGGTTGGGGAACACTGTTTTAGAAATGTCTCCCTTTACAGAAGCAGAATACATTTATTGGCATTTGCATTGTGCTAAAATTTTCAAGCTTGTGTTTATTAGGGAAGTACACTTGGGGTTGGGAATAGAGATGGGCACGACCAGGAATTCGTTTTTTCGAGTTGTCGTTTTTCGGAACGGGTCCATTTCGGCTCGTTTCCATTTTTTGCAAAATTTTTCAAAAATTTGTCGTTTTGTCATGTCTTTTGTCATTTGTCGTTACCGCCGCGATTTGACGCGACTTGACTTCCAGTTCCCAGAGCATGGGGTTAGGGGGTAAGGGCTAGGCTTAGGGTAACGGTTAAGGTCAGGGTGGGTTAGTGGGCTGTACCTCTGGGTGCCTCTGGCCCACTAAGAACACAGTGTACTGGCGTATGGGTTAGGGTTAGGCTTAGGGTTGGTGGGCTTTTAATGCCCTCTCTGGCACATGCAGAAGTCTCAGCAAAACCTGGCCATGCGATTGGTGGAATGGCTCCAAAAATTTGCATGGTCCCGTTCCATGGCCAGCCCATCATTGCGCGTGCACAGGTGTAAAAAAATAAAAATAAAATAAAATCAATGGAGACGTTTTATTGCAAGAAAAACCCACTGCTGCTACTGTAAAAATTCAAGCATTTAAAATAGCTAATTTTCGCATATTTCTGTGGTGCTTTGGTGGGTTTTTGGACCACGATTTCAAAAAAAATATTGCAGTCGCCATTTTGGACCCCCCCGCACCACATGGCAAATGGAGACGCCGAGGATGTCCCCTCCCAGCCTGATACCAGCAGCCCAGGACAGGAGGGGGGGAAGGCTGGAGTGGGGAACCCCCCCCCCGAAACCACCCCTCTGGTAGGTGCCCTCAGGCAGGCATATTTTCGCCTGCTTTTTTGGCCAGGAATCGGGGTTTTTTTTATTTTTAAAACTTTTTTTCTGTGCCGCTTGGCATCACGCGATCGCTGCAATGCCAGGAACGACAACAACAAATCAGACCCAATTTTTCTTTTGTCGATTTGAGTTCGAGTTCTGGGGGAGTAATTGTCGTTACCGTTTCCGTTGCGTAACGCAAACGAGTAACGGAAACGAGAATTTCGTCAAGTCGTGCCCATGTCTAGTTGGGAAGGTGATAGAAGTCCTTGTTCCTTCTGCCTAAGTTGAAGATGTCAAGTGCCACTCCCTTTCACCATTAGACAACAAAGACACAGTGCTTCATCATTGGAGAGAAAGGAGGGGGGAGGAGGAAAGGATGTATGATGACAATAGCTGTAAGGCTGAAAACAGGTCAGCCTAGAAAACCTGAGAAGGACCTCTCCTTCTACTCTTCCTTCAACCATGAATGATGGCATTAGCACATGAATGGAATGAAAGTGGTGCCTAGTTAAGGGAGATAAAATAAAGGCTGTGAAATATGACAGGTAACAGTGAAGCCTGACTAATTTAGCTTATCATGTAGTGCAGGCATGTCCAAACTTCGACCCTCTAGATGTTTTGGACCGCAACTCCCACAGTCCTTTGTCATTGGCAATCTAAGCTTAGAATTCTGGGAGTTGTCCAAAACATCAGGAGGGCTGAAGTTTAGACATGCCTGATATAGTGTGTTTGTGTGTGTGTGTGTGTGTGTGTGTGTGTGTGTGTGTGTGTGTGTACGTATGATAATGCCTGAAGGTAAAACAAGAAAAGAGAAATCTGAAATAATCACCAGATAATGAATTACAGTGATAGTGAATGGAATGAAAGTGAGCAACTGGAATTATTCTCAAGGAGTAGAGGCAGCTGAGAGAAAGTTACAGGACTGATATAAAGATCCAGTGCCTGCAGCCAGGAAAACTTAGAGCATTGGGTTGGTTTTCTCATCTAGTGTATTACTCAGTTAATATGTAGGAAGACAAATGAATGACAACAGAGGTGTTTCAAAATATAAAAAAACTGTATCACACCCATTCAAATCATTGATGGATATACCATAACACAGCACACTGACTTGGAGAATGTGCAGTTTCTCAAATTCAAACATGAATGACACTAGTTATAAGGATGCAGTCTGTTGTAAAATGTGAAACACAGTGTTTGAAATTATGTGGGCTATAGATCTTCCCTCAAATGTAAATTTAATGAAAAACTTCCCCTTCTCCCTCCCTACTCACTTCAATTTCATTTGTTAAAGTAAGATGAATGCTGCTATTTATTTTCATTTATTTCTGCCAAGGAACAGTGTGTAGGTAATTAATGGAGTTTTCTATCACCTTAATGAAACAACGAAGGTTGTCCTATGCTCTTATTAATGCTGGGAAATAAGGTGAGGAGATCTCCTCAAGGTCAGATTGGTGCTCTGTGGCACAACATTTATTACTCAAGGCGGCTTTTTTCTGACTTATGATTTTTGTCTAAATACTTTCTTCTTCCTGTTATTCTTATCTCTCTCATTAATTATTGCTTCTATTGTGATTAGAGATGGGCACGACTCAGGAAAAAAACTTCGTTTTCGTTTTCTTTTTCGGCTAGGGTCCGAGTCGTTTCGTTTCCGTTTTCGCGAAAAATCGGAAAAAATTAGTCGTTTCGTTTTTCGTTTTTTTCGTTATCGTTATACTGTTTTTTTTGGGGGGTAGCGGGCTCCTGGAGGCACCTCTGTGGGGTGGGTGCCTCCGCCGGCCCGCTATAAAGGGGACAGCAGCAGCAGGCTCCAAGAGACCCCTCAACATGGGGGTCTCCCATCCTCACCTGCTGCTGCTGCAAAATGGCATGCACAACCATATGGTTATGCATGCCATTTGCAGGCAGAGCGAGACCTGCGTGTCGCCAGGCCAGGCGGTGCCACTGCACCTGCTCAAGCACCTGATCCGAGTGGGTCGCACCTGCCATCACGTCCCACAGAAGGGAATCGTACTTGCGTGTGTAGTGCAATGCAAGTCGATCTGGCTATGGGCTAAGGTGGATTAGGGTTAGGGCTAGGGTTAGGCTAATGACGGGTAAGGTTATGGTGGGCTATTGGGTTGCACCTCTGGGTGCCTCTCTGACCCACTAAGAAGACAGTCTGTGACGTATGGGTAAGGAGTCAAGGATTAGGGTTAGCGGGTTAGGGGGCTAGGGCAAGTTTTAGGGGGCTTTTTGGCACATCCCAGAAGTCTCAGTGGCCAAGTGGCCATGCGATTGGTGAGATGGCTCCAAAAATTTGCATGGTCGTCCCCTCCCACATGGCTGGCCAGGCCACTGGGCCAGCCCATCATTGCACACTGCGCAGGTGTAAAATAAAATAAAATAAAATAAAATCAATGGAGGACACAGGAGGAGAGGAGAGACATTTTGTTGCAAGAAAAAACCCACTGCTACTGTGAAAAATCTGGCAGTTCATACATTTCCGCGTGTTTCTGTTGTGCTTGTGTGTTTTTGGACCACGATTTCAAAAACAATATTGCATTCGCCGTCCCATTTTCGATCCCCCGCCCGCACCGCATGGCATGGCGACGAGGCGACTCGAGTCCGGCTGCCCAGGACGGGGGGAGGCGGGACCCCCCCTCCAGACCAGAAACCCCCCCTCCGGTAGGTGCCCTAGTGAGTGCCCTTAGTCAAACAGGCATTTTCCGCCTGCTTTTTGGCCCGGGAATGGGTGGGGGCCGGGGAGAGTTTAAAAGTTTTTTCCTGCGCCGTCCGTGCTACTTGCGTTTGCGGCGGCCGTCGGCGTCTCGGCAGAGTGGGCTTTTTGCGAGCCTGCGGCGAGTCCCACCACCAGACCAGAGCAGCCCAGGACGGAGGGGGGGGAAGCCGGGACACCCCCCCTCCAGACCAGAAACCCCCCCTCCGGTAGGTGCCCTTAGTCAAACAGGCATTTTCCGCCTGCTTTTTGGCCCGGGAATGGGTGGGGGCCGGGGAGAGTTTAAAAGTTTTTTCCTGCGCCGTCCGTGCCGCTTGCGTTTGCGGCGGCCGTCGGCGTCTCGGCAGAGTGGGCTTTTTGCGAGCCTGCGGCGAGTCCCACCACTAGACCAGAGCAGCCCAGGACGGAGGGGGGGGAAGCCGGGACACCCCCCCTCCAGACCAGAAACCCCCCCTCCGGTAGGTGCCCTAGTGAGTGCCCTTAGTCAAACAGGCATTTTCCACCTGCTTTTTGGCCCGGGAATGGTTGGGGGGGAGACCCGGGGGAGAGTTTTAAAAAGTTTTTTCCTGTGCCGCCCGTGCCGCTTGCTTGCGCTTTGGCGGCCGGCGGCGAGACTGGGCTTTTTGTGGCGGGCGAGTCCCACCACCACACCAGAGCATCCCAGCAGGACGGAGGAGGGGGGGAGGCCGGGCGGGGACCTCCAGAAACCACCCCTCTGGTAGGTGCCCTGAGGCACGGCAGGCATATTTCCGCCTGCTTTTTGGCCGGGAACCGGGCTTTTTAACTTTTAAAAACTTTTTTTCTGTGCCGCTTGGCATCGCGCGCGATCGCGCGATGCAAGTAACGAGCACGAAAAATCAGACCAAATTGTTCGTTCGTCGGTTCGAGCTCGAAGTCTGGCGGAGTAATTCCCGTTTCCGTTTCCGTAGAGTAACGGAAACGAGTAACGGAAACGGAAACGGGAATACCGCTAAGTCGTGCCCATCTCTAATTGTGATGTTTCTCAAGGAATTTTCTTGTGGTGTGTTTTTCTTTTTGTTGGTTATATTTGAGACTTACCTTGTACGCATAGCTAAGTACTGTATCCCGAAAGTGGTCTCAGGTAGAGATGGGCACGAAATGAATGTTTTCTGTTTCGTTTTTTACTTTTCATTTCGTTCCCTAACAAAATGAAAAATGAAGTGACCCATCAAAGAAAAATGAAACAAAATGAAACAGAAATTTTCCTTTTGTTCCATTTTGTTTTTCATTTTCCCATAGGAATGCATTGAAGCAATGCATTCCTATGGGAAAATGCCCAGGCACGGGAAACAGCCGGCTTTTTACACTTTCTTTCCTGCCTGAAGCCCCACATGCCATCTGATTTGGCGCTATGGTGTGAGGAAAGTTTTAAAAGCCCACGGTTTCCCCCACCAAGCTTTTTAAACATTTTCTTTCCCTCCCTCAAGCCCCATGTACCAGCTGATCGGCATTGGGGTGGGGAAAAAACTTTTTAAAATGACTTAGAGCCACCAAGGCAGTCTCAATGATTCAAAGACATTTTAAAGGACCCACACCTTTTCCCCTGGGCTTTTTAAACTCCCCCCACAAGCCCCGCATGCCAGCTGATCTGTGCAGGGGTGGGGAAAAAACCTTTCCCACGCACCTCAGTGCTGATCAGCTGGTACACGGGGCTCAGGGGAGGGGGGAAAGGACCCACACCTTTCCCCCTAATGCACACCATGGGGAGAAAGGCATGTGGTTTTTAAAATGTCTTTGAGCCACCGAGGCAGCCTCAGTGTCTCAAAGACATTTTAAAGAACCTGCAGCGGCAATGAAAATCAAAGATACATGAAAAACGAAATAAACCTTTTTTTTAAAAAAATCATTTCCAACCAAAATGAAA
The DNA here is from genome assembly GCA_023846285.1 of Phrynocephalus versicolor. NCBI lineage: Eukaryota > Metazoa > Chordata > Lepidosauria > Squamata > Agamidae > Phrynocephalus > Phrynocephalus versicolor. The sequence goes on along the minus strand of JAHTLZ010000016.1, from coordinate 53,510,574 downwards.
AAATGGGAAACAAAAAACAAAACAAAATGCCATTTTGGCATTTCATGCCCATCTCTAGATTCAGGTATCACTGGACAACAGTGAAAAAGAAATATCTTCAATTTTCGAGTGGGTTCTAAGCAGGAGGGAAGCCATTAAAACACTTGATTTATTCTGATACCCATTTTTCTCATTTCTCATTTCTAAGAAGTTAACTAATAGTTAATGACTGAAGAAAGCATGCCATTCTTACTCTTTTCTGTCACAGTTGGTGGTAGGAAGCTAACATGGAAACATTGATTACCAGGACTATAACTTTCTCAATTGAGAGCTGTCTTGACTTTTGTAAGCTCCTATTTTCAAGGACTGAAGCTGGGTCACTAGAAATTGGTTTGCTTGCTCACCTTAGAACACAGTGGCACACTGTGGTCCTTATTTAGCTAACTGTAGCCTTCAATCTTCTGGGCTTCAAAAAGCCCTAGCTTGTTTTGTCAGCCAGGAAGGGTAAGTAAACAATCTATTTTTCATTCTTAATTAGAGATGGGCACGACTTAGCGGTATTCCCGTTTCCGTTTCCGTTACTCGTTTCCGTTACGGAACGGAAATGGTAACGGGAATTACTCCGCCAGACTTCGAGCTCGAACCGACAAACGAACAATTTGGTCAGATTTGCCGTGCTCGTTACTTGCATCGCGCGATCGCGCGCGATGCCAAGCGGCACAGAAAAAAAGTTTTAAAAGTTAAAAAAAAAACCGATTCCCGGCCCTAAAAGCAAGCAAAAACTGTCTGAGGGTACCTACCACCAGGCCAGAAGGGGTTTTTTTGGGTGGGGGGTTCCCCGCCCCCCTTTCCTTGGGCTAGTGCTACTGCTGCGCTGCGCTGGTACCAGGCGGGGGGCATTGCCAATGCCATTCGGTGTGCGGGCGGGGGGATCCAAAATGGCGACCGCAAATTTTTCTTTGAAACCGTGGCCCAAATACCCAACAAAGCACCACAGAAACATGAGAAAAATAGCTGTTTTAAACACTTGAATTTTTACTGTAGCAGCAGTGGGTTTGTCTTGCCAAAATACGTCTCCGTTGATTTTATTTTATTTTATTTTCATTTTTTTTTACACGTGCGCAACGGTGGGCTGGCCATGGGACGGGACCATGCAAATTTTCGGAGCCATTCCACCAATCGCATGGCCAGGTTTTGACTGACACTTCTGGATGTGCCAGAGGGCATAAAAAGGCGAGGCACCTTCCAGTCCGTCGCAGTCTGGGCTTGGATCTTGGAGGGTGGTTTAGTCAGGGCTGGATTGCTGCGCTCGAGTCTACTACTAGTTTCGATTTCGCGGTCGCGCTAGGCAGGGACTCAGGGAGTGAGGGAGGGAATTGAATTTAATTCTCGTCGTCGCAAACATACGATTCGAATTTCTTTTATTCCTGGCTGTGGGGAATAGCAACTCAGCGTTTATTCTTTTTTGTTTTCGGAAGAGTTCCGTTTTTTATTTGCTTTGCTATTTGCTTCAAGGGGGAGGGAAGATTTGAGCGGGAGGGGAGGGGAGTGCGGATTGGAAAAATATTATTTTTATTTTACACTACCATACTATTTCTTTTCTATCCCAATTTCCCACCGAGTTCATTTACTTGGCAAAGGTCCTTTTACCCTGCGCCTACCTACAGCTTTTTTGCTGCTGTTGCGATTGGGGTTTTGGAAGGGAATCCAGCAACCCTATCCTACCCTAGCAGCTTATAGTTTTATTTATACCTTACCATTCATTTTCTATTCTACCTACAGTTTAGCAAGTGGCAGTACTAGTGCTTAGAAGGGGGGGTTGGAGGCTGTGGATTAAATTATTTTAGAACTATTATTCAGAAGAACTCAGTAGGCAGAGTCTCCCTTGCCAACCAGTGCACTCAAAGATCTCTCACATCACAAGCACATTTGTATTGGCATTGGCATTTGGCAACAAGGCTAGGGCACCTTCTATAGAACATTTTACAATTTCATTTTACTTATTTATAGTTATATATTCTTTCTCTTGTCCAACACCTCATTCATTTTTTTGGATTAAGGCACTGAAACAAACATTTGTTGAAGGGCAGGCACCCAGCCACTTTATAGACCTTTTCCTTCAATTACATCTTTGAAGAAGTTACCTGTGCAATAATACACTTGCCTTGTGAAACTTGTTTGCCAGGATTGGCAAACCCCTTCCTTCTACTAGCTTGGTTTTTGTGCTGTTTGTGAGTCAACCTCACTCATTTACTTTTGCCACCAGGCTACATAAACAATTACATTTTTGAAGAAGTTACATTTCTCTTTGTTACACTTGCCCTGTGCTATGCATTGAGAAACTTGTTTGCCAGGATTGGCAAACACCTTGCTCCTATTTCCTTGTTGGTTGTGTTGTTGTTTGTGGTGTTGTTGTTGTTGTGAGTCCATCTCACTCAATTTCCTTGCCACCTGCGCCTACATAAATACAATCCTATTGTAATTTACAGCTGTGAAGAAGCCACAGTTCTCCTCCTAATTACAGACTTGACTTGTGCAGCAGGGCATTGAGACTGAGACTAGGGTG
>JAHTLZ010000016.1:53480530-53495516 GCA_023846285.1 Phrynocephalus versicolor | reverse complement strand
TGTGTGTGTGTGTGTGTGTGTGTGTGTGTGTGTGTGTGTGTGTGTGTTTTCCTATGGATAAATCATTATCTACATCTCCTCTTGGCTGGGTCCTTAATTGGGATTCTAACAGTCAGCAGAAATGTCTCATTACATTCTACCCTTTAAGCAAGAAAAACAACTTGGTAGCAATGTGATGACCTCTGTGACATTCCTTTTCAAGTATTTATGACAGCTAAGATATAAATGTGGTCATAATTCTTGAGTCCTTTTCAATGAGAAAGGCAGGGTAAAAATACCCTAAAATAACTAAAATAAATAAATGCTTGAAAGAGTCTCTGAGTGACTATTGCTCTTTTTCTCTGCATTTTCTTACTTGCTGAAGTGGCATCAATAAAAGCTTAACAAGACAGTAAAACACTATTCTTAACAGTGTTTATATGGTTGGTATTTTATTCCTTCCTTCCTTCCTTCCTTCCTTCCTTCCTTCCTTCCGTCTTCATGCTTATAAGTAGAGATGGGCACGAATTGAAAGAATGGCATTTCATTTTTTGGTTTTTCGTTGAGGGGGTCTGTTTCGGTTCATTTTCGTTTTCTGTGAATTTTTTGGAAAAAAAATCATTTTTGTTTTTTGTTTTTCATTTTTACCCGTTTTTTGCGCGATTTTTAAAGCATTTATGTGCGCGGGCATCCCCCAAAGGCCCAGACCAGAGGGAAAACACTTAAAAACTGATGCTGGCAGAGACACAGTATAGACTAGGTACGCAGGGAGGCTGCAAAGGCAGCGGCGGGCATTGCCCAGGGTGCAAGGCAGCTGCAGACTAGTGACTGCACTGTGGGGCAGGAGAGGGTATTCACCGAGAGGTACACACACACGCACACAGGGAGGCTGCAAGACTGAAGCTAGAGAGAAATCTTTTCTTTCTCTCCCCTAAGAGTCAGGCTGCAGCCAGCAGGAACACAGAGACACACACCTGCCTGGTGGGTCTACAGTGAAAATAACAAGTTGCAGAGACAGCAATCCCACCCTAACTCCCACCAGAGATTGCAAGGAGGATGGGGGCTGCCAGAGCTCTTTATGCCCTCTGTGGCTGCCAGACCTGCCCAGTCTGCAACCTGGGCATGCTATTGGTTGAAGTTGTCCAAGAATTTACATGATCCCATCACATGGCTTGCATCCATTTTATGGCTGGAATCCATTTTGTGTCAAAGGGAAAAGAAAAAATACATTGCGATGGGAGAAAGTCAAAAACAAAAGTTTTAAGGACCCCAACCCCCTGGTAGGTAATATTTTCAAATAATTACCGCTGTATTTTTATGGATGTCCAGGGTGTTGTAATACCCAAGAAATCAATATTAGGCATCTGGGAGCCATTTTGGGTCGATGTCCCCTAACTCCCCTTAAAGGAAAAAAATACAGCGATCTGAGAAAAGACATAAATGCACATTTTAAGGACCCCAACCCCCGTTAGGTATTATCAGGCAGAATAAACAATTATCAGTGCATTTTTATGGATATTCAGGATGTTTTTTAACATTTAAAAACAGCTCATTTCATTGTGTCGCCATTAACAAAAACAAAATGTAACGAACCTAATGTTCGTGGTCTGTTCTGTTTGTTCCAATTTCATCACAATTTTTGTTATTCGTTTTGTTACGTAACAAAACGAATAACAAAAAAAATCATTTCATGCCCATCTCTACTTATAAGGAACAGCCATATTAAATCTAATCAGCTCAGCATCTTTAATTCAAATTGCTTATGAATAACATGCCAGCTCAGCTTAGAACTTATACAACTGGGGCAAAAATCCTGTTGGAAAACAGCGCGAGGACAATCTCACAAGGAATTTCCCCCTTGGTTGGAGTCTTCATCACACAACTGGTGGTGTTTCTCTTGTAAAATTCATCATGCTCCCTATTTTGGAGGTGGTCACATGATGGACATCCTGGCAAAGGGTAGAATCCACTTACTTGTGTGATTGTTCTTGCTCACACTTTATTTCCAAAAAGAATCCTAGTTTTATTGTTGCATTGAAATACTTGAGATTGCTGTTCCTTGTAAGGAATTTGTGTGTGTGTGTGTGTGTGTGTGTTGTGTCATTACAGTCGTGACCGACTCTTTGTGACTCCATGTCCATGGAGTTTTCTTGGCAGGAATACTGGAGTGGCTTGCCAGTTCCTACTCCAGGCACCTACAGCACCTGGTATTCCCTGGTGGTCTCCCATCCAAGTACTAACCAGGGCCGACCCTGCTTAGCTTCCAAAATCAGGAAGGAATATTTTAAAAAGCTGCAAAACTAAGCTGACTGAGAAATTAGGTATACCGTAGTTTTGAGGCCTGCTGTGCACAAATTACACATAAGGCATTCTATCTGAAAAGCTGGAATTATTAAATTTGGGTTCCTGAACGCATTCTGCACATCCTGTGTGCATAGCTAGATGATCTAAATATGACCAGGGGGAGGCAGAATCATAAAATCAAATCCTCTATCAAGCTCATTCTGGTAGGGTGAAGGGGACTGAAGGGAAATTTATATAAGTTATTTAAAGAGAATAGGAACTTACATATTTTCCCCAGGATGCTTTGAACATATAGGATATGTAAAATGGATATGTAAAATGCTTCTCCTGGTTTGATAATGACATACATAGCCCTTGAACATCCTTTCTCATTTTCTCTTTTTCCACAAAACTGATGGTTGTAGATTTGTCTGTAGCTGCTGAGAGGAAGCTTCCAAGAAAGCCATCGAAAGTAAGTTCTGAAAAATCTTATGGTCCCAGGACCATTAATTGGACATTGCCAAGACTTCACCATATGAGTCTCCAGTGAGGGTGATCCTGACATACTGGGCACTCAAAAGCTCAATGGGGTGTGGTGGTGGCATGAAATTGTGGACCTTGTGAGAGTCTGGAGCCTGAGCCTGTGGATAATGGCAGGTGAAGCAAGTGAAATAAGAACTATACTACTCATCAAAGGAAACTCACAGGCAAGCTTCCAGCCTTCAGGAAAGAAGAAAGCTGAAGGCATGAGACCAGCTTGAAGACCCAAACTGAGTGCTCAGTGATCTTCAAGGAAGATATCCATGTGAGTAAGTGGTCTCCTCCTGAATAGCCTCTTCATCCAAGGGAGATAAAGAGGCCAATCATTGTTGCTTGACTCTTGATTTGCCATCTAAAAACCTGCAACAGTGTGGTGAGTTGGGCTTCAATAGCATGGTTAGGTAACAGCTGTCAGTGGTCACTGCAAGCTGCTAGAAGCAACTTGTTTAAAATCTCTGTCTTACCCCTAAATCCCTTCCTCTTCGTTGCCTTGATCATTGACTGCTTCTTGAACTATGACTTGGAATGCCCTGCCTGCGAGTTTCCTTTGATGAGTGGTATAGTTCTTATTTCACTTGCTTCACCTTTGCCTTGGTCTGGAACTTTACTAGCCCGCAGCTTCCCTAGCCTCGCCCAGTGTGTCACCAGACACACATGCAGGCTAACCATTCTCCACATTGGGGTGGGAAGACATTGCTGAACTGCAATTCCTATGAGTCCTAGCCAGGATTAGGAGAAAAGTAGTCCAAAATACAAGATGGGAATACATTCTCCATCTTGTGTTTACTTTTTATTCATTTGTTGGGTAGAACAGAGAATCTAGGAGAAAGGTTTTTAGAATTGTAGACCAACAATCTTCTCTCTATTTCCTCTGTTGCTCTTCTGCTTGTCAGCTGAAATTGTTCTGAATGGGAGAAAGCGTTGAAAAGCACAAACAAAATCTCCCAATATCATCTGGCTGTTTCCAGTCCAGGGATTTGGATTAGAAACAGTTCCCTAGTTGTCCTTCAATCTGCAAAAACAAACCATAATAGTATTTTCTTTTCAAACTCAAAATCCCAAAATATGCAGCAGGTATAGTTTGCCCCAGAGAGTCACAGGGAATGGCCACTGCTATGAATCACTTATTTGCATCCAGAGGAAACTAAAAAGGGAAAAAAGACAACCTTATGCAGATTGTTTACATAGACAATTAGATGATTTGGACAACAGTTTGCAAATAATTTAGTTATTCCGTTCATTGCTATCTCTGTAGGGTTCTTTGAAATTCAGTTTACATCCCACTCATTGAATTAAATCTTGTTTGACTAGATAGGACAGATGGAAGTCTTTCCCTCCCGGCATCTTACTTGGGGACTGAGCTTCTGACCTTCTGTATGTAAGCCATGTCTTCTGTCTTTGAGCAGAAATATATAAAAACGTCCCTTGGAAAGAAAAGCCTGGCTGTGATGCTACGTGTCTTGCATTAGGGGGAATGCAGTGGCAAGAACATTAGAGCTTTGCTAGATGACACTCAGGACCTACCTAGTCCTGCAGTCTATGCACACGCTGGCCATCCAGAGGAACAGGAAAGCAAAGTCATCCTCTGACTTCTCTTTCTCAACAAATGGGAGGCCGGAAATATAACTATGTCTATTTTGGTAAATAATAATGTATTTAAAATATTCATACCCCACTTTTCTCCCAAACGGACCCAAGGTGATTTACAATACAGTGGTACCTTGTATAAAGGAATTAATTCATTCCAAATGAAATTAGGTTAAGCAAACTTTCCTTTATACAAATTCCCATAGGAATGCATTGAAAACAGAGTGATCCCATTTTTATGTTGTATGGATTCTCCCCATAGGCAAATTTCCCCTATCTCCGGAATTTTTATGTTGTACAAATTTTATGTTATACAAGCTGTTTGTTATACAAGGGTCCACTCTATTAAAAAAATAAACAGATTAAAAACAAAGAAGTCTCTTTCTCACTCACTATATACAATTGTCATGAAAAACATTCCTAACTCCAGCAGTAATATACTTTGATACTAACAATGATAGACATAGTTATTATGATGATTAGCCATACTTGCAAGAGACAGTGGATTCAACAGCTTACTTCCTGATCCAGACACTGCTTTCTGTGTCGTCTGCTGCTTCCCTGCCCTTTGTACGTGTGCACGCACACACACACATTTTACAACATACCCTATTTTTATTATTGGCAAGCATGGACGTGAAGAGAACTTAGAGGTTTCCATTTCTAGTTGAAATCTGTACTCTTGAAATAGCCATGGAATCTGTTGATTCTCCAACCCGCTACCTTCAGCAGGAGCACATGTGGTGTTTTGTGTGTGTGTGTGTGTGTGTGTGTGTGTGTGTGTGTGTAAAAAACCCACCTAATACCAGTCAATGTCTACCACATTTTCTGAAAATGCACATTTCTTGTTTACTAGGTGAGAACGATCCAGGTGAAGAATGAATATAACCTTGATGCGCAAAACGTGTTGTGCATAGATCCCTGTTAGGTCCAAGGTCTTATAGATATTCAACATATTATTTGGCCATTTAAAAAGGGGAATAACTCCTTATATAGATAGATAATATACCACAACAAATCAACATTCCTTTATATTAAATAAACATTAAAGAGTACATATCCTTTTAGTTGGTCAGAAAGCAAGCAGGGGAAAAGGCAAAACCCTTTTCTTTAATTTCCTGTCAGCATGACTGTGTATCATTGAAGGATCAGTAGTTGCTATACAGACATGATCAGGCTGAGCTGAGCTTTCTTGACTGGTGGCCAACAGAGCAGAGATTCAATTAAGAATCAGTCAATATGCTTGGTGTGATGAGGCAGAACCGTTCTTTGCAAAAGTTTTGTCCAAACCACCTTATTGCATATTTAAACTCCAAACAAGTCAAACCAGTAGTATATTTCAGATTTATTTAACTAATAAAAGGAAGCAAACCAGATGCTCTCTGGTTCCATTTGGGCTACAAATCCAAATCACAAAATTTATTTATTTTGAATATATTTGGATCATTCGAATGACTGGAGGGTGGGGACAAATTCATGTAACTTTTTGTTTTTACTTGTTTTTCACTGGTGTGCATACTGATAATCTCTAAAGGGGGGGTTAAACCTGGTAAACTTCAGATACCCTACTTCTGGCATTTTTGTAGCTGGCATGGTTAAAGTTTCCTTTCCCCCGCAAGAAATAACATACAATTCCTAGAAGTATGATTACTCAGTTGAGTGCTCACTCTTTCTGCTTTTGGTCTCTCACTGTCCCTCCGGTGTTGGAGACCTTTTCCTAGAGTCCTTAGAAAATCCACAGGCATTACAACTGAAGAATTTCACCAAAGAAAAGCAAGGTTTTTTTTTTTTTAAATCACAAGAATTAGGAGGAATACCTTGATGGCCACATGACTATTGCTTCGCAGGCATGGGCAGACAGTCAAGCAAGTAGGAATGTACAGTAGCTAAGTCAAGATTATTATTTGATGTGGAGTGGATATAGTCTCCTTGTTTTGTATTAAAATGCTAAGGAACAGCCCTTGTATTCAGAATTATTTATTTATTTATTTATTTTGAATATATTTACCCCACCTTTCTCCTTGGAAAAAGGCCCAAGGCAGCTTACGATGATGAGGAACAATATACAGCCCATAATAAGAACATTTAAAATATTCTTATTAAGAACAGGGAATTAGAAGAGGCATCTTACAACTTTAAAAGGTAACACTAAAGCTACAAATGGCACACAAAAAGAAGAAATTCCATTATGAGGGATGGAAACTAACATAGAAAACACTGGTGATCTTAAGAAATCAGTCAATGCAATCATGCATAGTAATCCTTCTAAGGGCCTTTTCACATGACCCCTAAGATCCGTTGGCCACTTAAATTCGGACCAGAGATCTTGGGGGTTTGTTGCTCTTCCTGCGTCCCCACCCCTCCGCAATTCCTTGCTCCTGTCTGCGTGAGGGGAGGAAGAAAAAAAGGGACAAAATAATGCAGGCTCACCTCCGCTCTGCCGGTCCAAGCCGCCCCGAGCCCCGTTGTCATCCTGATTCCTTCTCTTAAAGGGGGGGAGCAAAAAACAACAACAACAAACAGAAGCGAGGAGAGCCCGGCACTATAGATTACATCCGGATCTGGGATTTTTCACCCTCCGAGAGCAGTACCTGAAAAGTGCGCTGGGACGCGCTTAGGTGGGCGTGGTCGCACTTAATTTTCTGTAAACTCCGGAGATGGTGGGGAAGCAATTTTAAGCTCTGGAGTTGGGAGTCATTTGCGGCGGAGTTTAGGGGTCGTGTACAAATACCCTAAAAGTCAGATAATAGGTAGGAAAGCTTGCCTGAAGAGGAAGGTCTTTGCCTGCAGAGATGGTACAGTCCTGGCCTCCAGTGGGAGGGAGTTCCAAAGTCTGGGAGCAGCAAAATAGAAGGTCCTTTCATGCATTCTTATGAGACACACTCTCCTGGTGAATTGAATCATTCAACAAAGACCAATTATAATGGTCAGAGTATTCCATTGAAAGTATTCCATTTAAAGCCAGCTAAGTGAGCACTGGATGGGTGCAGGCAGGAAGTGGTGACTGGAAGGGGCAGAAAGAGAGGCAAATGATGGGGCAGTGCAGATCAGCAGGCAACTAATTTAAATTTATGGGAGGTAATCCCAGAGATCAACAACAGTATAACAAAGAAGAGCATAGCAAGGACTACATAAACATTCAGTGCCACAATCTCACAAAAAACATATTGGTGAACTGAACTGCTTTGAACTCCCCAGTTCATGCCCCCCCCATCCCACTTCCTCCAGAATTGGTCACCTAAGCATTCTGTAGAGGTGGGAGAACTGCAAAGTGCTGTAAGAACTCTTGCCTTTTATACCTTGCCCTTATTATTTGGCTGCATAGTGCGGTCTAGTAGATAGAGTGATGGAGTAGGAATCTGGAAACCAGGATTCAAATGTGCACTCAGCCATGGAAACTCATTGGGGGACACCTGGCTGGAAAATAGTACCTGTGAAAGGGATCTGGGAGTCTTGGTGGACCACAAATTGAACATGAGTCAGCAGTGTGATGCGGCGGCCAAGAAAGCCAACATGATTCTTGGTTGCATCAAAAGAACCATCATGTCTAGATCAAGGGAAGTGATAGTACCACTCTATTCTGCTCTGGTCAGACCCCGTCTGGAGTACTGTGTCCAGGTCTGTGCACCTCAATTTCAAAAGGATGTTGACAACCTCGAGCGGGTGACGGTTTGTTTGAAAGTACTGGTTTGTTTTCCTTGGCTTCAGAGACTAGGATGCGGGACAATGGTCTCAAACTACAGGAAAAGAGATTCAGTTTAAACTTTAGGAAGAACTTCATGACAGTTACAGCTGTTTGGCAGTGGAATATGCTGCCACAGAGGTGGTGGAGTCTCTTTCTTTGGGGGTTCCTGCATGGCAGGGGGTTGGACTGGATGGGCCTTGAGGTCTCTTCCAACTCTATGATTCTATTACTGGAACAAGTAAAACCAATCCTTAAATATCTCACTTACCTTGAAAGCCCCAGTGAGGCCACAATAAGCACATAACAATGTTTTTTTTCTCCATCTGTTCTGACTCCTAAGGTAGCATGCTGCTGGTGTTGCAATGCCCTAGCTGGGATCTATCCCTGCCCATTTGCTGCCTACATTGAAAAATGTAGCAATCCCTGGATCCACTCACATCTATGGAAGAGTGCTCAGGACAATGTTCTAAGCCTCTCTCCTTTGCCTATTGCTCGGACTGCCTGCATCTGTCTGTTTAATTGTCACCACCTTTTCCCTGTCCATAATCCACCATCTCAAATGGAATCCCTCTGACTGTGGGATCAGGCTCGATCCAACAAAGAGCTTGGGGTAAAAGTGAGCTGGCGTGTTTCCTTCTGGTCCTAGAGATACACTTTGTCTTTTTATTATTTCAGGTTTCAGAGATGCTTCATTGATAAAGCAATGATTCGATATAATAGGTATAGTACAAGTCTAAATTACAAGTTGGAATCATGGGAGATCAGTGATTAATTCATCAGCAGGAAACAATAAAAATGAAACACACAGTGAGAGAGACTCACACACAGCCAGCAGTATTATCAAATCTCATCCCAAAAACTGATTGATATATGGAGGAATGGGGAGACAGCCTTCCCTTCTACCATTGTCATAGCATCAGTCTAGCAGTGCAGGCTGCGGTCCACCAGGTAAAGACAGGCAAGTCTTCCAGACTTGGAATGGAGCAAGGATAATCCTCCAAACATTGATAAAGAAAATGGGGGAAATCCTTCCATGCATCAATAAAATAAAATGTCAAACAAAAGCAAACAAACGAGAATAGTCTGAAATAAGAGACATGAAATCAATCTGTAGCTTTTGTTAGAATGTACTGTACCAATGTTCCCGCCTCCATCACTCAGCCACTATAGCTCCACCTGGCTGCTGGATCATGGTTATAGTCTAGTTAACATGATGTGCTTAGGAATGTATGTAGTTCCATGTCCAGATAGTTCGTAATGAAAGCTTTACACTGGGATTATTTTTTCCCTTCTTTCCCCAGTGAGATCCCTGACTACTGGAGTGGTCCAGCCAGTCATTCCAGGCATAATTTGGTGCATAATACATATACAGAACTCCATGGGCATGGGGTCATGGAGAGTCGGTCATGACTATAACAATACAACACACACATATACACAACATTGAAAGGCTTTTAAATCAGTTGTATGGAGAAAGAAAGTGAGACGCCTAATGGCAATCATCCAAGGCAGATGCAGAGCCTTAATTAAAATCACTTCAGTCAAATCTCAATTTCAGAACCAAATTAAGCCAATTTAAGACTTTGGATCCAACCCACATCAAATCAGAACAGCCTGGTGTGGATCCAGAGAAGATTGGACATGTTCTAAACCAGAAGGGGTCCAAAAGGAATGTTTTGTTTTGGAGAAAAATACACAACGGTGTGCCTCTAGCAGCATGATGTAAGGAAAACACCACATGGGTCCCATCGAGGAAGGGAGCTGGATTTTGTTCATTGCTTGCTCTAAATTCCAACCTGAGGCAGCATTTTCATCAATACTACTTTTCCGTCTCAGCGCATGGATAATTGGATGGTGTAGCTCACATAGCTATGCACATGCAATTCTCTAATGCAGATGTGTGTGGCTTAAATGGATTTAGTTAATGCAAGCAGGTCTCAGCCCACCTGCCTCACCAAATGCTCTGGCCGGCCACCCGATGCCCAAGTGTTGCTCCAGATGCAGGGCTTCTAACTTTACTCATTACATGGAGTATTTAACCAGGATTAAGTGCTTCACTAGTCAAGACACTGATTCTGTAAGCAGTGGATGCTTAAGAGGCAACAGGTATATAGCAAATTAGCCTGTAGTTTTATCATTCTTCAGCGAGGAGAAAGTAAGCCTCATGTCTCAGACATGTGTCACTGGAAGTCTTGACTACCCACTTGGGTAGATATCCTCATAAGAGAAAACAAACATGAGCTTGACCATGCGACCTGGCTCACCCTGTAGCTGTAACTATTGTTGCCTATAGCTAAGCTTCCCTTAACTGAATGATTGCATAAAAGATGAGGCAAGACCATCATAGCTTGGGTATTTCCAGGCCACAACTTGATTGAATACAGCAGACAGTACTCTGGCTAAGCAGTTGGGTTGGATCCAGTGCATCAAAGGAGCACGCCTGCCCTTTGATGTTCCGTTGTACTCTTTGTTAATTTATGATATCTCTCTTCCTGTTTGTTGCAGGAAATCTGGGGTGTCCACCCCATCGGTGTCCTGTGTCCCCATTCCAATTTTATGTTCCCGAGGGCCATCGACCCCATCGGTGGCTGTGCCATAATTCATCATAGAAAGAGGAGTCCTTTTACACCCCCCTGCTATTTACCCATTACTATCAGACTTTCTCTGACAGATGTTTCTTTAACCCAACGGTTCAATCCTGCTGCTTTAAAAGCCTGGATCTGTTCTAGTTGCCATTAGAGGTGATCCTAGCTAGGCTCCCACCAGAGCACTGCAGCTGCAACCAATTACCTATGGCCTTCCTAACTTCCAGCACCCACTGTTCGTTGCCTTTGTCTGACGAGTGCACCCTGTCTTTCTAATACATAACTTAATATGTGAAGGTGATATACGGGTGCTTTGTCCACTGACCACCCCATTGGGTCACCAAGTGACCAATATCTTTATCCAATTTCTACCTGACCATCTCAATCTTTTCTGGATATCTGCCCCCCCCCACCAGCATTGCCTCTGCAGCAGCTGTGACCAAAACAAGGTCACAACTAGGTAAGAGCTGTGAATCACTTGAAGTGATGCCTCCATGTCCTTCTTCAGGTCTATTCCTCAAAACAAAGTGATGTCATTTTCCCCAGCTGTGTGATGGCCCATGATGGCGGTACAGCGGAACAGCGGCCATATCCCGGGCAGCAGGTCACCCTAATGCATGCCTCTGGCACCAAACCATGTAACGTGGACATGCTCCTTCAGTCCCAGGTGCTGTCCCCAATGTGACTGCTTTGCCCATGTGTTGGCCCCAATGAACGGTGCTGTGACCAGTTATCCAGAGCCACAGGACAGCACCTGAATGCAAAACTAAAAACAACTGGTGTTAATGGCCCATTGTCAGTGTTGCAAATGTAAGTCCTGCATGTCCCCATCCATTTAGTCCATCTGCATGATAGGCCCTGGGCTGCTGCTTGGGAGGCTGCCCCAATATGTAAGGAATGGGTCCTGAAATCCTCGGGGTTGTAACCCGCTTTTTGCAGGGCCTTTCGCATAACTCCTGCAAATTGGTAATGGGTGATTGGGGCCCCTTTGGCGTGCAGCGAGAGGCTGCCTGGCTGCTTGACTCGGTGGCCCAGGTATCCCCTTGTAGACTTTAATGGGCACAGCACTGATTTGGCTTGCCCTTTCAAGGTAATATGTGTCCCTTTGGATCTCTGATCCATTTTTTATGACCTGAGGACAATAACCAATGCCCTTGGGAGTAGCATCAGATTCCCAAAGTGAGAGAGTGGCTGCCACCCTCCCTCCTGGAGTTTGCCACCAGTTTGCCCACCTGAAAGGCCCCAAAGAAGGCCAGTGAAAAGGCACAGTGAAAAAGGCAGGCCTCGTAAGAAGACCAGCAGACATCAGCCAATGTGCTGAACAGCGCCCTCAAGATGTCAGGTGTGATTGGGTTCCACCTATCCAGTCTCTTGGGGAACTTCCTATCCCACCCCTTCAGTGCCTGATGTATGAGGGACATTCTGCAGGGGTCCTGCCAACTCCCCAGTCTGCAAAAGAAGGAGATGGTGGCCAGGTGGTCCCACACGTAGCCTGTGGACATTCTCTGTGCACAGAGGTAATACATATAGCTCATCACACCCTCATGGGTAGGTGGTGAGCACCATGTGGGGTTGCTCCTGGAGAAGAAACCTTGAAAGGACTCCCATGCTGCCTTATATGTATGCAGTGTTGAGGATTCAACTAAACCCAAAGTTCTCTGGATCATTCCTGATCTCCAAGGCTCCAGAGTTCCTCGGGAAAAGGATTGGGATAATTGTTGGCCTGCGGTGCCAGGGTCTGGAACATGTCGAGCTGAAAATGAGATAGTGAATCTACAATGCCATTATCCAACCCTGGCATGAATTTGGCCCTGATGGTGGTGATGGCTGCTAGACACCGGGACACAAACCTATGCACTAGTCTCATTACCCTACTTGATTTTGACATTTGATGATAGATCACCACCACCACTGCCTGGTTGTCACACCAGAATGTAATCTTCCTATCCTGAAAGATACACCCCCCCCCCCAGATCTTCAGGGTTACTACTATTGGAAACAACTCCAAGAACATTAGGTCCTTACTGATGCCCTTACTAGTCCATTTTGGCAGCCATTTTGGCACACCAATGACCCAGACAATATACCCCAAAGCCAATGCTTCCTGCTGCATCTGACTGTACCTGTAGTGAGGTTCCAAGCTGCCATGGGTGCTGCCAAATGGCCTTGCTTTTGAAATGAGACAGAGACTCTAGCCATACCCAGAGATCCAATTTCATGCTCCTTGTGAGACACATGTGATGATGAGATGCCTTAACCCCCGATGTTTCCCAGGCAAATCAAGCACAAAATGCCCTACCTGGTGTGACAAACTGGCATGCAAAGTTAAGGTGCCCCAGGAGAGTCTGTATTTCCTTCAGTGGGCACTTCACTTTCTTTGATAGTTGTTCAATTATGCCTCTGAGGGCCTGAACCTTGTCTAGGGGCAAGTGAGAAGTACCCCGTATTGTATCTATCTCAATCCCACGGTATGCAAGCCACTCCATCGGCCCTTCCTTTTTTTTCCTGCACAAAAAGGCATTCCAAGCTCACAGGCCAGATAGACAAATCACCACCAAGGCCATAGCTAATGACCCATACTTTATGGGTTTCAGCATTTTAAACCACTGTTCTCCTTAAGGTTATTAAGACTGTAGACTGTTGTCTACCTAACTCGCAACTAGCTTTCTTCAGACTGATGAAGCTGTTTGGATGAGCAGTGAAACTTTTCAATCTCTCTCAAAAATGAAGTCCAGTTGCCATGGCACAGCTTCCAGATAAACTCACCTGGATGACTGAGAATCTTCACAGTCATGTTACTTACAATACGAAAAGAAATGAAACAAAGTTTTTCCATTTCGTGCCCATCCCTAAATCTTACCCAAAGTTGATTTAAAATATTAACTGTGTACACTTATAGCTCCTTATGTATGGTGGAAGAAATAATTTGCATCTATTAATGGAAACTCTGAGTTCATGTGGGTTAAAAAAAGGAGAAAAATATTGCAGTGGCAAACCCAACCTGATTAATTGAATGTTTAGGTATCTGCTGGAGATGAGGAAATGACATAATAAGAATTACTTGCTATATGCCATCAAGTTTGAAAGAACTGTAGTGTATTTTTACCCATGGGACTTAATACAAAGAAGGATTTGTGTTTCAGGCTGTTGTACATTTACATACTAATCCAATGACATTTACAAAGATGATTCTATTTTAAATGGGTAGAAGTTTATTAGAATACTGAAAGATTTTTTTAAAAAAAACATTGATTAACCTACAACTGAAATACTTTGTTATCTTAAATTTCAAATAACTGTAATTTGCTTTTCAGTCACTCCTTTCTTTAGAAAATCAAAATACAATTATCATATTGGAAGCAGAAGTCTTTTTACTCTTCCTCATTAAATCTCTAACAAAAACTGTTGTCCCTGTTTTTAGTAATTTCCTTTGTGAGAATACTGAGATCAGTGGAACTCTTAAAAAAGCATTTTATTACTAGATAACACATAACAACTTGGGCTTGCCAATTAATTGCATCAAATGTTTTTATTGCCACTGCCACAAACAAGAAAACAAAGATGGTTAAACGAATACCAAGACTAAAGTGATATCCTTGATCATGTTTATGGGTATTGGCTGATTTCTCTTCTTAATTTTAAGAAACTGATAGTTACAGTTTGACAGAATGGGTAATGATCAGTGGTGTTCCCTGTAGACCTACTAGTAACATATTGTATCTGATTAATTATAGCCTTGACTAGACTTTTTATAGTTCACATGAGTGTAAGAAAGACAAAGTAAACATTGCTCCCTGGAGACATGACAATATTGCAACATTTCACTAAACCATGTTCTGTTTTTTAAACAGAGGGTATCTGTAGAAATGTTTCTCACCTAGGTTGTAACCATGTGTCTATTGGTTGTACTTATAAGCTGTACATGATATTGGTTGGGATGTGGGATGTGGGATGTGCCATATCTTCTCCGGATCTGTGTTAGGACGACTTCTCACATATGAACTGCCAAGTGGGTTAGGCATTAGATTGGGAGTTCAATTCCCCACTGTGCTGCCTTCATGGGACTGGACTTGATGATCCATTAGGTCTCTTCCAGGACCTCAGTTCTAAGATTGTTATTCTAAGATTATTACACCCCAATAAAACAGGATAAATCAGAACATGAATGTGCATCTAATTGCAGTTAATGTATATTTATGTATGCACATTTGATTTTACATTTATATGAGTCTCTTTGGAGAGAAAGGCGGCATAAAAATAAAATTTATTTATTTATTTATTTATTATTATTATTATTATTATTATTATTATTATTATTATTATTATT
>JAHTLZ010000016.1:53448400-53480520 GCA_023846285.1 Phrynocephalus versicolor | reverse complement strand
TATTATTATTATTATTATTATTATTATTATTATTATTATTATTATTAGAATTAGAATTAGAATTAGAATTAGAATTAGAATTAGAATTAGAATTAGAATAAGAATAAGGTTCATCTGAGTGAAGAACACTGGCCCAGATGCTTGCTGTACTTGTTGACTTGCTAATTTTGCTAGCAAGTTAAAAATATGCTGACGACACTCAACTCTACCTCTCGTTCTCTACCAGTCCAGGTGTGGAAGTCTCATTCTGATCTCATGCTTGGACTCAAGTGGTCAAAGAGGTGGGACATAGAGTTACCAAAACAGAAGAAGAATTGCAAATTTTGAAGGAAAAAAATAAGGATCAAGAAAGACTAATGATGATAGAAATGGATAGAGCATCATATTTTCTAAGAATTCAAAATGTGGAAGAACTGGAAGGAGAAGATTTAGAGCAATTAACAACTGAAGAGCTGGCCATGCAAATGTGTTTATCCAAAGAAGTAATACAACAATCTATAGACAGAATATACAGAGCAGGGAATACAAGCTGCCAAAAGAGGTTCACATAAAGTTTATAAAAAGATCAATAAAAAAGAAAATATAAAGATCTGACAATTTGAGGAGTTAAGGTTAATATTCTGAAACAGGTAATATGGAGTAGAGATGGGCACGAATAGAAACAATGGAGTTTCGTTTGTCGTTTGTCATTTAGAGATCCGTTTCGGTTTGTTTCCGTTGTTCATGAAATGTTTCAAAAAATTCATTTTCGTTTCATTACCGTTTCGTTACCGTTTTGTTACCATGTATTCTAATTTTTAATGGTTTTTTTAGCATTTAAAGCCGCTCACTTCATTGCAGTAACGGACATGAAATGCATGACCAAAATCCCCGCGTTTCTGTTTGTTTTGTTTCATTTTAGGGACAAATTTTGTTTGTCATTTCGTTGCATAATGAAACAAAAAATGAACAACAAAAATGAAAAATTGTTCGTTCCGTGCCCATCTCCAATATGGAGCATGTGAAAAAACAGACAAGAATACTCCTGGGAATCTTCACAGACATACAGCTGAGTCAGTAGTTGGGATGCATTCAGTTGCTGTTCAAGATGGCCATCCTTTCAAAGATGAGGGAATGGAGAGATCTCAGATAACTTGCATGAAACAAAGTAATCCCAATAGCTGTTGTGAGTTTTTTTTTACTGGGTGTGTTCTGGAAATTTTTCTTCCTGACGTTTCACCAGACTCAATGGCTGGCATCTTCAAAGGGCAAGGAGCTCAGGGAACTAGGAGTTTCTATCTGTGCTCTGGGGTATAGAGTGAGTGAGACTAGGGTTCTTAAAGTTGTGGGAAAGAGGAAGCCTGTACTATCCAGGTCAATGGATGTTAGTCATTGTATTGTGATGTAGGGATTAAGAAATTTCCAGGTAATCAGGGGTAGTAATGATCCCAATATGTAGTTGATGGATGTTGTTAGTTGCTCTATTGTGTGAACTGATTACTTTTGCTTGTGGCTGGATGGGAATCACTGAGCTTTGACCTTTTTGCAGTCTGCACCCTTTAGTACTGGATGCCAGGCCTTGTTGATTTTTTGACTTTCTTCTTTTTTGTTCAAATTGTGCTTATGTTTGTGGATTTCAATGGCTTCCCTGTGCAGTCTGACATAGCGATTGGTGGTGTTATCCAGTTCCTCTGTGTCCTGGAAGAGGATTTCATGTCCATTTTGTTTCAGGGTGTTTTCAACTACTGCTGATTTTTCAGGTTATTTTAGCCTGCAGTGTCTTTCATGTTCTTTGATTCTAGTCTGGATGCTGCATTTTGTGATCCGAATATATACCACAACTACAAGATATCCAGTATACTCCTGCAGTGGTGAGTGGGTTCCTCTTGTTTTTTGCTCGGCATCTGTATTTTTGTGGTGGATCTAAATACTCTTTGTAGGTTGTGTTTTTTTAAAACTTTGTCCATGCGGTCTGTGACTCCTTTTATGTATGGCAGAAATATTTTGTTTGTTGAAGGCGGTTTTTCTTCTTCAGTTTGGTGTTGACTTTTTCAGTTTGATGGCTCTTTTGATTTTGTTCTTGGAATAGCTTTTGGGTCTGTAGGGCCCAATTGAGTTCAGTGTTGAGGGCTGCGTTCAGTGTTGAGGAATTCAGCTTCACAATTTTGGTTTGCACAGTCAACAAGTGCCTTGATTATTCCTCTTTTTTGTCATGGGTGGTGGTTGGAATTTGTATGTAGGTACCTATCTGTCTATGTGTGTTTTTTGTAGACCTTGTGACCTAATTGGAGTTCCAGTTTGCATATGACCATGACATGTAAGAATGAGAGTTTCCCCTCTATTTCTTTTTCCATGGTGAATTGTATATTTGGGTGGCTATTGTTCAGGTAGTCCAGAAATTCTTCCAGTTTATCTTCAGTGTGGTTCCAAATTATGAGTGTGTCATCCACGTATTGGAACCAGACTGTGGGTGCAAAGGGTGCCACATCCAGAGCTTGTTTTTCAAAATCTTCCATGTAAAAGTTTGCTATTACCTGGCTGAGGGGCAGGGGCATATCTGGGGTGGGGTGGGGAAGAAGGGTACATCTGCCCCGGGTGCAGCAATCTGGGAGTGCCTGGAGGGGGAGCAGCAGGAGGAAGCTGGGCACCATCCCGCCACCCAGCAGTCCTCCTATCCCCTAAGGCTTGGCAGTACCCCCCTCCGCCACCTCTGCCTCCATGCACCAGATGAGGGCTATGCAGGCAGGCAGGCAGGAGTGTGGTGGCCGCAGCACCCTCCAACTCCTCTTCCTCACCTTTATGGGAGAGGGGTAAGACCCTCCATCTGTCCACACACATGCATGCACCCCATGCTCGCAGGGTTCAGCCTCCCATTGCTGCGTGGGTGCGATGTGGGGGAGCAGCAGGAAGGGTGAAAAAACAAAATTTCTCCCCAGACACTCCAAATCCTGGCTACGCCTCTGCTGAGGGGGCACCCCATGGCAACTTCATCTGTCAGTTCCTTCTTTCCTTTCCTGTGCAAGCACTGAAAATGGAGGGATGTGTTCCTCCCTACCCTTATGAGCATCTACATCACAATAACTATTGAGCGTTTTATTTACTCTACTATTTTAAAAATGCCTTCCTTCCCCAATTAATTTTAAACATACATTTGCAAAGTGATTATTGGCTAGTTCTATTTGAGTTCTTTTACTTTCAGTTTCAGCTGAATTCACTTATTCTCAGTGGTGTTGCCATATATATCTGTCATCCCTGATTGGGTGGGGACTAGTGAGTAATGTGTCATAAATCTAGTGGGGGAAAATAGTACCCATTTGAACAAAGGAATAATCAAAGAGAAAGGAATAGGAAAGAAGCAATTTGCATATAATGGCTTATTCTTCTTGAAGAAAACCTGTGGGTAAAGGCAGTTGCAGAAGTGGTCTCTGCTTCCCTTTTCCCCTCCATTGGGACAGCCAGCTAGTTGCATGGTCCTTTTCTATACCCCTGGCAACAGTGGCTTGTTGGACAACCAGCGTCACAGCTAGGAATGCTTGTGCAACTGCCCATTTAAACTGTACAATCTCTACAAGATTCTGGCCAATATTTCAAACTGCAAGTACTGGATTAAGTTTTCCAAAATATCTTTATATTTCGCTCAAATACTTGTTTCTTCTTCTTCAGAATTAATAATGGAAAATAGACATGGGCACGGAGCGGCGAAATTTTCATTTCCGTTACCGTTTGTCGTTTCCGTTACGTAACGAAACAACACATGAAAATTGTGCTGAAAATGCAACGAAACGAACAGAGCCACGGAAATTGTGGTCGTTACGTTTCGTTTCCGTTAATGGCGACGCGCAATGAAATGAGCTGTTTTTTCTCCCATCGTGATGTATTTTTCTTTTCCCTTTAAAATGGATGCCGTGACCGGCCACAAAATGGAGGCAAGCCATGTGATGGGATCATGTTCAACCAATAGCATGCCCAGGTTGAAGACTGGGCGGGCAGGTCTGGCAGCCACAGAGGGCATAAAAAGTTCTGGCAGCCCCCGTCCTCCTTGCAGTCTCTGGTGGGAGTTAGGGTGGGATTGCTGTCTCTGCTGCAACTCTAGATTCAGTCCTGCAGCCTCCCTGTGTGCATGCGTGCTGCGTACCTCTCGGTGAGTACCCACCCCTGCCCCACAGTACAGTCACTCTGTGGCTGCCTTGCACCCTGGGCAACGTCCGCTGCTGCCTTTGCAGCCTCCCTGTATACCTAGTCTATACTGTGTCTCTGCTAGCATCCATTTTTTTAGTGTTTTCCCCCTGGTCTGGGGTGTTGGGGAATGCCTGCACACGGAAATGCTTTAAAAATCGTGCAAAAAGCGGGTAGAAATGACAAATGAAAAAACGGAAAACGGTAACGAAATTTTTCAAAAAATTCACGACAAACGGAAATGAACCGAAACAGACCTCTCAACGACAAATGAAAAACCGAAACACCATTTTTATGTTTCGTGCCCATCTCTAGTGGAAAACATTTGGCATAGCCTTTATAATGGTCTTTTTGAAAAACTGTCTCATATTAAAATCAGAAACAACAGCTCAGAAAGTTAAGGATTTCCTTCTGTTTGGCTTTGCAGATGCTATGTTTGGGCAGAAGTTAAGAATGAATGGCTTCCTCTGCCATTCTCAGCAGGCCTCAAGTTAAGAGAAATTTATGAGCAGGCATGAAGCCTTGAGGTTTACCCTAACGTCGCAGTGAGACTAAGATGAGAAAGAACCTGTCACCTGCACATTCAAGGCCATGCTTCTGAATCTGGTACAGTTTAAATTCAGCTCTGCCTGGATGTTCTGTTCCTATTAATTTTACCTACTTTCCCCTGGCTGGTGCATGTGTCTCTGATTTGAACTCAGTTAACCACCGAAGCTTTGCATTAGGATTTTCAATGCAATTGTTAAACTGAGCGAGGAACATTTGGGATAATGGCACTGAGGAAAATGGTTTAGAAATATTGGGTCCCTGCAGATTGTCTAAGTCTTTCCTGCTGAGCTGTGAGTCACTTTTACTGGGCTTGCTAACAAAATTGAACCTTTCTCCTGTTAGCATTGTGCACCTATGGCATGTTTTTGACAGTAAAAGTCTGATAAATGATGGTGGAAGAGGCTGAGAGGACACCGGTTGACATCCAGATTGAACACCATATTCTGGCAGGTGGAAAATCTTGCTTGTGATGGGGAAATCGAATCAATTTAACATGAACTCACTATATGAAACACAAAGATGGCCACCTGGAATATACAGTGCTTTCTCTATTCTCAAATTTGTATGGCTTGAGGAAAACCTAGAATTTGCAGAGCTTGACTGCTAACAAAACTTTTAGTTCCAAAATAAAGATGAACATAAGCTACAGTATTATCAATGCAAGGGCCAGTATGGGACAACAGAGAGTCACAAACTCTTCAGTGCAGGAACACCTGGAAACCATAAATGAATTTAAATTTCCTGGGCCAGATAAATTACACCCAGGGATTTTAAAAATAAAATGGGAGAAGTAATTTCAGAACCATTGGCGATAATCTTTGAGAATTCCTGGAGAACAGGGGAAGTCCCCATCAATCTGAGGAGGATGAATGTTGTTCCCATGTTTAAAAAAAAGGGGGGAGGACCCAAATAATTACTGCCCCATTCAGCTTGACATCAATTCCTGGAAAGATTTTAGAGCATATCATTAAGCACAGTCTGCAGTTATTTAACAAGCAATGCCGTCGTTACAAGTCAACACAGGTTTCTCAAAAACAAGTCACACCAGACTAATTTGACCTTTTTCTTTGATAGAGTTACAGGCCTGGTGGATGAGGGGAATGCTGTGGATGTTGTTTATCTTTATTTCAGTAAGGTTTAATAAAGTTCCCATGACATGCTTGCAAATAACTTAGTAGATTGTGGGATAGATAATTCTGCTGTTAGGTGGATTTGTAATTGGTTGATTGATTATATGCAAAGGGTAATCATAAATAGCTTCTGCTCAGCATGGAGAGGGGTGACCAGTGGGGTGCGCTAGGGTTCTATTCTGGGTATGGTGCTATTAAGTATCTTTATTAATGGATAAAGGAATAGAGAGTAGACAGATTAAATTTGTAGGTGATACCTAATTGGGAGGGGTGGCTAATTCCCAAGAGGATAGGATAAGAATCCAAAAAGTCAATGACAGATTAGATATCTGGGCCAAAGCTATTGGAATGAGTTTCAAAAGAGGGAAATGTAGGGTCCTGCATTTAGGCAGAAAAAGTAAATTGCACAGATTGCACCTGGCTGAAAAATAGTACCTGTGAAAGGGATCTGGAAGTCTTGGTGCACCACAAATTGAACATGAGCCAGCAGTGTGACGTGGTGACCAAGAAAGCCAGTGTGATTCCTGTTTGCATCAACAGAAGCATAGTGTCTACCGTAGATCAAGGGAAGTGATAGTACCACTCTATTCTGCTCTGGTCAGACCCCCCTGAAGTACTGTGTCCAGTTCTGTGCACCTCAATTTAAAAAGGATGTTGACAACCTTAAACGGGTCCAGAAGAAGGCGACCGGGATGATTGAGGGTCTGGAGGAAATGTCTTATGAGGAGCAGCTTAGGGATCTGGGAATGTTTAGCCTTACAAAAAGAAGACTGAGAGGGGATATGATAGCTATGTTTAAACATTTGAAAGGATGTCATATCAAATAAGGGATAGGTTTGTTTTCCATGCCTTTAAAGACTAGAACCTGGAGCAATGGTTTCAAACTACAGGAAAAGAGATTCAATTTGAACATTAGAAATAACTTCCTGATGGTTAGAGCTGTTCAACAGTGGAATATGCTGCCACATATGGAGTATCCTTCTTTGGAGGTTTTTAAGCAGAGGCTGGATTGCCATCTGTCAAGAGTACTGTGATGGGGATTCCTGCATGGCAGGGGGTTGGACTGGATGCCCCTTGAGGTCTCTTCCAACTCTATGATTCTATCATTCTATGATTCTATCATTCTATGAAAATGTAGGGTATGTTTTTTGTCTTAAGATGCTGTTTTCTTCTTTACACAATGTACAGAAATGAGAGAAACTATCTTATACCAGGACAAGCCATTGGGCCATATAGTTGTATATAGTCTATAGCAGTGGTTCTCAATCTGTGGGTCCCCAGATGTTCCTGGACTGCAACTCCCAGAGATCCTGGCCAGATTAGCTAGTAATAAAGACTTCTGGGAGTTGCAGTCCAGGGACATCTGGGGACTCACAGGTTGAGAACCACTGGTCTATAGTGACCAACAACATCTTCACAAGGTTTCATATCGGAGTCCCACTTCTCCCCTCAGTATTTGAAAATGCCTCAGAATGTGCAATGGAAACTTTTGCTTGCAAAATGCAAATTATACCAAGAGTTATAGGATTACCCTTAAAGGACGGACAGGAGCTCACTGGAGGGAGAAGCTTCTTAATCTTTCCTCCTCAACTCATTTTTATGCAGAAATGCTTTTGACAGTCCACTGGTGAAATATTAGTATCTCTATATCTCTCTCTAGTTGAGCTGGAAGAAATTGGGAGAGCAGTAGTTTCAATGTGAGATGAGGTGGAATGGCACTTTTTAAAAAGCCAGTCATTTAAGTGGATTTTTACAACTGCCCTGTTTCATTAAGGATCTCAGTCTTTCATGATGAATGCTATACACGAACAGGTAACAGGTTTCCAGTCGTGTCAATATATGTTTATTATTAAAATAGTCCAAGCTTTTGGGAACAATATCCTACACCATCTTCCTCTAGGAAGACAAAAGATCAGCTAAAACAAAGCTAGCCTTAAACATGTTAGGATTCATTCAGAATCAGTGTCATTATGCATGGATGCAGT
This sequence comes from Phrynocephalus versicolor, assembly GCA_023846285.1. Lineage (NCBI taxonomy): Eukaryota > Metazoa > Chordata > Lepidosauria > Squamata > Agamidae > Phrynocephalus > Phrynocephalus versicolor. The sequence continues at coordinate 53,472,701 of JAHTLZ010000016.1, read as the reverse complement.
TGCTTCCTAGAAGTAATACACTAGATAATAGCTTGATGAGGTGTAAAGGACGCTTCCTGTGTTGTCCAAACAGTAAAAAAAATGTGCACATATCATATGTCAGTGTCGAATATACAGTTGTACCTCTGATAATTAATTTAATTCATCCTCCGAGGCAATTTGTTATCCAAAAAAATTGTTATCCAAAATGTGGTATCCCATTGAAATGAATGGGAAACCTGTTAACCCATTCCGGAGGTAGCAAAAAGACAAAAAAGCTGAGGGGTTTTCCAGACCTCATTTAAAAAGTGCATTTTAAAGTCATGCATTGCTGAAACAGCCCCACCCATAATACCCACCCACCCACCCACCCCACAGTACAATGCCAACATGGACAAAAGAAACCAGAACCTACCAGAATGTTGCGGGTGCTCTCACTTCGGGTGGCCATGCCCAGGGAGGCTCGGAAAGTGGTGACACGCAACCGAGCCTTTTCTGTGGCTGGTCCTGTGCTCTGGAACCATCTCCTGAGTGAGTTGCACCTTGCACAGTCCCTGCCAGCCTTCAAAAAAGCCTTAAAGACCTGGCTTTTCTGCAAGGCATTTGGTGAGCGTTAATTTTTCTCTCTCTCTTTCTTGTGGTTCCCACCTTCCTGCCAGTGAATCCTTTGTAGTTTTATGATGATGTTATTGTGTTTTGGGTTTTTTTTTTGTTTTGTTTCTTCTTCTGTTGTTACCGTTGTAAACCACCCGGAGTTCCTCTGGAAGACGGGCAGTATATAAGTATTAAAATAAATAAACAAACAAACAAACAAACAAAAGCAGTTAACTCCTCTGTGGGTAGTCTATCATAGAGAAGCTTTTCCCCCTCGGCATTTCAACATTTCCCAAAATGTTGCCACTCTGTTTAGCTGAATACGCCGATTGAAAGATATTAACATTAAATTTTGTTTGTAGGATCCAAACAAAAATCTATTATAACCTCAGACAATGGTTCAATATGACACTGCAAACACACAGTATGTGTGTTTTAATCTAAGCTCCTGGTGGAAGCTATTCATTGTAACAGAAATGCATAGCTCAACATTTCTAATGGTGGTGTTTTAAAACTGCATAACTTCATAAATGTCCTTGGACTTCTGAAATCTATAGAGAGCATTGCGAAGGGATCAATGAGTAGCATAATAGATTAGCTCCAAAGTACCATCAATACCCACTCATGTCCTTATTGTTCTGAAAAAGCTGTGGGATTTCACAGAACTTGCTAATAGCAGCAGTTGGTCACCCTTCATGAAAGAGGGTGGAGAGTGGCACAAAAGCCCTCTTCTACTATTACACTGAAATCAGCATTTGCACAGTAGAGAAAGGTACGAAATTGTGTCCATTAGCCAGAATTAGTTGTTTAGCCTTCTTAGCAGTGAGTCACATAATGCCCAGATGATCATCTAAGGTGGTTGCTGTTTGGCATTCAGGCAGTGGCTGCATTAGAAATTTCACCTCCTTTAAATTTCTTTGTTCCACTTGTCCCTTTGCTTGTTTATCGTTAATGGTTCTGCAGCTGTGTGAAGCACTGTAGATTGAAGAATAATTCTGCTATTACAGTCCTAAACAACTTGAAGAGATGAACTGCATTTTTCTTCACAGCCAAGAGAACTGTAATTCATCTTAGCATCTAAATAAGTCTGTGTGAAAAGCTGAACATTTACTCAGTGATGTACAGTGCATGTTATATGGGCCAACTTTGCTCACTGTCTCTTCTCTCATCTTCAAAAGACCTGTTGTTGCCGTTGTAATGTGGCTTCTATTGGCACTGAGACGAAATGATTATTTCTTTGTGTGTGGGGGATGGGTGGGTGGGTGAACATGCTAGTTTCATACTGAAAGACATTTCTCTCTCTCTCTCTCTCTCTTGTTTTGTCATCCTGTGCATTATCTTGATTAACTTAATTGAAAAAAAAGTGTTGGTGGGGTGGGAGAAGAAGAAGAAGCAGAATCATCCAGGAAGAATCGGGCAGCAAAGTAGCATGTCCAACAACAAAAGCGCAGATTGAAATAGCTGCATGCAGTAATTTTGGTGGGAACTTTACAGCCCACCATAATAATTAACATTGTGTTGAAAACTGAGTTGACATCATTTTCTTTTATACATTTGCATAATGTTCTACCATTTTTAAAAAAGAAAAATAAAGAGATGAGATGAGCAAAGAAAATAATTTCATGGTTTTGTTTTTGGGTAGTTAAAAATATAGCCTGCATCACAATCAGTGTGGTTTAAGTCACATCCTCAGTCCTTTTCCATTTCCCTATACTGTATTCTGGAATGGTTATGTAGCTTTACATTGTCATGGTCTTCCTTTGATCACTTTCTGCCAGCTGACAGCTTCTTGCTAACTTATGCCACATTTGCCTAAGGCCAAGGCTGTCAGCTCAGTGTGGGGGACCTCAGACACTCCAGTTCCACTAGGATGAACTGAGTGAAAGATGCAGAAAGCAGAGCCTTTTCAACCAGGTGGAAACTGGAAAGAATGCAAATGATTAACTTGTACATACCCCAAGGCTGAAAAGTATTTGCTATCGGTCCTTCTTCCCACATACTGAATTCACTTTGATGAGACTGTCATGAACAAAAGCTATTCCTACTACTCCCACCTCTGGAAGGCAGGAGTGCAGGGACCAGGCCCTGCTGTCTTCTAGAGGGCTTGCAAACTATATCTAGCTTTTAGAAAATGGCTTCTTCATTCACTGTAGGCAGAAACATACACTGAGGACCATAATGTAGACAAAGCTCCTCAATCTATTCAAACGCGGTGGCTGCAATGAATGCTACCAAAACAAGATGAGATGCTCCTGAAGCCATTTTTGTCTCTAAGCTATTAGTGTCACTAAGGCAAATACTGTGCGGACATCCCATCGCTGTTCACCCCATTCAGGGAGCACCTTGTGACAATCAAGGTGCTGTATTATGTCTATGAAGATTCTCAGTCATCCAGGTGAGTTTATCTGGAAGTTGTCATGGCTACTGGACTTCTTTTTGAGAGTTAGAAACGATACGCTGCTCATCCAAACAGCTTCATCAGTCAGACTGATGAAGCTGTTTGGATGAGCAGCGAAACGTTTCTATCTCTCAAAAAGAAGTCCAGTAGCCATGACTCAACTTCCAGATAAAGGTGCTGTTTTTGTTTGTTTGTTTGTTTGTTTTTTGGTCATGCAGGGACTTTTCAGCTTAGCTGTAGTGGTTGCTAACAGACATGGGCACGGAGCGGTGAAATTTTCATTTCCGTTACCGTTTGTTGTTTCCATTACGTAATGAAACGACAAACAAAAATTGTGCTGAAAATGCAACGAAATGAACAGAACCACGGAAATTGTGGTCGTTACGTTTCGTTCCCGTTAATGGCGACACGCAATGAAATGAGCTGTTTTAAATGTTAAAAAACGCCCTGGACATCCATAAAAACGCAGCGATAATTATTTATATTGTCTGGTAATACCTACCGGGGGGGTGGGGTCCTTAAAATGTTTGTTTTTGTCTTCTCCCATTGCGATGTATTTTTCTTTTCCCTTTAAAATGGATGTCGCCACCAGCCACAAAATGGAGGCAAGCCATGTGATGGTATCATGTTCAACCAATAGCATGCCCAGGTTGCAGACTGGGCGGGCAGGACTGGCAGCCACAGAGGGCATAAAAAGCTCTGGCAGCCCCCGTCCTCCTTGCAGTTTCTGGTGGGAGTGAGGGTGGGATTGCTGTCTCTGCGACTCTAGTAGCTTCAGTCCTGCAGCCTCCCTGTGTGTGTGCGTGCTGCGTACCTCTTGGTGAGTACCCTCCCCTGCCCCACAGTGCAGTCACTCTGCAGCTGCCTTGCACCCTGGGCAACGCCCGCCGCTGCCTTTGCAGCCTCCCTGCATACCTAGTCTATACTGTGTCTCTGCCAGCATCCATTTTTTTAGTGTTTTCCCTCTGGTCTGGGGCGTTGGGGGATGCCTGTGCATGGAAATGCTTTAAAAATTGCACAAAAAGCGGGTAGAAATTTTAAAAATTGCACAAAAAGCGGGCACAAAAAATGAAAAAACAAAAAACGGTAACAAAATTTTTCAAAAAAATCACGACAAACGGAAATGAACCGAAACAGACTTCTCAACGACAAACAAAAAACCGAAATGCCATTTTCTGTTTCGTGCCCATCTCTAGTTGCTAACATTAAACATTAGGGCTATTCAGGAAAAAAGTCATAATTTAATCATCCTGAATTATAGGTATATATGAACCAGGGTGGTGGTGGTGGTGGTGGTGGTGGAATAAAAATCAAAGCAAGAAGCAGCCGGGCAGCTACAGGACAGAGTGGCATCGCCCATAAATGGGCCATGTTCAATATGGCTTTATTAGCATTATTTTTATTTGTAAGAAACAAAAAAGCAAACAAAAAAGCACTACCCATGTTTTTGAAAAGGAGGAAATTGAAAGCAGACTGAATGATGAGGAGGGAGTCCCAAAGCAGGAGGAGATAAACACTGAACTCCCAGCGAACCCTTGGATGCTCTGACAGTTGAGGCAGTGGGGAAAATCAAGAAATAGCTTTACATGATTGCCTGCTTGGGCATCTTGCGTAGGTGCATGGTGGTGTGCACCACTATGTAGGTTAGTCTTTGGGTTCTAGAGTGTCTTTTCTACCTTTTCCTTCTCAGCTTTGTTTACTAAATATTCCCCGTGGATTTGCAGTATTAATATTGTGTGCGTGTCTATTAGTAAATGCTTATATGGACTTTGGTGGCTGGTTCATAAGTGGAACATTAAGGATTTTCCCCTTCCCCTTTCTCCCATGTTTATTGTGTCTTCTCTTTTTTTAACATGTTGGTGTGGGTGGCACACAAAAAAATGACTGGTTGCCCTTTATGCCATTGGGTGCACAGGAAGCCAGCATTTCTTTTTCTACCACCTTCCTAAACCTACTGGTCTTTGAGCCACAAGCTGTGTGCCTTTCAATCTTCATGCTCTATATCCTACCTGTTCCTCTCACATTTTAAAAACCCAGTACAGTAGGACCCCCATATCCACTGATTCTTTAACCAGCTACTGTCATAAAACATCTGCTGTAAAGCAGCTACTGTCACAAACAGCAGCCGTAAAGCAAGCTACTGTCACAAACAGCAGGTTTTTTTGGGGGGTGGCGTTCTCTCTTATCCATGGTTTTTGTTATCCATGGGAAGGCCTGGAACCGATCCCCAGCAGATACCAGGGTCCTACTTTATATACTACTCCCCCTGCTTCACATAACCCAGAGATGGCAAGCCAATATACCAGCTCTCAGCTGCTATTTCTGGACAGAGTGTGTCCAAGTGAAATGCCAGCACTTGTGGTACTTTATAAAAAACTCAATCTATGCCATCTACCTTGCTTTACCTCCTCACAGACTACTAGCAAACAGCAAACTAATCAAACATGATTGCTTGCAACAAGCCTCAACAAGTTCTGTACTTCCAATAGACTAAAAGAGAGGAAAAGAGACGCAGAGGCAGGGATCACTTTAAAGAGGAACCAATAGCTAGTGCTGGACAGATGGAAAATCACCTCAGTCCAGAATGATTGCTCCCAGTCAAAGCAGCAAAAGGCATCATGCAACACAAAACACAACATCTCATGAGTAGAAACTATTCTCCTCTTCAGATTTAGCTCTCTTCTTGAACAAGAGCTAAGTCAGAGAAAGGTGCTTCCCCTTTCTCACAGGTTTGTATTGTCCCCTTTACTGAAATCCTTAAAAAGGTTCCTTGAGTGCATCCTTGAATTATTGTACTAAACATGTCACTTTTTTCCACAAACTATGCATATTGAGGCATAAATGCCTTATCTTTAAGCTACATCAATAGCATTGTTATACTTGTAACACCTCATGAAAATAAATATATGTAAGAAACTTTTTTAAAAATTTAATTTTAAATACCTTCTGATGATGGTTTCAGACATGCACACCTTCTTCATGGACATGCATGGCAAAGATTAAATTTTATTTTTATGTTAGAGGAAATTCAGACAATAACTTTGAGTCTCTTCTTGAAAGGTTCTTGATAGGCAATATGTCATCAGACTTCCTGCTGTGTAAATTCTTTCTTTTTCAGTCTTTATATCACCAATGCCTTTTCACTCATAAATTGAGACTCCGTTGTTTTATTCAACACAGTTTGGTTTCAAATAGTTTAAGGGACATCTATTCTGCTTTCCATTGATTTATTGCCTTTGTGCAAATTGATCTGCTGTGCATATCTTTTCTACCTCTAAAAAATAAAAATAAAATTCTTATTTCAGAAATGAAAAACAGGTGCTATGCTTTTAACCCTGTCAGTTTCTCACTGGCAAACAAACTGCTGCTGGCATAGTTCTAAGTAGAGAAGGGCACGACCAGGAAAAAAATTTTTTTGAGTTGTCTTTTTTTGGGATGGGTCCGTTTCGGCTCGTTTCCGTTTTTCGCGAAATTTTTCAAAAATTTATCGTTTCGTTTGTCGTTTTTCGTCTGTCGTTAGTACTGGTTTGGGGGGGTAGCGGGCTCCTGGAGGCACCTCTGTGGGGTGGGTACTTCCTCTGGCCCGCTATGAAGGGAAAGCGGGCTCCTGGAGACACCCGTGGGTGCCTCCTCTCCTCACCCACTACAAAATGGCATGCATAGCCATATGGATATGCATACCAAGTTGCAGACTTGCTTGCAGCAGTGGACTGGCAGAGGCACCCCTCTTTGGGATGCCTCCACTGCACCAGTCAGTCAGAGATTGGCGGGCTCTCTCTGTGCACCCACTGTGTCTCACTAAGAAGGGAAGCGTACTTGCGAGTACACAGATCTGGCTTTAGGGTTAGGGTTAGCGCAAGGGCTAGGCTTAGGGTTACAGGTAAGGTTACAGTAAGTTAGTGGGGTGCACCTCTGGGTGCCTCTCTGACCCACTTAGAAGGACAGTGTACTGGCATATGGGTTAGGGTTAGGTTCAGGTTAGGGTTCGGGCTAGGGTTAGTGGGCTTTTTATGTCTGATTGTTACATCCCAGAAGTCTCTGTGGTCAAAACCTGGCCAAGTGGCCATGCGATTGGTGGAATGGCTCCAAAAATTTGCATGGTCCACTCCCATGGCCAGCCCATCATTGCACAGGTGTAAATAAAATAAAATAAAATAAAATCAATGGAGAGTAGGACAGGAGACATTTTGTTGCAAGAAAAACCCACTGCTACTGTAAAAAATCTGGCAGTTTTAAAATAGCAATTTTCGCATGTTTCTGTGGTGCTTTGGTGTGTTTTTGGAACACGATTTCAAAAAAAGGATTGCGGTCGCCCGCCCCATTTTGGATCCCCCGCCCGCACCGCATGGCAGGTGAGTTGACGAGACGACGAGGATGCCCCACCAGAGCAGCCCAGGACAGGAGAGGGGGGGAGGCCAGGGACCCCCCCCTGAAACCACCCCCGGCCCTCTGGTAGGTGCACTCTCAGGTAGGCATATTTTCGCCTGTTTTTTGGCCGGGAATCGGGGTTTTTAAAACTTTTTTTCTGTGCCGCTTGAATGGCGGCAGTGAGCCGGCGAGCCAGCGATGTTGGCGGGACGACAAGGATGCCCACCAGCCGCCACTCTGCCAGAGCAGCCCAGGAAGGACAGGAGGAGGGGGAGGCCGGGGACCCCCCCGAAACCACCCCTCTGGTAGGTGCACTCTCAGGCAGGCAGAGGCAGGCATATTTTCGCCTGCTTTTTTTGCTGGGAATCAGGGTGTTTTTAAAAAAATTTCTGTGCCGCTTGAATGGCGGCAGAGAGGCAGCGAGGCGGTGACGTTGGCGGGACGACGAGGATGCCCGCCGCTGGCCGCCACTCTGCCAGAGCAGCCCAGGAAGGACAGGAGGAGAGGGGGGAGGCCGGGGACCCCCCCGAAACCACCCCTCTGGTAGGTGCCCTCACTCAGGCAGGCATATTTCCACCTGCTTTTTTGGCTGGGAATCGGGTTTTTTTTTTTAACTTTTAAAAACTTTTTTTCTGTGCCGCTTGGCATCGCGTGATCGCCGTGATGCCCGGAACAACAACGACAAATCAGACCCAATTTTTCTTTAGTCGGTTCGAGTTCGAGTTCTGGCGGAGTAATTGTCATTTCCTTTTCCGTTACGTAACGGAAACGAGGAACGGAAACGGAAACGGGAATTTCGCTAAGTCGTGCCCATGTCTAGTGTGTAGCCGTCTTCCCCATTTGGTGCTCTGGAAATTTTGGGAAGGAGTGACTTTGTAGTGTCCTTGGCTAGGATTACGATAGACACTGACACAAATGCTTTGACGTCTATGGTACTTGCAGAAGAAACTTATGCTAACATGTGTTGGTCTTTCACAATGCCACCACCAAAGTCAACAAGCAGTGCATTCTTGTATTAATCTGCCAGGACAGCTTTCAACCTTCTAAGATTTCAGTAACATCCTGGCCACTATATCTTGTAAACCAGACATTTTCCGCGAGGACCATATGGACCCCTGGGGGCAGGGGCTGAAGGAAACCATGGATTCATCTATTCATGTTTGCACATAGCCAAGGGCTTTTCTTGTTTAACAGGGACTCCTGGAAGCTGAGAGGAGCTCCTACAAGGGCTGTAGAACAAAAAAAATATGGTTGATAATATCTGTTGTTTATTGCTACTAAATTTAATTTATAAACGGAAGGTGTCATTTTGGCAGAAATGTGACAGAACTACGGCTTGAATGAAAGCTGAATTGGAGTGAGTACTGTAACTATATAAAAATACAACCCATTCCTTGAACTACACACAGTCATTTCCTATGTACATTACACATAAACGTCCCTTGATAAATTAGATACTGCTTTCTCCTTCTTACCTATAGATGTGTCAATGAATTCCTGCTAGGTACATTTTAAAGCTCATTAATGCAATTGGAGCATGTATCTCCAATTAGCCTTAATGGCAGGTGCTTGTGGAACCTTAGGGGAAGATTATACTCCTGCTAATTTAATTTTTTCTTGGCATTGAAGACCTAACTTCATTACGGAAGGGAAAGTTGTCTGAATGGCTGGATGTCTTAACTAGCAAAGAACCACATTTAGGCCATTCTGTAAAGCAGGGCAACACAACGCAATATAAGCAGGAAGAAATGTAGACTAGAGCAAAACAGCTTAAGTTTATTTCTAACCTGGGGACAGTGTGTGATATTTAAAAACCAATAAAGTAGAAGACAGCAATGCATTGTTTTTCTCAAGAATTATTACCAGATGAAGAGGAAGAAATTTTCTTGAGGCAACTTCCTCTCACTTGTGGGGATTCAAGTTTCAAACTGTGGCATATAGAAGACGTTGTTTTTAACAGTTGTCTTATTTGAAAGGAAAGGGTGTGTGTCTCCCTCCACTATAAAAGAGAAGCTGCCTTCTCCATGCAGTTTTTATGCTGGCTACATAACTCTCTTTCTGGCCTTTTTCAGACTAGAACTGTGCAAGCTATATTAGGTACTTGTGACTCTCTGGGGACGCTGACTTCAAAGGCGGTGTAAGCCCTGAATGCTCCTGAACTGTTGTTCTTTCGAAAAACAAGAAAGGTTTAGGATGGGATACATTATTATCCCTTCTACTCAGTTTCTGCTTTTACTCCATTTTAAAGTTGTTGGCTTTTTTCAATGTACCCCCCTTTCCTTTTAATAACGGAACAAGGGAGATAAATGTAGAAGGTGTCATGGGCTGCAGAAGCTTCATCTGTCACTTTTTTGCTTGCCATTGAGCTCTGAAGGTGATAGAAAACGTTGTAATTGGCAACCTCATATTTAAAATTCCTTTGAATTTTGACTAAGCTGGATATTTCCTTGCCCCTTAAGTTATGTCAGGCCTGCCCAACAAGTAGACCGCAGGCTACCGGTAGCTCTCAAAGGGTTCAAAAGTAGCCCACCAACCAACAATTAAAAAAAGTGAGGGGATAAGTTCTCCACCCCTCCCTCCCCCATCTCAAGGACCACCACGGCCCCAGCAAAGTTCTGGGTCTGCCAGCCCACTGTCTCAGCTGAACAGGGCAGTTCAAGGACCATGGCATGGTCCCCTGCTCCTCCCACTGGCCAGATGATCGAGCGGGTGCAAGAGAAGCGTGTGAATGATCAGACTTCCTGTAGGAATGCATTGAAAATCTGTTAAGTTAATCCATTCTGGAGGGAATTGATTACAAAGCATTCCTATGGGAAACCGCTGCTCTACTTACAAAAGTTTTTACTTAGGAGCATGCGCTCAGAACGGAAAAAATTGTAAGTAGAGATTTTAGTGTAGTAGCCCTCAGACACTTTGGGCCAGAAAAAGTAGACCTTGGCCTGTTCAAAGTTGAACAGCCCTGAATTATGTTATGCATGTTAAGAAAAAAGAATGCTCTAAGAATTTTTGCTTCACAGTTTTAGAATCCATCAGGCACAATCCCACCAAAGCTAGGCACTTTTTAAAGCTCAGGCATTTCATTGGGAGAGGCTGTGCCTCCTCTTCTCTCTCTCTCTCTCTCTCTCTCTCTCTCTCCACAACTCCTCCCCAAACCCAACAGCTTCTACAAAGCTTGAGACAACTATCTAATATTTTAATAACTTTGATTCTTAAAGTTTAGTTGCATTATCATGACTGTCTTAATCTTGAATCTGTATGTTCACTGACCCCCATTCTTAAACAGGATGTGGTATGCTGTTAAAAAAACACTGTTTCGTTTCTGTTGATCACCTTGGAAAACTGACCTATCAACAACATACTTTGCAAAGCACAGTGATGATTGCAAGTGCAAAATAGAAAATGAGCATATAATGCCTTGCAGTGAAAATAACGTCCATTCAAGAAAATGTAATTCACCTTATTCACTTAGGCAATCTAGAAAGAGCCATGTATTGTGTGTTTAACTACTTCTTAGAGTTACCAGTAGAAATCTATCAAATTTGTCCCTCCCTCTTTTTTGGACATCATGGGAACCATTTTAGGCTCCTGATGATGAAAGAAAGTACACAGAACAGGAAGAGGAAACTTTCAGTTTCTCAAACACTACTCCAGTTGATGACATCAGCCTTATATGATTAATTTTTCAGCCTTTATTTCTGTAAAACCAACCATAGACCATACTCTCATACCATTTCTAAGGGTTTAACATGAAAAATACACTTGCACGAATACATTACAAGTGCATATTTTCCCCAAGATTATGCTTTTCAGAACAGGTGCCCTTCAAAATGGGTTGTATTAATTCTGTGTTGCCAACTGTTTTGGAGCCCATAAGTCATGTCATTTTAGTTAGACTTCATTTGTTTCTGTATAAGCATTCAGATTATTTAACATTATTTCTCATCCTGTAATACCTAGGAAAATATTTACTTACTATGAGAACATGCCGAAGTTTCTGCGTATCAATACATTTTCAAATACACTTTCTCCAGTATAGCAAATCTTTCAAAGTAATAATATAACATGACATGACATGACTCAACCACCATAGCCCTATTCAGTTATTATCTAATCGGATAGACAGCAGCACTCAGTCCCTTCCATTTATGGTTTAGTTGACCTCCTCTTCATGAAGGATTATGAAATCAAAAAGAGAGGCAAAGCAGTTAGATATCTGTCTTCTATTCCCGTCATTTATGTATAATTAGATAATGACTGCATAGGTTTTATGTACTCTGAAGCAGATGTATTCAAAATGACAGAAATATCTGCTTCCTGATTAATCCAATAAAATCCAATTGAATCTTGTATTTTCTCAGTGTGTCCCCTTATATCTTTCTTTTTATGTAGACTGGGAGATATGTGTTAGGAGTAGAGATGGGCACGAAATGAATTTTTAATTCATTTCATTATTCATTGTTAGGGAACAAAACGAATAATGAAGGGACCATCAAAGAAAAACAAAATGAAACAAAATGGAAATTTTCATTTTGTTTGCTTCATTTTTTGTTCTGGTGTACCTTTTCCTCCTGGACCAGGCCGGGGGGGGGGGGGAATTAAAAAAACAACAGAGGCACTAGCACCTCTCAGCTGGGAAGCGCTGGCCCCAAGCCAGCAGTTCTCAGCTGTAAAAATAAAAAAGAGGGAAAAAGCCCCGCAATGGGGACTATTTAAAATAATAATAATAAAACAAAAACATTCAAAATGGCTCACTTTCCCGCTTTTCCCAATCTCCCTCACTCGCTGTCCTGATGCCTCTCGGCCTCCCCCAGCTCCCTCCACACTGCACCCGTCTTGCTCTTGTTTGTCTGTGTGCAGTGGCAGCACATTCCCACCTCTCTCCCCTTTCCTGTGACATGGGCTCCCCTCACTGGCACCTGGAGCCACCGCTGCTGCTGCTGCCTGGTGAGGAAGGAGCAAGAGTAAGAGAGCCAGGCTCCGGGGAAGCACCGCCAGTCACTGCCCGCACTTGCCCCCAGCCATGCCCGCCCCGCCTGGAAGTGTGCATGTGTGTGAGGGGAGGATTTCCATCTCTCCGGTGGCAAGGGTGAGGAGGAGGAGGAGGTGCGCCCCAAGTAAGGAGAGCATGGCGGCGGACCGGCTTTCCCTCCACTCCCTGTTTCGCTGGCTGGGTGGTCCGGCTGCCTTCCCTTCCCCTTCCCCTTCCCCTTTCCATTGCCTGCTCATTTCCTTTCTGGCCCTCCTGAATGGGCCAGCTAGTTTCCCTGGTCAGGGAAATAAAATAAAAAAACAGAGGCACTAGCGCCCTTCACCTGGGAAGCACTGGCCCCAAGCCAGCACTTCTCAGCTGTTAAAGAAAAGAAAAGAAAAGAAAAGAAAAAAAGCCCCGTAATGGGGATTTTTAAAATAATACCCCCCCCAAAAAATAAACATGTCCCTCGGCCGCACCAGGGCAGAAAAAATGAAACAAAAAGTTTAAAAAGAAAAATGAAGCAAGCGAAATATGAAATGATTTTTTTTAAATAATTTTATTGGGTTTTTAAGGGGAGAACAAAGGGAGAGGGTATGGGGGAAAAAGGGAAAAAAGGGGAGGGGATACAGTTTTAAAATTTACATTGAATATGTCAAGCAAAGTAAAAATAGAGATTTAACATGTTGATAGGTTGCCAAATATTATCACAGTACTAATAGGTTTGTTACTTCTTGCCATCTTTTCCGAGAGATCTCATCATAGTCTCCCTTTAAATAGCCAGAGAGTCTGTCGATTTCGATGCATTCTCGTATCTTTTCGTGGAAGTTCTTCTCTGTTGGCACGTTTGGTTGTTTCCAGAATTTCACATACAGTATCCTTGCAGCAACAATTACATGGTGAAGTACATATCTCTGATCATATGAAATATTTATATCTACTATATTTAATAAGAAAAGTTCTGGTCTAAGCTCGATCTTAATTTTCAGACATCTTTCTAAAAATAGTTTTACCATTTTCCAATATGCCTTTGCCTCTTTACATGTCCACCACATATGATAAAAGGTTCCACAATCATATTTACATTTCCAACATTTAGGTGAGCAATTGTACATCTTATATAATCGGTGTGGTGCGAGATGCCATCTATAGAACATCTTATAACAATTTTCCTTAAAAGAGATAGATTTAAAGATTTTAACTGTATTCCACAGAGAGTCCCATTTATTTAGATGAATAGAGTAACCAAAGTTTTCTGCCCATCTTATCATAGTATCTTTGACCATTGTATCACTCATTTTTTCATTTAACAATATACTATAAAATTTACTAAGGAGCTTGGAGTCGCCAGAGGAAAGTATTTTATCAAGTGGAGTATCAATAGTCGTAAATCCCCCCTCTTTGGTGAGATCTTTGAAGTGTGAGTATATTTGTTGATACTTCCACCAATCTAAATTATAGCCTTCTGATATTAATTTCCCTAATGGTTTCAATGAGAGGTCAGCCTTCAGAAGGTGTCTATAAGTTATAACATTTGGAGTTTCACTTGTATGGGAGCTAAAAATCGCTCCCAGCGGAGATAACCACAATGGTGCTTTAGAGTAGAATTGTTTTTTTTTTTATCGATAACCATATTTTAACTAAGGCATTCCTTATCCAATGCTTTTTATAGAGAGTAGGTATATTACCCTTATACCACATGTAATAATGCCAGCCCTTGTCTAGGCCATAACTCTCAAGCTGCAATATTCTTTTATTTGTCATCAGAATCCAGTCTTTAATCCAGGTCATGGCAGCAGCCTTGTAGTATAATACTAAATTAGGAAGGGCAAAGCCACCAGTTTTGGTTCTATCCTGTAGATAGACATTTTTAATCCTTGCTTTTTTCTTTTGCCATATAAATATACGTATACTTTTTTCCAGATCCATAATGATCTTAAAGTTAGGTAATATAGGCAAAGATTGAAATAAAAAAAAGCAGTTTAGGTAGAACATTCATTTTAACTGCAGCAATTCTGCCCATTAAAGATAACTGGAGTCTTGACCAAGTTTCAAAATCAGCTTTGATTGTTTTTATAACATTAACATAATTATCTTTAAGTAAAGAGTTACAACGATTAGATACAGTAATACCCAGATATTTTACCTGGTAAATCAAGCGGGTTTCCAACATGCTAGTAAGGTAAAATATCTGAAATGATTTTTTTTAAAACATTCATTTTGTATTAAATGAAACGAAACGGGGGCTGGGGCAACAAATAATGAAACAAAATGCCATTTTGGCGTTTCATACCCATCTCTAGTTAGGAGAGTGCTAAATGGAAAACAAGAGCAATAAACATATTTACAATTTCTGTGTGGTCATTGTTGTTATATTTTATTTGAAATGAAAGGTGTTGGGGGTGGGAATCAATCTAAGTCACGTGGAGGGATCTTCTGTGAGGTAAGTTGTTCCACCAGAGGAAGACAGTGTCTGTATCCAACTCCATGTTTTTATATCTGGTGCTCTACTGATCTTGGTTTTCTGGCCATGTTCCAAAAACAACTCATTTCTATTTTTCTCGAAATTGTCAAGATAACCGACAGTTCAAAAATAAAATGTTGTATCTTAGGCCTATTAGAGGCAAATTAATTATTCATTTGGCACAGTTTCGCTTAGGATCTGCCAGCCTGAATAGGTGAAATTGCTAGCGTCTGTCACCACCTGGTATGTCACCATAGATCATTGCCTCTTACTATCACTTTGGGGATATATTCCAGTAGGAAGCGAAGGTATGAGGTGATAAGAGGCAATGATCCATGCAGGCTTATCATGTAGTGATTTATATTAACAGGTTGAGTATGTGAGGTAGTATAAATATGAAGGCTCTGAGAAGTTCTTAAAGAGATTAGAATATAAAGCTGGTAAACTGTGGATGCTGTGATCCAGATATTCTGCATGCTGATACCAATGATAGTAGTTGGACTCAACTTTCATCAGCCTCTGGCAACCACAGTCAACATTTTGAGATGATGAGAATTGCATTACTGCTTTGAGTGGATTTTTAATATTACTATTGTTTCCCATTTTTCAAATTTCTATTTCTCAGAGTGATTTTTTAAAAAAAATTATACTTATTGCCCTTAGTTTTAATATCTGATTTTAATCATGTAAGATGCCTCTTGACACATTGTTCTTAGTCTTTTAATGATATTATCTGTCACTGTATAGGTGCTGTGGTCATCATAGACAAATCAAGCTACACACAGAAAGCCCAAAGACAACTATTTATTTATTTATTTATTGGATTTTTATACCGCCCATCTGGCAGCAAGGTCACTCTGAATGGTTTACAACAATTATTAAATTCAAACAATTCATACAATAAAAACATAAAATACAGTAACATAATGAAATAGAAATAAAACTAAAATTAACATTAAAGTGAAAAAAACACCAAATTCTACCAGACACTAACCACAGATCCAACCACTAAATACCAAAAGGAATTACAGAACCTCATGTAAGACCTTCCTGAAAATATACGTGAACAAATCCTGCAGAATACACAACAAGAACCTCAACCAACAACCTTCTAGCTTCTATCAAAAATACATAAAGAAGGTAACCCTGGTCGACCAATTGTATCAAGCATCAACACCATCACAGTTGGAGTATCTGAATACTTAGACAACATTCTCAAGCCATATGCTACCAATGCACCCAGTTATCTAAGGGACAACACAGACTTCCTAAGGAATCTTCAGGCCACACAGAACCTTCCTGATAATACCATCCTAGCTACAATGGATGTAGAGGCACCAACATACCTCACAAAGATGGACTACAAGCTATCACAAACACCATCCAATACAAAGAAGAATCCAACATAATAACCAGACTCTGTGACTTTGTGCTCATACACAACTATTTCTCTTTTGACAATAAAAACTACCTCCAGATCAATGGAATCACAATGGACACTTGCATGGTCCCACAATTCACGAACATATTCATGGCTGACCTGGAACAATGATTTCTTAACCACTGCAGCCAGAAACCACTTCTCTATCTGAGATACATTGATGACATTTTTCTGATCTGGACCCATGGAGAGGAATCCCTTAAAAATTCCACCAGGCCTTCAATAGTTTTTGCCCAAACATCAACCTCACCCTGGAACAATGCACACAACTGATGAACTTTCTGAATACCAGTGTGAAACTACAACATGGGCATCTTAGTACCACACTGTACCAAAACCCAACTGACCAGTATACCTATCTGCATTCTTCAAGCTTCCATCCTGAACACACATCTAAATCAATCATATTTAGCCAAGCCCTTAGATACAACCACATCTGCTCTGACCCACAGGATAGAGACTCCAAACTCAAGGATCTACAAAATGTTTTCCTCAGACTACAGTACCCACCTTGCACGATTAAGGAACAAATCAACAAAGCAAGACACATACCCAGAGATAACCTGCTACAAGACAGATTCAAAGGGCCAAATGAGAGAACACCACTGGTTGTCACTTACCATCCACAAATGAGACCACTTGCACGCATCTTGACAAGAATGCACCACTCTCCAAAGCTCTTGGTGGGAGATCCATACTTGCCTACAGAACACCTCCCAACCTCCAACAAATACTAATTGACACAAGATTAAAAAACAGCAGCATGGAAAATAGAACTAAACCTTCCCTCAAACCCCGATGCCAACTCTGCCCACACATCTATTCTGGCAACACAATCACAGAACCCAACAATTTCAAATACAGTATCAAAGGCAACTTCACCTGCTCCTCAACTAATGTGATCTATGCCATCTTTTGCCAACAATGCCCATTTTCTCTCTATATTGGACAAACAGGACAATCTCTAAGAAAACACATCAATGGACACAAGTTTGACATGAGAAACCACAATGCACAGAAACCTGTCTCAAACCATTTCAGTTTACCTGGATACTACTTGACGGACTTGAAGGTCATCGTTTTGGACCAGGATCATTACAGATCAAGAATACAAAGGGAAATAGCTGAATTAAGATTCATATGCATGATGGACACACACAAGAAGAGATTGAACATAAGTCAGTGTTTCTTGAGTCATTATCAAATATAATATTACTATATTACCACTTTTTTCATGGACTCTAAGGTAAAAACTCTACATTGCCACTTTTTCATGAACTCTAAGGTAAAAACTCCCATTCTCCCCCCACCCTTCACCCTGGGCCTTTTTACACGACCCCTAAGATCCGCTGGTCCCTTAAATTCGGACCAGCGATCTTAGGAGTTTAGTCGCTCTTCTGCATCCCCACCCTGGCTGCGGGTTGCGTGAGGGAGGGAGGGGGGAAAAAAAGGATAAAAGTCCTTACCTCCCCGTGTCGTGCTGTTGGGAGCTACCGGGCGAGCCGCCTGACTTCCTGCTTGTTCTTAAAGGGGCGGGAGGCAAAAAAGAAAAAAGAAAAAGAAGCGAGGAGAGCCCAGCACATCCACATTAAATATTTTTACAATCAAAAGACCAGGTACAAAAAAATGCAGCTGGGTCGCGCTTAGGTGGGCGGGGTCGCACTTTATTGACTGCAAAGTCCGGACCTGGTGGGAAAACATTTTTAAGGTCCGGACCTTGCAGCCATTTGTGGCACAGTTTAGGGGTCGTGTAAAAAGGCCCCCTGTCTCTTCCACACACACCCTCACCCTCTCTGATCTGATCTGGTTTCTATCTCTTGAGGAATTTACCTCTGAGCCACAATACCACACTTAACATATAAACAGATCCTGGCGTCAGAGCCATAAAACTATAATTTACATCTCTACAGACCCTGGCCTAATGTTTCTTCCCATCATCTCTACTAATCAACTCTCCCTTCTTCCCCCTCCTCCTCTCCTCCCTCCCCTATCCACCTCCCAACTCTATATACTACAGCCAATGAATATCTGGTATGAAATGTATATCCCATCCCATATTATATTGCACACCTCATTCTGCTGCTATATGTCTGAACAAGTGGATGCGCCCACAAAACATTGCATTAAAATATGAAAGTTAGTCTTTAAGGTGCTACATGTTTTGTGTCTTTTGTTTTGGTGAAGTGGTTAAATGCCTGTACTGTTGGTAAAACTGCTCATTACCTGGGGTTCAATCCCAGGTAGCAGGCTCATGGTTCCATCCTTCCCAGGTAGGTAAAATGAGTACCCAGAATGCTGGAGGGGGGCAATGTGTAGCCTGCATACTGTAATTAAAAACTGTAAACCGTGCAGAGACTACTTAAAGTGGTATGGGGTGGTATATAAGCAGGCCACTTTGCTTTGCTTTTTGTTTTGTTTTGATTTGAGTTTCTTTGATTTTGTCTAAATTTAAATATTGTCTTTTTGAGCTGCCTTGGGTCCTTTCCCAGGAGAAAAGCAGAGTAAATGAAAATAAATAATTTAATGAATAAACAGCCTCTAGAGTATTGCTTGGAAGGAGGTATCCTTGGAAGAGGAACAAATGTAGTGAGATTCCAAACCAGGTAGGTGTTATAGGTCAAAGGACACACTCTGGCCACTGTTCAGTTCGGAACAGAATGCTGGAGGCCTGGGCAGTGCAATGCTCACACAGCTGAGCAATACCAGCACCATCTCTGTGATTGCAGAGTGCTTCCATTTATCCAACATGTTTCTCGAAGGTAACAAGACATCCATCACTAGGGGCATTGGAATAAGAGATGTGGGGTTTTTGGGACAAAGATTGAAGCAATGCAAGATTTCTTCTACCAAACACATTTGGACAAATAGTGAATAAACAGAGGCAACCTAATGCCACATATTCTCCTTATATTATCAAATCCAGTGAAGGTGTGGCTACATGGTGAAATATTCTCTATTTTACATTGCTGTTACCCGACTTGAAATCAACATATCCCATGACATGATATTTTTCAGTGATCAGTAGGTTTATTTTGAATAGGCAGTGAGGGGTTGTTTAGTTTGGATTGATTTAAGAAGTTTATATCTGTGAAGATTCTCAGTCATCCAGGTGAGGTTATCTGGAAGTTGAGTCATGGTAACTGGACTTTTTTTCAGGTGAGACTGAAATGTTTCACTACTCATCCAAGTAGCTTTGTAAGTCTGAGGGAAGATGGTGTGAGGCTTGCAATTTAAAGTTCACCTTGGTCTCCCACAACCCTGGTCTGAATTGGCTTAGGTGGACAGTGGCCTGAATAGGCTGATTAAGTAGACAATGACCTGAATAGGCTTGTTAGATGTACAATGGCCTGGGGTGTGTGAAAGTCTAATCTATACAACCCTTCCCAACACCCATTAAGTATGGATTGTTAGCCATGGCCTTGCTGGTGAAATGCTTCCAGTTTGTATGGGGATTTATGTAAAGGCAGCATGATAAGCGATAGACAGATTGTTTCCAACTCCACCCCTGTTGAGAGAGAGATTTTCATTACACACATGAATGGCTTCCCTGAGCCCTCTCTCGAAGCACCTATACCTTCAAAATGTCTGCAGAATTAGCAGTTCATGGAGAAAAGGGAAGAGGGAGGAAGAGGAAGAGAAGAATGTCTGTGTGGGAGAGAGGGGGGCAGAAATCTAGGGTCACTGCAAGTGATTGGGGAACTGTGGTGTGCATTCTTTAAAGACAGCTCTTTATTATTTTAGCATCAATGGTCACAGTGAATCAAGACTGTCTAAGTGAAAGGGTCTGGGTTTTGAAAATGCAACGAAAAAGAAATCTGGATTTTATCCCCACATGTAGCCACATGTAGCCATATCCTGGGTTGGGTACTTTAACATAGAACCAGATGTTGGAAGTTCAGTTCCCCACCATGCATCCAAGAGGAGATACTATATATTCCTTGGGCAAACTGCACAGTCTTAGATTTCTTCTATCAAACACATTGGGAAAAATAGTGAATAAACAGAGGCAACCTGATGCCACATATTCTCCCCCTGATAATAAGAGATATTATCATCTACCCCAAGATGAGAATGGTACACCACTTATGAATAGTTTCTACCTTGAAAATCCTGGTCAGGCTCGCTATAAGTCAGAATTGACTTGACAGTACACAGTTGCTATTACTATGTTATTACATTTCTTTGTTTAAATTGTAGTGTCTTTCCTTTTTCCTGCATTGCTGCAATCAACCAGTTCATAGTCCAAAATGAAAGTGCCACACAGAACTCTGTAGTGAGTTATTGTCAGTGCAGAAGATTAACAGGCATGATATCAAGATTGGAACCTGGGCTGTTGTGACTTTAAAAGCACGAGTCTTGACATAACTGGACTCCTGTTTTGCATGCTGCTTGAGCACCCATGGATAGGTTGTTTATTTCAGATTCTCATGAAAACAGCTGGAGTCATCTCAAAGGAAATCTCTGCTGAATGAGATTGAATTCCGATCATTTCCTTATTTCACTAGAAAGGCACTCTTTGCTCTGCACCACTGTTCATTAGATCAGAGAGACCCATTCAGACCCTGGACAGGGAATGGATTAACCTTTAAATTGAGTTGGGAAAATTAAACTTCTGAAGTGTCTACACCTAAGAGCTTCATATCATAAGCAAATCATGCTACAAGTATCATTAGCTACATCATAATATGAAAATTTGGAACTGGTGAGACTTCAGTGTGTTAGTCAGAAACTCAAAGGAACTGATTAATCTAACAACCAGCTACATCAGTTCTTCCAGTCAGACGATTCATATGGAACAGCTGGCAAATTAGTATTGTTTCAAAAGGTGTTAGGGGACATAGCTTTGCTGACAGATTTAATATGGCATAAACCTTCATTTAAGTGCTAAGGGATTTGCAAAGTATTCAAACACTAATAACTGTTAGGTATACACAACCTATCAAAAGCAGAGCAATTATGTGATTATATATTTTCATGCATTTCAAATCCTTCCTGCTATTTGTGATGTCAGGGAAAAAGAAGGTAAAACCTGTTTGTTCATTTGGTTTCCAATATCTCTCCAAAATAAAACCTGCAGTCACTTGTATCCTATTCATTTGCTAAATGATTAAATACATCTTCTGTTAAAGCATAATGGCAACCCTTCAAGTTCCTTACAGCACTGGCAACCCTTTCCTGGGTTTTCCATGGATACCCGGAAGTCCAAAAATTGTCGGCTGCAAAGTCAGCAGCTTGGCAGTTCGAATCCTGGGTGCCACGCAGCGGAGCAAGCTCCCGCTGATAACCCCAGCTCCTGCCAACCTAGCAGTTCGAAAGCATGTCAATGCAAGTAGATAAATAGGTACTGCCGTAAAAAGCAGGAAGGTAAAACAGTGTTTCCTTGCAGCCATGCCGGCCACGTGGCCATGGACTTGCACAACACTGGCTCTTTGACTTGAATATGGAGATGAGCACCGCCCCTAGAGTCGGACATGACTAGCATGCATGTGCGGGGGAAAACCTTTACCTTTTTTACCCATGCCACTAGAGCTGGGCTGTTTATATGAAGCTATCAGCGTGGCTCCCCAAGTGTTCCCAACCCCACCCCATTCATTGGTTCATTTACCAAATTCCACACATCCCCAGAATCCTTCTGGTCCGGCAGTATGATTGCCAATCCAACAAGAAGCCTGGCCACCTTGGCCCTGCCACCTCTAGCAGCGGAACACTTGTTCACTGTGTGGGAAGAATCTCCATTGGACCTCCTTGATAGAATGGCCAGCTGTTGCAGGTGATGGGGCAGTGCTAGCCAGGCTCCTGGCCCAATTGGCATGTGGACAAAGAAGAAGTACCCTGCACTGTGTCAGGAAAGTGGCCCAGGCAGATTGGGGGTTGGGGAAAGAGGCTTAGGAAATACCAGGATCACAGTGCTCTCAGCTTCATACTAAGCTGTTAGGCGCATGAACCACTCAACCTTACATGTCTCGGACCATGGGTCTGCCTGCCAGCACCAGCTGCCCTGCAAGGGAAAATGCATGTCCCTTGCCTTGCAAAGCAGAGCAAACTAAAGCAAGAACAGCAGCAGGAGAAGGGGAAAAAATTACACAAAACAAAACAAAAAGAAAAACAAAAGAAAACATAAAATCAAAAGAAAACAACAACAAAGAAGCTATGGGCAACCTTTTAGTGAGGGGGAAATGACCGATTGCCTTTCCCTGTGCAAGGGGATTTAGCCTTCAGAGCTACCTACATTTTTCACAAAGTGAGAAAGAACAAACAAGCCAAGGCAGAGGGAGAGGGAGAAAAAGAAATCACTTGACTGAGCAGTAATAGCTTGGCTATTTTTCGTGCAGGCTTTTTAAAGGCCCACTCAATATGGAGCAGCACGGGTGTGAAGGCTTATTCTAAAATGCATAAATATAAAATAAGAAAGAGTCAATGAAATTCTGGGAGAGTTAGGTTTGATTAGGAAGGTTTACCCTTTTAAATCTTTCCAATCCTTTATATATTGCACACCTCCTTGTATAAAGGAATTAATTCATTCCAAATGAAATTACTGGTATGTTAAGCAAATTTTCCTTTATACAAATTTCCCATAGGAATGCATTGAAAACAGAGTAATCCCTAATAGCGACCATTTTTATGTTGTACGGATTCGCCCTCTGTTTCATTTTTCCCTTGACAAATTAGTACCTTGCCCTGTCTCTGAAGGATTCAGATGAAGGTCCAAGGAGGATGCAAATTCAGATAATTATGAAGGGCAGATTGTTTTTTTTTTTTTTTTTTTTTTTTTTTAAAGACAGGTGCTTCTGGAGTGCTCAGCAACTCATTCTCCACCTGCCCTGCCTAACAGGAAAACAAAAACTGGGGTATCTACCTGTTTCATGGTGAGCATACTCTTGTGCTCATATTTGCATTTATGTCCATTCTCGACAGCCCTTGGACCAGAGTATTACATCCCATAAGTCAGATATAGTAGGTACTCGTACAAGGGCTTCCTTCCAAAAGCCATCATATGCAGTGCACCTTTGCATGAGTCCAACGTAGTTCACCTGATTGTCAGCAAGGACACCTTTGAGCAAAACATTTCACAGTTGCAAGGGGGCACAGGTTGCTTTAGCTGACACAGCTGGTTCTCTGGGGACATAAAAACTTCATCAGAACTGGCAATGACATCCTATTAATTGAGCTAGCTGTGAAAAATGATGCTAATCAGGCCAGGGCTTCACCCTTTTGACTGCTGTTAAGAGACTGTGTATTAAAATATTTCAGTGTATTATTTTTAAAGCTTGCTTGGCAATGCTTCACAGCTGGGCATGCTTTGATTCCCTCCCTGGAATTGTGTTAATTTCGTTCTGGAGGGGAGGGGGAGGAGCAGGCCATTTAAGACTGCTCCCCCCCAAGTGTTGGCCTCTTCTTCAACTTGGACCCCACCCACTCGCCCTATAAACAGTGTGAGTCTAACTGGTCGCCTGTTTGGTCCAGATAGGAATTTTTTTTACCATCATCACTAGATTGGCCTATAAATGATGGGGGGGTTGCCTATCCCACACTGGTTGGGGTTTATCTTTAGATTAATAGTTACATAGTAGACATGGGCACGACTTAGCAAAATTCCCGTTTCCATTTCCGTTCCCCGTTTCTGTTACGGAACGGAAACGGTAACGACAATTACTCCGCCAGAACTCGAACTTGAACCGAAAAAAGAAAAATTGGGTCTGATTTGTTGTGTTGTCGTTCCTGGCATCGCAGCGATGGCGCAATGCCAAGCGGCACAGAAAAAAGTTTTTAAAAGCAAAAAAACCCCGATTCCCGGCCAAAAAAGCAGGCGAAAATATGCCTGCCTGTCTGAGAGTGCTCCTACCAGAGGGGTGGTTTCTGGGGGGGTCCCCGGTCTTCCCCCCTCCTGTCCTGAGCTGCTCTGGTGGCGTGGGGGGCATCCTCGTCGTCTGGAGTCGCGACTCGCAACTCGCAACAAGCTGGACTCACCGCCGGCCGCTGCCATTGAAGCGGCACAGAAAAAAAGTTTTAAAAACCCCGATTCCCAGCCCAAAAAGCAGGTGAAAATATGCCTGCCTGTCTGAGAGTGCACCTACCAGAGGGGTGGTT
>JAHTLZ010000016.1:53410058-53438171 GCA_023846285.1 Phrynocephalus versicolor | reverse complement strand
AAAGAAAGAAAGAAAGAAAGAAAGAAAGAAAGAAAGAAAGAAAGAAAGAAAGAAATCAGGATTCTCTCAGAAGCATAACCAAATATGGCAACTGTAGCCACAGACTACAACAGTGACACTCAAGCTGACTCATGTTAGTACTCTCCAGAAAAAGGCAGTGCTATACTACTTCTGAATTTTTTTTGTACTAAAAAAATTAGACAATCCAAAACAAAATTCTGGTCACCGCATCTCAAAAAAGTCATAGCTGAACTGGAAAAGGTGCAGAAGAGAGTGACTAAAATGATTACTGGCCTGGGCTGGGGCACTTCCTTCATGAGGAAAGGCTAAAACATTTGGGACTCTTTAGTCTGGAAAAAAGGCGGCTGAAGGGGGATATGATTGAGACGTACAAAATAATGCAGGGCATGAGTAAAGTAGATAGAGGGAGGCTCTTCTCCCTCTCACAAAATACCAGAACTAGGGGACATCCACTCAAATTGAGGGCTGGGAGAGTAAGAACAGACAAAAGAAAATATTTTTCACCCAGCGTGTTGTTAGTCTGTGGAACTCCCTGCCACAGGATGTGGTGATGGCATCTGGCCTGGAAGCCGTCAAAAGGGGATTGGACAGATTCCTGGAGGAAAAGTCCATCACAGGTTACAAACCATGATGAACATGTGTAATCTCCAGGTTTAAAACCGGGGTACTTCAAGGACCAGATGCAGGGGAGTGGTACCAGGAGAGAGATATCTAGTCTCATGTGCTCCCAGAGGTATTTGGTAGGGCCACTGTGAGATACAGGAAGCTGGACTAGATGGGCCTTTGGCCTGATCCAGCATGGCTCTTCATATGTGCTTATGTTCTAAAACAATAGATGGTGCTGGGAGATGATGCCCGAAATTATGAGGACACTCAATGAGCTACGGGAGGAAATGTAGAGGGTAGATTTGAACAGCAGTGTTGAAAATTCCACAGTTGAGTTAAAGTTGAGAGGATGTATAGCTGATTATGTGCCCAGGGGCAAAAGGGAAGTATGATGTTGCACAGTGTATATAATTGGAACAGTGTTTATAAGATATAAAAAGTAAGGTGAACTTGGAATCACAAAATGGGAAATTGAACATTTAAAAATTGCAATACTTGGTGAGAAGAACTAAAACGAATTGGATCAATACAAACACTAGTATTCTATTCAGAGAGTGAGGATACTATCTCACTTTGTTAGGTCCCCTGTTGTGTGACCAATCAAATAGTCTAGCAAGCAGTGCAAGGCAGAGTACATAGAGGGGCCCTGACATCACTTGTAATGCTGTGTCCAGTTCTAGAAATGTATCAGTAAGACATAATGTTCCTGGAAGAATGTGACCAGGATAATAAAAGTTCTGGAAACAAAGTTCCATAAAGAATGGTTGGCCTGGGGAAGAGAAGGCTGAGAGGTGATATGTTAGCTATCTTCAGATGTTTGAAAGGCTATCACATCGATCATTGAGTAAGTTTTCTGTAGCCTCAGAAGGTAGACTCCAAAGTAATAGACACAAGTTGTGAAAAAACAGATTTTGCGTGATCACTAGGAAGAAATATGTGACAGTAAGTGCAGTTCGGCAATGGAACATATTGCTTCTGAAGGTGGTAGACTCCCTTTCACTGTTCTTCAACATAGTTTGGTTGGCCACTTGTCAGAGTTATTTTCACTGTGGATATCTTGCTTCAGTCAAGATATCTCTTCCAGCTGTTTAGTCCTATGGTTGTACGGTTCAAGTGCAAAGTACCACCACATAATATGATTCAGACTTCACATAGCCCTTGTTCAAGTCTATGTTGCTACTAGAGATGGACACGAACTGAAAAAATGGCAATTCCTTTTGGTTCAGTTTGTTTTCCTGTCCAGTTCGGTTCATTAATTACAAAATGAATTTTTAGAAAAAAAATTCTAGAAAAAAAAACATCTTAAAGACCTAGTGATTGGAACGACTGATGATGGCCCTCTCCTGGCGGCACTTACGGATTTTGTCAACATGCTATTTGAAGGAAAGGTTCCAGCGGCAGTATGACCAATCCTTTTTGGTGCAAATTTACTCGCAATAAGCAAGAAGAATGGAGGCTGCCGCCCTATTGCAATAGGCTACCTTTGGAGGTGCCCCAGCGCAAAAGTTGCCTGCGTCCATGTAAAGGAAGCAAGTTCAGCACGACAGCTTGGTTTTGGAATTTCTGGAGGAGCAGAAGCTGCGGTTTGAGCAGCAAGGATATTCCTACAGAACCAGGAACGAGGGAAAGTGCTAGTCAAAATCGACTTCCGTAATGCATTCAACACGGTACGTCGAGATATCATCTTGGAGGCAGTCGCCAGACATTTTCCTGAATTACTTCCATTTGCAATCTCCTCTCTTGAGCAGCCATCCATTCTCCAACATGGGGAGTTTTCATTAATGTCAGCTGAGGGGGCTCAACAGTGTGATCCCCTAGGCCCATTTTATTTCTGCCTTGCTATCCAAGAGTCACTGGTTTCCCTTAAATCGGAGCTAATATTAGGATACCTTGATGATATCACTCTTGGAGATGATGCCAGCATAGTTTCCAGTGACTTTTTAGCTCTAGAAGCATCTGCGAACAAAATCGGGCTAACTATGAATAGATCAAAATGTGAAGTTATCGGCCACACGGATGAAACCCGAAACCAGTTTACTACTCAGGGCCTCATAATCCCAGAAATAGAACCAGTTGCATAAACCCTGCTGGGAGCACCATTATTTGATGGACCCCATCTGGATGAAGTATTAAGGACAAAGAAACAAGAGCTTGAACTGCTGTCGAAGCGCTTAGCCTTATTGCCGGCCCATGATGTTTTTTCCTCCTTCGTAACACTCTAGCAGTCCCTCGGCTACTCTATCTTTTACACACAGCACCTTGGTTTGACAGTTTGGTCCTGATAGAAATTGCTTCACAGATTAGGGACACCTTGTTGACTATTCTAAATACAGACCTGAATGAAGATAGATGGCTTCAGGCGTCACTCCCAGTCAGGTGGGGAGGCTTGGGTATCCGCAATGTACTTTCGTTGGCACCTTCAACCTATTTGGCTTCTGCTGCGAGTACTGCGGACCTCATTTTCACTCTCCTCCCTGAGCACCTCCGCCTCCAGAAAGATAGTTTCATCCATCTAGCACTTTCAAGGTGGTCAGCCTTAGCCTCCTTATCTTCATTGGACTCTCCAACAGCTCCTCCTCTTCCACCTACAGGAGCTACCCAAAGCTCCTGGGATGACCCATGCTGCAAAGCCCTAGTGGAAAAATTTAAGGCCTCAGCCAACAACCCAATAGATCATGCACTTGTGCTGGCAGCTCATTCGAAAGGCTCAGGAGATTGGCTTCATGCTCTCCCACTCTCCAATATAGGATTGAAGCTTGATGACAACTCTCTTTGAATAGCAGTCGGTCTCCGTTTGGGAGCACCAATTGTTCGCCATCACGTGTGTCCCTGTGGTACAACTGTCACCCCGCAGGGCCACCATGGCCTCTCTTGCCGACTTGGTTCGAACAAACATGTCAGACATGACATCATCAATGACATTATATGTCGTGCCCTTAACAGAGCCGGTTTTCCAGCTACCCAAGAGCGTTTACATTTGCGTGCTGGAAGTAACAAAAGACCAGATGGGACTACCTTGATCCCCTGGAGCAAAGGCCGATGCTTAATGTGGGATGCCACATGTCCAAATACATTTGCCATGTCCCACTTACAAAACACCAGCATCGAAGCCGGATCCACAGCAGCAACGGCCGAACAATTAAAAAGACAAAAATACGAAGATATGGCAACAGGAATTGACTTTGTCCCTGTAGCCATCGAAACATCTGGAGTCTGGGGAGAATCAGCCTTGAGCCTAGTCCAGGAAATAGGTTGCAGGATAGCCATTACGTCCCAAGATGGCTGAGCACCTATGTTCCTGAGGCAACAGCTCTCAATTGCTGTCCAAAGAGGGAATGCCTGCTGTGTGCTTGGCACTCTAGGCCACCTGACTAAATAATGGGGGATTTTTTTTTTAGTAAAATGGTTTTAACCAGTATAATAAAATTTAAGAATTAAAAAATATATATTTTTATTTTTTATTGCCGACCATGTGGCCCGCCTACCAGATGTAGCACGGGCCGGTTGGATTTGTTGTTGTTGTTTTTACTTTTGCCAGCCTGTGGCCTGGTTCTGTGACCTGCAGGCTGGTTCCACGACCTGCGAGTCGGATCTCATGTTTGCGGGCTGGTTCTGCGGGCGCGGGCCAGATCAGGTAACTTTTTAAATTGTTATTTAATTGAAGTCCATATAAATACTTATTTGCATTACTATGCTCAGTTGACCATAAACCTGATGAAGTGTATTAAAACCAGAGGTATTATCAAAGAAGAATGCAAAATGACTATTTCTGTAGTCAAAAGGAAAGAAAATTGTAACGAATGGCTGAAGAAACTATTTTAAAAGTTAATCGCAGATTAGAAGAAATTGTCCTTGAAAGACTCCTTTGATGAAGAACCAGCAATTTTGAAAGTGACGTGAAATCTGATACTAAATTAATTGGGAAAATACACTATCAGTAGAATGTAGTAGGCCAACAGATCTGTCTGTCTTGAAAAGAAAATAACAACAAATATGGAGGACAAAACAATGGATCATGGACTAAAAACGCTTAGTATAAATTTCAGTCCAGGAGATACCAATGATACCAGTAATTAAAGGACTATTTTAATGAAAAGTAATGCTCAAGATTTTTCCGCAGAGATGGACATAAAGCAGCAAAACAGTGGTTCGATTTGCTGAACCCTAAACTTCCTAAACTTTTGGGGGGAAAATAGAACTAAAACTCAATTTGGTTTTGTTCAGGAGTGGATGTCCCCCCAGCTAGCTAGAAATCCTAGTAGTGGTTCAAAACAGGGAACGTGTCACAGTGTATTGGTTACTGGGTGCTGGACTGAAGAGGGGCAATGCCCTTTCCTGTGGACAATGTCATGCTAAACTGAGATACAGAGGTTGCTGTGTGATCAGTGAGGAGGAGGGAGAGAGACAGGCTTCCTGACAAGTGAAGCTATGTGGTGCTGCTGGAGATCTGAGCTAACATGGATCTGAGGTAGAAAGCTTCCTCTGACTAGCCCAATTGACTCTGAGGTGAAAAGGCCTCTTGTGAATCAGTTTTATAAATATGAACAAACAACTCCTGCAGAGTTACAGTATTTGAGACATGCATTTAGATACCTGACCTGTCAATTCAGTAGTCTCCAGTCTCCAGGTCTCAGGGTTGCCTAATGGTTCTGGTTGACAGGAACAGGTTATTGTGGGGTGGAGGATGGGGGAGAAAATATCCAAACAAATGAAACAAACAAAAATGATTAAAATGATCATTGTTTTGGTTCATTTTGATTTGTTACTTTTGATTAACCCAAACCAATCCAAAGCAGTGATTTTTCACACAGTTTCTGGTTTGTTTTTAGTTTGTGCCCATTTCTAGTCAGAAATATTGTTAGGTATAGCAAAACAGAAACAACAAGTACCCAACCACAAAATGGATAGTGAATAGTTGCTCAAAACAGATGTTCCAACCTTTGAGTGTCCTGATCTAAGACATGGGGCACTGATTTTGTGCCCACAAAAATTCCTGTGGAGAGGATGCATTTTATATATTCCAAAGTTCTTGGGAATTTTCATGGGGTCAGAAAATACCCCAGAGGTCACTCATGGCAAGTGTTTTCATTTGCCTGGATGAAGATTGAATTTATTTGCAATTAGGGATAGGAACCCCAATGCCATTTTGATTTGTTACTTATGAAATGATTTGTAACTTGTAAGTATAAAAATTGGCTGCCCTAGCACCAAATCTGGTGCCTTTAAGACCTAGGGGAGCAATTTTTATATTTATGAACCATTTGTAAGTGGTTCATTTCATTATGTTTTTTAAAAAAATTAATAACAAATGAAACAAAACAAAATGGGGGTGGTTATGAAACCAAATGAAATGAAACACAATTTTTTCATTTTGTGCCGATTTCTATTTGTGATATACCTTCAGTTCCAATTGTGGTAGGAAGGTATGCTATAGGGTAAATCAGTACGTTAAAGGGGGTGGAGAGATAGCAAGGGATCAGACTCAAATCTCAAGAATTTGAGGCATAAAACAGAAAATATCAGCCTTGTTTTGAGGAAATAGAGCATTCTCGTGTTTATTGTTCATATTCATTCCTGACTGGAAGATGCCTTAATAGTTTTTCATCCAAAGACGGACACAAATAATCATTACCACAGACTGATTCTGAATGATCCCTTGCTGTCCCAGGATCAGTTGCACCATACCAAAAGGAGGAGGAGAAATGGGAGTATTATGATACTAAACTGATTATACTCCAAGATTAAAATCCAGCTGGTGATGCTAAATTTAGTTTCATACTGTGACTTATGTGACTTTCTTGCAGATGGTAGTCATCTCATTGTCACTGGGAATGTTAAAAGCAATGTAATTGCATTACTTGCATCGAGCTGCAGTCTGCAGCACATGACACAGAGCTATGGCACACTGAGAAGACATATTAAATTGTTTGTTTGGTGCCATTTAGGTGATAAAGTACTTTCTGCACTTGCACATCCAGGACACAAAAATTTATTGGGGCCCTGCCAGTTTGTAGATGTAGTGCTTTTCAATTCTTTAAGCTTCATGATATACTTCATTTCTTGGTTAAAATACACCAGCCATTAATTTGTCACTCGTACAGATTCCCCCCACCCCAACAACTAGAGGTAAAAATATATGCCTGCTTTTAGTTGATCCAACATACAATTAAGATAAGAAATGCATAGTTTGGGATCATTATTCCAATGAGGATCATTACCTTTATTAAACACTTCAGTTGTTATGTGGAGAATGCCTCTTCTGACTTATAGTTAGTGACCATAGGAATTAATACTTCCAAAAGCTCTTGTCATTAACTACTTTGCTCAGCTCTAGATAATTTTTTTTCAAGAAACAGTAATCTCATGTTAGGTCTTTTCCCAGTGCCTTCATCTTTTTTTTTAAAAGAACTATTAACGTAAACTCCTCCAAAACTACATGGTGCTGAATATTTTGGGAGTGATAGAGCAGGTCTTAGATAAAAAGATGGTCTCTAAGCTTGGATCACTTGCCATGGATTAATTCCAGCTATGTTTTGCAGGAACATATTTCAGTAAGTGGTGAGAGAGTCAGATCACATAATTTACTGGCAATTTAAAATACTTTCATTGATATAACATCTGCCAAGGACCCTTGGTAAAGTAGATTCTGGGAAATTATAGGAAGCTCTATTAAACTAAAGTACAGTTGCAAGTCACTATTTAAGGATAATCAGACAAGATAGAACTGAAGCCCAAAAGGCATAGGCTGATCTGTTCTTATTCTCTCTGCTTGTTCTGCTTTGGGTAGCATTAAAGTTATGTCAACTGATTTCCCCTCAAGACAATTTGAGGGGTTTGTTTATTTATTTACTTTAATTAGGTATTTCTGGGAGAAAAATGTGGATGTTGCCAATTTTCAACCCAGCTCAGTTTTTAATTAATGCCTGGTGAGGATAGGCTAACTTATCCTTTTGTGTGTCTGCTGTTGCGATCCCGTGCCAATTACACTAGTGAAAGCAACAGACACAATACTTAGGTGCTTTCTGGGAACAGGCACCTGATCAGCTGATCGGCAGCTTCATGTGCAGAGATGGCAATCCCATCTCTCGAAATTGAAGCCAGGCCACTAGTGACAGTGGGGATGGAGGAGGAGGTGATAGGAAGGTGACGGGGCAGCAAAAAAAAACAAAGTGCTGAGCAGGAAAAATAATAATTTATTTATTTAGTATTCATTTATTCATTACATTTATATACCGCCCTATCTTCTGAGACGGAACTCAGGGCGTTGTACACTAAAAAACAACAGGTTGCACAAACTGAACCACAAACTAGCCAGGTTCATGTTTTTCATGCGTATCTCTAGTTTTGACGCTAAAATATTTACTTTATTGTTGTATGGTCATGGACCCAAAGTTAAAACACGGGCAATTAAAACAGAGATAAATAATTTACATACTTCAAAAGTTAAAACCAGTTCATCATCTTAATGGAGAAATGTTATAAGATATTACAACCCAGACTAGAAATTTTGCCAGTGCCTCCATGATTATCTGATTTGTATCTGCCAACAAAGTCTTTAGATGTTCATTGGGACACATACTGGGATGTTTATTCATAATTGGATGAATAAGTTGAATATGTTTGAATTCTAGCACTATATGTGTCAGGGTCTCTACTGTGTCCTCACTACAAGGACATAAATTATCCTTATAGGGGATGTTATGAAAATGCCCTTCCAATAATGCTGAAGGGCAGCAGTTAAATCTAGCCTTGGAGAAAGCATGCCTGTATTTTGGGATGGCGAGTTTTGTTAAATATCCTGCAGGGTTTAGTCCATGGTGTAGAGGTGAGCAGGATCTATGTGTGTTTGATAGGGAGTAATGTAGATCTATGTCTTTGATTTGTTGTTCTAAAATTCGTCTAATAGTCGAATAGTTTTGTCTAAAGAGGAAATTTGTAGAAAAACCTAGTAGATGTAGTTTGTCTACAAAACACTTTTTCCAGGAGCTGGTCAATACATCTTCCTGGATGTGATATAGATATTCTCTGGTTGGATCAGCATAGAACACTTTTAATCAGAAATGACATGCAAAGGACCAGGCACTGCACTTTAAGAATGTAAAACCTGCTTCTAAATGTAGTCCAGTAGTAGAAGTACATCTCAGCAGCCCAAAGAGAGAATGCAACAAGCTTGAAAGAACCTTTTCAACTGCTAATTTGAATTGTTGAATCCAGATACCGATATCATATAAAAGCTGTGTGAGGATTTTACACTTGATCAGCTGCAGAGCATCTGGAATTAACTGTCCACCCTGGGGACAGAAAAAATGCAGGAGAATTTTACTTGTGTTCTTTGCCACTTGTACTGCTGACTGTCTGTGTCTGGTCCATGAAAGAGTACTGGAAAAGAGAATGCCTTGATATTTCAACATCTTGACCTGATCTATACACTGACCATCAATGGTCCATTTGTATATCTTTGTGTGTCTGGATAAGACCATTATTTTGGTTTTCCTAAAATTAATTGTTAGTGCGTTGTTTCTGCACTAGCTCTTAAAGACACGTAATAATCACTTACTGTAAGTCAAATCCTAGTGAGTGACATAACATCATCATCATCATCATCATCCTGGAATTTAAGTGGCAAGTTTCTGCTTCATTGCAGTTACTCTGACACAAAGAACAGTAGCATTCTGGCTGATATATTTTGTTGAAGGGAAGAATACCTAGTTCTGTAAAATGCTATGAGATTGTGTAAATTGACTTGATTGAGGAATAAAACTTAATATGACCCTAAAATCTCATGGAGTGGGGTACTGCTCACCTGGGAACCCTAAACCACACATCTAATAAAATGTAGATTTATTTATTAAATTAGTTTATTAACATGTGTGTTACATGATGAATTAAAAAATTAATTTACCAAAATGTCCATGAACAAACTTCAGTGAAGACTGGGCATATGTCCATTAAATACCATGTTCTTCTGAAAAATGCAAACAGAACCACAAGGAACGTTGCCTTGATGGTGGGAAAAGCAGGAATCCCACAGAAACCAGATTTAATAAATCGGTGTGGCCTTAGGCTGCAAAGTCCCATAAGGTAATATTTGTCCATTTTTGATGAGATCAGCCCTGGCCATGGAACAAGCACTCTTCCACATGGTCTACTTATTTCAAAACCTGAAGAAAATCCAGATTCTTTTAAAAGGGATGCATCTGTTTTAAACCACTCAATTTCTTCATATAGGTAAGCATAACTGAACGCTCAAGTTCACCTCTCTCTATATAAGTTTCTTCCCAAAGGCAAGCAATGACGGGTTTTAAAGGGTCAGTTCCAAAAAGTTTTCTTCCCCTGCTGTTAAAATGGCAAAGGCACAGTGAAGTGAATCAGCTTTGATTCACTTCATAGAGAAGAAAGGGGAGGTATGTTAATGTATTCACAAATTGGATGAGTTCTCAACACCTAAATGATTGAAGCTGTAAAGTGATTTAAACTGTCATTTTGCACTGGGAACCTTTTCCAGAAAGAAGCTGGAAGGACAAAATTTCTCAAAAGAGCTATTTGACTTCAACTCATAAAGTTTTCTCATAAAAAGAAAAATTGCCACCTGGAAGAAGGGTAAATTTCAATCTTTCCTGACAAAAACAAAATATTTTTCTCTTCTTGTAAATACCCTTCTGGGGTGGGGATTGGTATAAAGCAGAAGTGGTAGCATTCATTATACAGAGCTGCTTCCTGAAGGCATTCTCAGGATGAATCTGAATTTTGACATCATCAAAATTATTCATAAAAATGAACATTGCCAATGTGCTTAATTTGCGAGACTAGTTGACTTTCACCATGATTTGCTTTAATTGGTTGATGGACGATACAGCAGTGTATTATTTTTGCTGCCCATTGGCAATAATGTGAATAGTATGAACAATCTATTAATGCAAATAATATTCTTAGCAAATGGACATTTTTCCAAATTTGTTGTACCAGACAAAGACTTTTCAAACTGAGCAAGTGATTTGGCCTTGCCTTCAGTTTTTATGAGACCCCTAATCTAACTGGTATCTGAGTAATAGCATACAGGTACAGATACATTTAAGAAAAGACCATAAATTCTATAGATTGATAATTTGTAAAAAAAAAAAAAAGCAAATATTTTCCACTGTGTGCAGTTTTCTATATGCCACTATCAAAAGTATTATTTTGATAGACAAAATATTTGTCGTTTTGACACACCATTGCTTCATGGTCAACAAAGTTCAATCCACCTTGGACATATTTCTCTATCCTGGTTTGTTATCTGAATCCTTCCAAATGTTTTTTGGGTCAGGTCCAAGAGTTGATAACTCTAAAAAAAAAGTGGGGAGGAAATATGGAAGAATATTTTATTATTATGTGATGACAGATTAAATTCAGAACTAAGCTATACCTACACTAATAGGCAAGGCATTTAATGACTGGCTTTTTCAATTCGACACTCCCAATGAGTTTCCATGGCTGAATGGAGATTCAAACCAGGAATCTTGAGTAATAGCCCATCACTCTATTCACTACACCATATTGCCTATCCTGAAAATACTCTTTTCTAACCGCATGTATAATGTCCTTGCTTTTTCTAAGCAAAACTTTTATTTCCAAATACGAAGGCAGGTTAAACTGATCACTTGTATTTTAAGGGGAAATACTATAAAGCCTTTTGAATTGGAACAAGGCCCCGTGTCTCATGATTAATAGAAATTGCTCTGTTTTCCTTTTACTAATTGCCTTTGTAGATGCTATACTGGGTTGAATGGACTTGTTTTCTTGTCATTTTGTTTTATAAGACAAAACAGCCCCTCCCAAATATGGACTGTCCAAAGCCAAGTTATTTTGTTAAGTGAATTTTTAAGAAAATTAAAATTATATTATGTGAACATTTTTTTAAAAAATCCACAATTACAGTAATGATAAAGGTGTACATCCTGTTGAGCTACTTAACCCCATGTAAAGATTCCCCAAGCTTCAGCATGCTCCACTTTACATCAGTGGCCTTGCACTGGTTAGGAGACTGGTCATGATTTGAAGAAACACAGAAACCATTTCCATCTTGGGTTTGAGGCCTAGCTCATGAGAGGTAGAGGTGCTGCCAGTTCAAAAAATATTTTCCTGTAAGAAAAGCACCAGTTTCAAACTGTGTAGAGTGGATATGGTCCGTCTGAACAAAACAAAATGGAGACAGGACCATGGCCAGGGCTTTTAAAAAAACTTTCTTCCCTTCCCCAAGCCCCTCCTGCCACCTTAAAGTCTAACTTTCATATTTCAATGTAATGTTTTGTAGACACCTCCACTTCTTCAGACATATAGCATTAAGTGTACAATTCTCACCCGATAACAAAGGTGGAGGAGGCCAACGAGCCCGGTCCGTGCCCAAAGGCTGGCCTGCTTCGGGCCACCTCCCCCCCTGCAGGACAGAAAAGAGCAAGCGGGGACAGGTAACAGAGGAGGAGGAGGAGGCCATCAAGCACAGAGTGCACCCGAAGGCTGGCCTGCTTCAAGCTGCCCCCCCCCCCAGGACTGAAAAGAGCAAGCACAGGGAAGAGGAGGCCTTTGAGCATGGCGTGCACCTGAAGGCTGCTCTGCTTTGGGCCATCTCCCTCCCCCCCCGCACAGGACTGAAAAAAGCAAGTGCCCACTGCAGGTGGTCAGCAGGGACAGATGTGCTTGGAGGCCTCCCCCTCCCCCTCCTCATCCTCCTCCCAACATCACCTCCTCCTTCTCCTCATCATCTCTCTCCGGGTTTCCTCTTCCTTGCCTCTTGGTCAATGGCATGGCCCATCTCCTGCAGCCCCTCCACTTCCGGCCCACTGACTGACTGACCAGGAGGGAGGTATGGGGGAGGCACAAAAACTGACTTTTGCCCTAACTAGAAGCCCTAACTATGCCTCGGGGTGGAGGGGAGGGGGGAAGGTGAAACACGGTCATTAGGGAGTTAGAGAATGGGTAATCATTTAACCTCCCCTTATCTAGCCTGGTGTTTGGCATGACCTACAGCCCATACTTTAATTAAGTGAGTTCCTCCTTCAGAAACATGTTGCCCACCTATTCAGCATATTTTCAAACTCTTGAGGCCCATTTACCCAGAGGCAGCCCTCAAACCAAGCCTCACTGACCATGTCTTATCCTTGCATATTCTTTTCTCTCTTCCCTTCCTATTGTTCCTTTCTCAGTTTTCAGGATGCAAGGTAGATGTGCTTTATTCTTGGCTTTTTGGCAGCAGCAGATCTTAATACGATCAGTTCAGTTTCTATATGAGTGATATTAATGCCGTCATGCAGGATCTGACTGCACTAGGTCACAGTAACCTTAGATATTGCACCTAAGCTATTTAAATTGCATAGCTCATGGCAGTGGGGATTGCACTGCTGGAAGTTTTACAATTAATAATTAAAGACACTGGGTTTAACTCCCAGTCCCAAGACAGAGCTCAGCCCTCCATCATCATATTTTCTTCACTCTTCAGAAAAATGAAAATGCATAAAATACTTAAATGTATTCCACAACCTTGCCCTAGATTAATGCTGCTCATGATCATTCATATTCTATTAATTTTAAATTGTCCCTGTTTTGCCATCATCTTTTGTATTCTTGTATGTTCTGCATTAATTATTTCATATTATCATAGCATACAGATATTTTTAATAAATTTCAGAAAACGTTATGGGAGGCACATATTCATACTTGGCCAAGTTGCTTTTAATTGACATCTTTTAAAAAATCACATTCCAAACCATATTATGAGAAGGAAGGTCCATATTATGAGAAGGTTAAATAGCTCATGTGAAGCTAATATAAGGCATTTTGTCAGTTACAATCTTTTCACACGACCCCTAAGGTCCGCTGGCCACCTAAATTTGGACCAGAGATCTTGGGGGTTCGTCGCTCTTCCTGCGTCCCCACCCCTCCGCACTTCCTTGCTCCTGCCTGTGTGAGGGGAGGGAGAAAAAAAGAGAGGAAAAAAATGCAGGCTCACCTCCGAAGCCGCCCCATCATCGTCCTGATTCCTTCTCTTAAAGGGACGGGAGGCAAAAAAACCAAACAGAAGCGAGGAGAGCCCGGCACTCACCAGATTACATCCAGATCTGGGGATTTTCACCCTCCGAGAGCAGGTACATGAAAAGTGCGCTGGGACGCGCTTAGGTGGGCGTGGTCGCACTTAATTTCCTGCAAACTCCGGAGCTGGTGGGGAAACAATTTTAAGCTCTGGAGCTGGAAGCCATTTGCGGTGGAGTTTAGGGGTTGTGTACAAATACCCTTAGTCTCCTAAGCTGCTGGTAATTGCTTCCTTGCAGTCCAGTTTTTCAAAATGAACTTTACCATTGTACTCTTTAAACACTGTTGACAACTTATTTCCAGAAAAAAGAATTGTTGCCCTAATTATTGCACAGAAGAAAGAAATCTAACATTTTTAACTTTTATCTATTAATGTATTTCTATTTTTCTATGAAAACATTGAATTTTTCTTTCATCTACAGCTGTTAAAGGTGTGGAACCCTGAACGGTGTGGGATGGAAAACCTATTCCTGACTTATTTTATATTCCATTGCTGGAGCCTGTTGACTTATGCCTGTAACTCTGAAACACTCCACTGGTTTAAATTAGGATAATAAACCTTGTGAACTTCAGCATTTTGGAAAAATAAATAACACATCTACTTCTAGTGAAATGGACAAATACATAAATCTCTCTTACAAAAATATTGGGTGGAGAGGATATCTTAGCTCCTTAAAATTTATATATCCTGCAAGTCTCATTATAATTTGTTCTAAGATCAAAATGACTGGGGAGGGGGCAAGTTTATTCAGTAGAAATGGCCACAAAATGAAAAATGAAATGCTGTTTCATTGTTTTGCTATGTACTGTAACTAATTACTTTGTTATGTAATGAAATGGTAGTATGCATTTCATCACGAAATGAAATACCATTTTCCTCTAAAAACAAAATGATTCATCCTAGAGGAATAAATAGCAGGGGAGATGTAGCTCTTCCATGTAAGCTCCCCAAATTTGTAAAGGTTTGGGGTTCAGGGGGCTGTTATTAAGCTCCAACGCAGGTGCCCTAGGGAAAAAATATTTCTAATTGAATCTGGAACCTGCAGTGCCCCCCCACCCGACAGGTAAGTGATTAGTGCTATCATGGCTTGGCTTTCGAATCTTGATTTATTCAATTAGAAATATTTTTTTCCTAGGGGCACCTGCTTTGGAGGTTTACAGGGAAGATATTGAGGAAGCTAACCCTGTCATTTCCATGCCAAAACATGGCTGTGAGCCATATTTTCAACTACACAAACATAAAGAACAATATGTACTTGAAAATACAGCTTGCAAACGGCCATATTTTGGCATCAAAATAGCAGAATTAGCCACCTCATGGTCTTCCCTTTAAGCTTCCAACATTTGGAGAGGTTTTGGGGTCAGGGAGCTGAGTTATTAAGCTCCAAAGGGGGTGCCCCTAGGAAAAAATCTTTCTAATAATGACTGAATTGGGATTTGGAAGCCAAGCTGCAGCGGTGCTAATTGCTCAACTGTATGTGTGTGGGAGGAGCTATTGAGGTTTCTGGATTCAGTTAGAATTTTTACCTAGGGGCACCCCATTTGGAGCTTAATAACTCAGCTCCCTGACCCCCAAACACTTCCAATTTTGGGGGGCTTATAAGAAAGTGTCCAAAGCAGCTCTGCAGTGATTTTTGCGCTTCTAGAACCCAGGGGAGCACAGTATTTTGTTTCATTTTGTTTCATTTCATTATGAAACTACTTTAAAAATTCATTAGTAACAAAATGAAACAAAATACTTAAGAAATGAAATGAAACACTCTCTTCCCATTTTGTTCCCATCTGTAGTATTCAGTACATATCTGCACCATCAACACTTCTGGACTAGCCACTCTACAAATATGCTGTCCTGAAGCATATCTCTCTCTCTCTCTCTCTTTCTCTCTCTCTCTCTCTCTCTCTCTCTCTCTCTCTCTGAGCCATTTCAGCATTGATCCTCAAGGGACCAGAAAGTAATGTCGTTGATGATCTGTTAAAAATGGTAGTATTTTATGAACCCTTTGTTTAAGAGCCTTGAGTGAAAGCTGCCCTTTTCAAACTGGAGGGGAAAACAGGAGCAAGCGGCATTTCTTATCACTCCACCTGTCATATCCAAATCTTGCTGGAGCCAGACAGGAGATACCACAGAAGTAATGAGCATGCAAAATTAAAGGGGGGAAAGAGTGGGGATGGTAAGAAGATAAAATATCTTGGCACTGTGAAAGCTAACCAGTTTCTTTCAATGTGAGCTTTCAGAGATCCAAATCTACTTCTTCAGATAGGACTGCAAATATTATGTCTTTGCTGGCAGAGGTCAAAGCCTCGTAAGGATACAGACAGTATTCAAAGTGACAATGCATTGTTAACACAGGAGAGAGACAATCAAAATGTCATTGCATAATGTTTTAAGCTATATAGCCAGACTGATAAGCTTTAAAGTGTTATTTTTTGGGCAAAGATCAAATTCAGGAGTAGAACAGTTTGTGACCCTATTGTACTACTGTTGGCACTTCGATGGTGGTAATAGAGACACTAAAGTCATGTCTGGGACAGGTGTAAGGAATCTGTGAATACAACAGTTCAAAGACTTACGACATCCTCAACATTATCCTGGAATAAGGGAGATGATTATGCTTCTGGCTCTGCAGATGCCTAAACCATGGTGGTATCCAGCCAGCTTGAAGGGGGTGATCCCATCTATTGAAAAAAAAGTACCTTGGTGGTGCTGCTGGACTCATCCTTGTGCCTAGATGGCCAGGTCACAGCTGTGGTCAGGAGTGTATTTGCACAATTAAAACTAGTATAGTGAGGCTAAGACTGCACCATCTCTGCTATCTTTCCGGAAGCAGGCTGTCAGGACTCTGCCTGCTGCACAACCTGATCCTGAGAGGTTGATGGGTGGAGAGCTGGCAGTGAAGCCTCCAGACCCTTCTGATCAGCCAGCAGCATTGGACCTTGCTTTTCATTATGAAGTTATGGCTGCACGAAATGAAGCATGAGGCCAGCTGCTGTATGAGTAATGTTGGGGAAGGATGGCCATCCAACCCAGCTTGTGTTCTCTGGCTGTGTGTGTGTGTGTGTGTGTGTCACAGAACAGAACAAAGAGGGAATCTCAGTAATAAAACAATAAAGCTTTATTGCTTTCAAAAGCTGAGCCTTACTAGCACACAGTATATGTGCAAAGTGGGTCTCTCTGAGTAACCAGAGAATTGCTCTTCTGTAGTTCTGAGTGCAGAGTTCAAAAGTAACCAACTGAGCTTGCGCAGGGAGGCATAAAATAAAAAGCAATATTCCTACAAGAATAGTGCAACTTTCTGTGATAGGCTTTTTAGAGTTCATGCTTGGGAAATGATTTGTCTTTTATAATGCCTCTGTTTGGCCTTAGCCAATGTATGCAAACTTCCATATCTACTCTAATGTCCAGTTATGGACACATGCTTATCAGTTCCGCAATCCACAGCAGTGCTCTCCAAAAAGAAAGCCATCAATGGCAGTACTGGCACAAGCAGGTGCTTTTACCCTGGCAGGACTTTCTGCTCAATAGGATGCTGGCCTAACAAATATCCAGCTGATCACAGAAACATATCCGAATCTCAGCTCTTGTTTATATTCATCTTGTTTAGCAAAACCTTGCTGAACAGATAGCTATAAATAATTCCAGGCTGTTGCAATTAACATTTCTTACAGTGCCTGCATCTATGAAACTGCAGTATTCATCACCAGGAGGTGTACAGCAATCTCTTGTTTTAGTATGAGGGGCCATAAATATTACAAAGCTGAGCTCTTTAGGCTTCTCCTGATGTAATGGCTTTCAGTCGGCAAGCACCATACTTGAGGATGAGTTCTCATGAATCACTTAGCCTATTTCTTTCCCTGTTCCTGATGGAGAAGAAATCTGCACCAGGTGTCTACTGTAGACCATGGAACTCTCTGCTTTGTAAGAATATGGTTTTGTTATGTCCATGTCCCTATTGGGTTCTCTAATATGCAATCTATTCACTTTGAAGTTAAATATTATCTTTAATATGTTGTGCTGTGTACTCATGATTCCAGTCTGAGGGCTTAAACACAATGTGAATTAAAATGCCTGCAATCCTGTCATTATTTTCTTTATTAATTAAAGACAGGGATGTGTGTGGAATCAGAATCACATCTAATGCTCAAAAGGCTTGTCTTGATTCAGATGTCAACTGGTGTCCATCAGCCAAAGGCACTAAGGAACATTTGAGATGCTGTTTATGACCCCGGTCTCATGACAATTTTGCTACTCTTTTTGCTGCAAAAGACTGTGCAGCAAAAGATCGTGCCTTCACTCTGAACAGCAATATTTTGGTACCTCAGCCAACCACGCCCCAGGAAGCACACTTTAACTGCAGCATTTTGTACCACTGCTAGGGGTTATGTTAAAATACTTCTGTTATTGATGCACACATTTTAACACCTCAAATGATGTGCAGCCCCAGAAAATTCACACCAATTAGATTTGTACCCCCTTTCCTACCACTTCCTGTAGTTCTGCCTTGGTAAACGTTTATGCTACTGAATTGGTGGCATACCGGCATGCCAGCACAATTTTTACTGGCTTTCCGCCTGCAATTACAATAGATTTTAAGAAGAAAAACTGCTACCTGGCTGCAACACAGGTATTCGCCACAAGGGGAAAACAGGGAAAAGATGCACAGTGAGCAAGTCAGGATGAACACAGAGAAGTAAAATACTCCCCTGTCATTGGGGCACTAATGTGATCAAACATCACGTGACTGCTCCCAAAAATAGTATGCAT
This sequence comes from Phrynocephalus versicolor, assembly GCA_023846285.1. Lineage (NCBI taxonomy): Eukaryota > Metazoa > Chordata > Lepidosauria > Squamata > Agamidae > Phrynocephalus > Phrynocephalus versicolor. Next base: position 53,419,717 of record JAHTLZ010000016.1, on the reverse strand, counting down.
CAATTTAAGATGTGCAGATAATGGTAGTGAGACTGGGGTCATTATCTCAATTTCAGTTTCAGAGTGCTGCACATCTGTAGTTCTGTTATAAGGAACTGGGACTAGCCATGCCATTGGAAGACCTTTTTAAACCTTCAACATTCTCAGGCTTTTTGATGAAAAACTTTGATGAAGATCAAGCAGACAGTCCGTGCTCCTTTACAACCCTTAATAAAACAGCAGCAAAACTGCAGACACAATCACAAGGATGCAGACCAAAGGAAGAAGGTAGGAAGGAAGAAGGCCGAAGACTGCCTAATGTCAGATCAGATTTGTTTGTTTTTTACCCCCTGGCACACATTTTTTCAGAACTTCAGCTGAAGGGCTTATTACTGAAATGTAGGGTGACAAAGGATGTTTAATATTCTGAAGGAGAAAAACAAACAAAAACCAATGCATCCTGTATGAAAACTGGATTTTAAATTCCTATTCTTATTGAAAACTTTGGTTTACTGGGAATATTGCAAGTGGCACTATATGAGCAGATTTGTCTGCATCACATGCTCTTTGTACAGCAGAGGGTTATTTTGGCAGATTTAATTTGGTTCGATTGTAATAGGTGTCCCTAATAATTTCCATGACCTAGTTATTCCTTCAAGTTTGCTGAGCCAGCCCTCTAGAGTAAAATGAACACCTTTGAGTCAAAGTGTGTGAGGTATGTTCACATTACAACAGGACACTTTTACCCTGGGTAACCTCTGATAGATTATTTGAGAACTGTGCTGGAAAAAAAAAAGACCAGCAGGAGGTTGGATGAAGAATAAATGGAAAGAATAAATGGAAGGGAAGAATAAATGTCATATAGAGAACTGAGAACCAAATGAGTCACCGTCTTTGTCATCTAGTTATTGCTGGCGTATGTTAAACAAATACCTAAAGCAGATGAGTATTGCTTGAACAGGACTGCAGTGAAGATAAAAGGTTTAAGCCTCTCATGCCACAACCGCTATTTTGTTTGTCCTTCACGCTGCCTATAATGTTTGTAGAAATTGTCCAAGGCCAACCATGTGACCAGTGCTGCATCTGCTTTTGCTATATGACATTTAGAACTATAAAAGCAGCAGGACAAGCACTGAAGGTATGCTGTAAAGTGAAAAGATTGGGAGGACACCCAACCTTCTTCTGAACACTACCAAGAGTGATGGCTCTATGTGTACCATGAAACCAGCCATTCTCTACTGATGCCACTTCAGAAATAGTTTTATCCAAAAACAGTTATAGCTTTGAATGCAGGGAAATATAGGTTTTGAGGGAGTTTCTGTATACATGTGTGGTGGGGTACGTTTGTGGGGTGTTCTTCTGTGTGGATGTTTTGGAGCTGATGCAAATCTTTCAATTTCATTGTTCTCTCATTTCTGTTGTTCTGTATAGGACAATGACAATAATGTCTTATCTTATCTTATCTTATCTTATCTTATCTTTGGTACCAGAGTCTTGGGGTGGGGTGGGGCTCTTTGTCAAGGAGATAAGTTGTGGTTGTGGTTATTTCGACTTATACCCCATGGTGCTAAAGCACTCTTTGACAGTTTATAACATATTTATGTAAGGTACACGTCTCCTCCAGCAACCAGAGTATGTGAACTTAAAAGGCTGGAAGACTAAGTCAAGATCGAATGCAGGTCATGAGTACAGTCTTTACTGCAACTGTGTGTGCCAAAGGACTATTCCTTGCATGTAACTCTTAGAGTTCAGTATATTCATTTTTCTTTGCACTTGACAGCCTACAATATTTAGACCAGATAGACACGTTTTGAGGCCCATTCTTGTCCCTTTCTCATCCATGCTTTTACTGATATTAATCATTGCCTCATTTAGAATGGTGAATTTGAAATTAACATTTAAGCCATGCCTTTCCTTTTATAGTATAATTCACAGAATCCTATCTTCATATTTTTTTCACAATGAAAATGAAAATAGGATTTATTGGAATACATCTAACTTTCCTTACAAAATTAGTTGCTTGGCTTTGCTGAAAATTGTTTTCTATTTTTTAAAAGCCCTTTTAATTTAAGCATTTGAAATGGGAGTTATTTAAGAACAAAAACCCAGTAACAAATGATTTTCTCTAAAATGCATAGATATGTGTATTGAAAAGTGTATTTATGGATTTAATTATAATGCTTACCAATGGAGGGAAAAATAATCACAAGATGTTAGAATGCGGACTTAGCCCAAATGCCTTTGTTTTTTGCACAATTGTTGTCACATTCATGCATTTTAACTATTAACAAGATTGCCCCATGGACCAAAAAGAGAGGGTGCTTCACCTCAACATTGAGAATGGGGCACTTTCCAGTCATAGCCTCCCTATAAGTGCAAAATATAAACCATGGAATTCATTATTTAATGGGAGAAGTTGGTCAGAAGTATGAGGCTAGGAGACAGGATGAAGACAGAACAAATTGTCATATTAGAAAAGTGGCAATGGAGGCCTTGGAATCCCAATTGCTATTGAACTGTGAGCAGATCATGTGGAGAGTGCTGATATGAGAGATGGCACCTGTGCTGGGTGCTGATAGATGTTCAGTATCTATATGTCTGCACAGCTGAAGTACTATTTACCACAAAAATATCTTTTACACATAGGAAGTTTCCAGAGAGTATTGGTCATCAACCTACTATAGATACTAGAGATGGGCACGAATTAAAAAAAATGGTGTTTCGTTTGTCGTTTTTCGTTTAGGGGGTCCGTTTCGGTTTGTTTCCGTTTTTTGTGAATTTTTGCAAAAAATTATTTTCATTTTCGTTCGTTTTGTTGCCATTGCGTTACCATTTATTTCATTTTTTGTGATTTTTTTAGCATTCAAAGCAGATCACTTGGATTGCCATAACGAAAACAAAACACACGACAAAATTTCTGGTGTTTCTGTTCGTTTCGTTTCATTTTAGAGACAAAATTCATTTGTCGTTTTGTTGCATAATGAAACAGAAAATGAAAATGGACACGAAAAATTGTTCGTTTCGTGACCATCTCTAATAGATACATCTTTACTAGATTTAAGGCAGAATTATTCCCTAGCCTCCACTGAAGATGCTTAAATTGAACCAAGACTAACCAGTACAACAATAATCATCTGCTTTACCAGGGTTGTTAAACAAAATTACTACAGGTGTAGCAGACCAGCTTAAATTAGCCTTAGTACTAGGTCTGTGTCTGTGTCTCTCTGTGTCTCTCTCTCTCTCTCTGTGTCTGCCTGACTATCTCTTTGTGTAGGGTGTGAATATGCAGAAGCAGTAGCCCAGATTTCCCCCCTGAGTGCTGTAAGACTGGAATTTGGCTGGAAAAGGAAAGACTTAAAAGGTCTCTCTGTTTGCTGATGGTTGCATAAATTATGATCCTTCAACCTATTGAATAAGTGATCACAAATAAAATAGATCAAAGAGGGAAGAAAGAACAAATGACATATTTGCCATCATTAGGCTCCTATTCAGTCCCCTTCTGATTACAGTGTATCCCAGCCTTAGGGCTCTCCAGCACAGCACAGGAAATTTGGGAGTCATATATTAGTTTTCTGATGTGTGTGATGGTTCATATAAATAAGTTTAAAAAGCCACGCTTGATCAGTCAGGCTGACCATATCAACGGACACACACACACACACACACACAAGCTTAACAGAAAGAGTGATCAAATCTTCACCTAGGCATTTGTTTTTGTTTGGTTAGCAAGAGGAGATAACTACCATATGGCAGAGATATGTTTTTATAGTGAAAGACAAGACATCCATAGATGTCCTCAGTAGAGATGGGCACGAAAGGAATTTTTAATTTGTTTCAGAAAAATGAAACAAAATGAAATAGAAATTTCTGCTTTGTTCATTTCGTTTTTCATTTCCCCATAGGAATGCATTGAAGCAATGAATTCCTATGGGATTGGGAAAGGTTTCCCTTGCAATTGGTGTGGGGAAACTACAGGCTTTTTCCCACCAGAAGCCAGTGCTGCCGATCAGCTGTAGCGCTGGCTTTTGTGGGGAAAGGATTTAAAAAGCCCACCCTTTCCTCTACCATTTTATGAGGACTCCTGCCTAGCTGTCAGTGGCTGGACCCCTTTAAACCTGGCCCAGTCGGTACCAGGGGCTCCCCCTGGTACCAATTGGGCCAGGTTAAAAGCAGTCCAGTGACTGACAGCCCAGCAGAAGCCTTCAGAAAATGGGTCAGGAGGAAAGTTGCAGTGATCCCGCTGCCCTCCCCACCCGTTTTCTGAGGGCTCCTGCTGAGCTGTCAATCACTGGACCCCTTTAAACCCAGCCCATTCGGTACCAGGGGGTCCAGCGATTGACAGCCCGGCAGGAGCCTTCAGGAAATGGGTCGGGAAGGAAGTTGCAGCAATCACGCTACTCTTTCCACCCATTTTCTGAGGGCTTCTGCCAAGCTGTCAATTGCTGGTCCCCTTTAAACTTCATCCAGTTGGTACCAGCGGGTCCCTCTGGTACTGACTGGGCCGGGTTTAAAGCAGTCCAGCAACTGACAGCCCAGCAGGAGTCCTCAGAAAATGCTAGGGAGGGGTGTTCCAGGGATCAAGCTGCCCTCCCTAGCATTTTCAGAGAGCTCCTGCCAAGCTCTCATTGGCTGGACCCCTTTAAAAATGGCCCAGCCGGCACTGGGGAGAACTCCTGGTAGCAACTGGGCCATTTTTAAAGGGGTCCAGCCGATGACAGCTCAGCAGGAGCTCTCTGAGAATGGCCCCGTGGCCAGCACGGAGCGCCTGCGTTGCCAACGGGGCCATTTTCAGAGGGATCCTGCCAAGCTGTCATCAGCTGGACCCCTTTAAAAACGGCCCAGTCGGCACTGGGGAGAACCATTGGTGGTTACTGGACCATTTTTAAAGGGGCCCAGCTGATGACAGGGAAGAAGGGTCTCTTTAAAGGGATCCTCCCTGCAGTGAATGACAGCACCAAGCGCCCACTCAGCACTGCCATCCGCTGCAGGGGAAAATGTCAAAAGATACCCCACTTCTTGCCTCTGCATGCAGAGGTGGGAAGCAATGTCTCTTTAAAGGGATCTTCCCCATAGTGGATGACAGCACCCGCTCAGCGCTGCCATCTGCTGCAGGGAAAAGAGACCCCGCTCCTCACCTCCTCATGCGGAGGTGGAAAGAAGGGTCCCTTTGAGGTGCTGGCCCCAGCCAGTGCCTCTCAACTGAGAGGCGCTGGCTGGGGGAGCTCCTTTCCCTCACCCCACAGTGGCTTGGAGGAAGATTAAGCACCTCTTTTCCCCAGCCAAAGTTGCACAGACACCACACACACACTACACACAAAATGAATAACGAATCAACGAATTGATGAAATGAATTTTTTCAAAAAATTGTTTAAAACAAAATGAAATGAACCCTAAAACGAAATGAACCAAAACGAACCACCATATTTTCAGTTTGTGCCAATTTCTAGTCTTCAGGCTGGGACCTCAGGAGTAAGATGAGACAAATCTTGAGGAAATCCCCCATGATGATTTGCCTGAAATTTTTCTTGGAAATAATTTCTCTTGTGTTAGATTGATTGAGAATGCTTGAAATTCTTATGGGAGAATGTGTGTGCCCATCACTTGTTCCAAGCTTTGGGGTGGCAGTCAAACTATTCACAGCAGGAGGTAGAGACAAATCCAGCTTTATTGAGAGGGAGAGGATTTACAGGTCTCATTCCCTCACTGATAACCCTCCCCTCCCCCAAAGTCTCATCTTTGTAGGGAGCATGTTTCTTTCATTGTCTCCCAAACAACTTTAGTCTCTTCATGGTTCCCAACTGAACCCACTAGGGATGAATGGGATTAGAACCATGGAATTGCCAAAGGTCCTGGCCTCAGTTGGTGTCCCCCAGCCCCCTTCAGGAAGGGGTTGTACCACATCCTGGATATGTGCCTGAGTGCTGAGTAGTCCCTATTTGCAGATGCTGCAGGTGTTTCCACTGACATGGTGCTGTCTTCTCCAGCCCCTCTTCTGCATAGGCATCAGTATATACATTATATACATGAGTGGTGGCAGCACTGGGGGGCCTTGCTGACCATGGTTTGTACACCTTGATTGAGGCCTTCTAAGTGTCAGGGTGGTATGGGTTCTTGCAGTCCCCTTGGGTATCCAAAGCTGCACTAGGACTTGGGTCCAGGGGTCCTTCTTGAGAACATATTGAAGAGGGCCAAATAGGCAGGCACCAACACCTCCCCTGCAACAGCCCAATAATTCTTTTCTCCCAAGCCCCCATTTCTGTTTGCTCTGACTTCAGTTTCCCCACTCTGCCTCCTTTGCCTCTAACCTTATAAACCCCCCCCCCCATTTATACAAGTTGTCCCCTCCTCCTGGTCCAAGTATACACTTTACCTTCACAGCTGCCTCTCCTTCTTGGGTGAACCAACCAATCTCAGCACTCACCTGAGGTCCAGTGGCCTCCATGTCCAGCAGGCCTTCCAGGAGGTGCCATGTGAAATCCAAGGGCCCAAATGGGATGCCAGCCATGATGACTTCCTCAGAGTCATTTTTTTAGATAAAACTGATTCAGATCAGTTGTGGTTTATGCTTAATTTATAATAGCTCCCAGGGATTTCATTCTGAAGAACTGATTACTCAACCCATGTTCCCTATGAACATGGGATCATGAGAAGGGGGAAGAATGCCGCAATCCTATAGATAACCATGTCAGCTGATATAACGGCATTACTCATTGATTTGTTTAGCAAGCTTCTGATAACACCGTGGCAGCCGTTTTTAGACCAACTTTAGTTTCTGAAAGATTTAATGAGAACATAACCTTAATTTCATTGGAACCAACAAATGAGATACAATTGTGATTAAGTTCCATTATTTTCAACTGAATTCAGTTACAACTAACTTTTGTGGGTTATATTCTATAGGTATATATTACAAGTTTACTTTACTGAACAGACTGGATATTTCAAAGTTTCAGACAAGTTGCCTGGAAAAAGAGTGACTGTCATTTACATAAAATTGCATTTGGAACCATACAGATAACACAGTGATTTGTGACAATCAGAAAACTGAGATAACCAAGTACTGAAGTATGGTTATCTTATTGCATCTGACTGAATGTATGTGTGTGTGTGTAATCACTTGTTCATCACTCTTCACCTTAGTATGCAATAATGATACTTACAAAACAGAATTGGTTAATAAAATAAAAATTCTTAATAGCATCTCTTTACAAAACAGAGTGATTTATAATAAGCAAGTTACAGATCAAGGCAGAATAATATTTCAAAAAACTGGACTGTATTACAAAGCATTTCTTCCAAACATCCATTTCTGCTGGATTATTGCTGAAAGATACTACTCATCAATCTATTTCAGAAATTTCTAAACTAATTTACAAACATCCATAAAATAGTGAAAAAAACTGCGTGCTTAAGAAAGGTGGTACGTTGTCATGCCTCTGGACTAAAAAGATGAAGATGAGAGCAAATGAAGAAGATCTCTAAGATAGCTGGATGAAGTTTACAGAGTCTTTTCCTTGATTTTAGCCAATTCTTCTGGATTCCTTTCTTTTCTCTCTGCTGTTTTCATTTCTTTTTTAATCCATGGAGGACTGTGTGATTTCTGTTATTGGATGGAGGAAAAAAGGCAATCCATATTAAAATAAGGCATATTAGCTATGTTTATCCGTTTTGCTTTCAAACTGAACTGAAATTCTCTCCAGTTTTATCCTCAAAGAAAGTAAACCATGTTGATGAACGGCAGTAAAAATGAACTAAATACGCCCACCCCCGTCTACACTAGCTCAATGACTCATCGCAACTTGGTGGTGTGATCCATATGAATGGCACGTTTAACTCAAAGAACAACAGTGACAAATGATAGAAAAGACAGGCCATAGAGAAGGGGGAGAGAGATAAAATTGGTCTGTTTGTTATTTCTTTATTTATTACTTGTTTATATAGAACTTGGGAACACAGTAGTTTATGTCAGTCGGTGGTTTTACACAAGCACAGAGGAAGGTGGTAGGTAAGACCTTAATTCTTCTGGTACCCTTTATCTATTCAATCGAATTTATTTATTTACTTAACTATTTTAAAAACTCTTACACATATCTACTCTCCTCAGAATCATATTTTATTGAAATATAATTTGAATGGGATATGCTCTGAAATGAGTATGCCTAGAATTGCAGTCATAAAGTTAGATTAGAAACAAGATTTCAATGAATACATCATGAGAGTGAAGCATACCCTATTTTATGTTGGCATTGTTGATTAAAGTATGTGTGTATATCTCAAAAGGTACATTGAAATTGTGTGTGTGTGTGTGTGTGTGTTTATGTGTGCTTTGACTACCACACAAAAGCTTATCTATTGTGCACAAAAATGCTGCAGACAAAATTGAAATTTTGAACAAGAAAATATCTAAAGAGCACCGCAATAACATTTGACAGCCAAATCAGATTTAATGAAATTAATACCTGCAAGTCTCGCTCTGTTTCTGCCACATTTAGTTGAGGAGAAGTTGAATTGTTTCTCTTTCCTAAACAAATCTTGCCATCCTGAAAAAGAAATAATTGAAATTACGCCATATACTGTAACTTGATGTAAATATCTATAATTCATAATTTGGTTCTCAGTTTTCTAGCACCATCACTATGCTGTGGAAATGAGCCCTGTAATTTAATGTAAGGTTTTAATTAATTATGTCCCAACTAAAGTTAGGGTTGTATTGCAGGAAATATGGTCCTTGGGTTTCTAGAAGAGATTAGAGACATCTTTTCTGTATTATTTGAGGAGAAGAGTAGAAAATATAAAGAGCAAGTAGGGGTGGTTGTTTTTTGTTTTGTTTTGTTTTTGTTTTTTTGAAGATACAACTGAATTTTGCTCAGGGGCAGATGTCTTCAACAACTATGCATGTGAGTCTCTCCCTTTAAATATTACAGAAAACATTCATACATACATGATTCATTACTTCCTATAAAATGCTCATTTGATAATTATGTCATAATTAAAAGAAAGGAAATTCTCTCTGGTAAACAAACAGTGAGCATCTCTGAGAGGAAAGAGTATTTAATTATTTCCTTTGCAAAAATGGATTTGCACATATTGAAGCAAAGTGTTCTGCTTATATACCACCCCATACCACTTCAAGTAGTCTCTGGATGGTTTACAGTTCTAATTACAGTAATGCAGGCTAAACATTGCACACACACACACACACACCCAGCAAGCTGGGTACTCAATTTACTCCATGTTACTTAATAAAAGCTAATTATTGTTTTTTGTGAAAGAGACAAATATATTAACTGGTGATTGACTGCAGTGCACTGAAGGCCCAAGCTTTTATTGGAACTACAGGGAAGTTCAATACTGCTTGAATTAGGATGACTATCTTCCTACAGGAAGGCATCTGAAATTAAAGTATTTTAACACTATTTTAAATGTGCATTTAGAATGTATTTAATTCTCAGCATTGTGGCAGGAAAAACCTAATAACATTAAAATGTCTCATGCCATCAAATGGTCAAATGATTATGTTTTCAAGCATAGAATACTATATCACACAGGAGTCCCATTTATTTCATATGTATGTATGTATGTGTGTGTGTATGTGTGTATGTGTGTGTATGTATGTATGTATGTATGTATGTATGTATGTATGTATGTATGTATGTATGTATGTATGTATGTATGTATGT
>JAHTLZ010000016.1:53374031-53406796 GCA_023846285.1 Phrynocephalus versicolor | reverse complement strand
TCTTCTTCTTCTTCTTCTTCTTCTTCTTCTTCTTCTTCTTCTTCTTCCTCCTCCTCCTCCTCCTCGAAAAAAAAACTCACATATACAGAATTTATTCAGAAACATGGGACCATCAGAAGCACTCCACATGCTTTCTATGGATGCCTAGGAATTGAATGATTATAACAGAAACCATGCAGATGCCATAACCATGTGAAAAAGTGATATTCTAATAACAGAAAATTGTTTGAAGTGTGCTCATCAAGTGGAGCAAAGCAACAGTTAAAGGCCCAAAGCCCATAATGGAAACATTGCAAGCAGCATAATAAGAGTCAAGTTGTGGTTTCTGACAGAAAGAGGATTTTGATTCAAATCCAAATGCTACTCCCAAATGGAAGGGAATCCATTGCCTGAACTCCTGTTGTACGACTTTATGCTTCTTAAGGCTGGTGACATCTAAAGATAGTTTTTCATCAACAAAGGATTTCTGATCACCCCAAGATCCCAAGTTTCCCTTGGATTCCCTTTCAACATGAGGAAATGATTGCAGTTTGCAAAGTGAAGGGCAAGTTTTAATTTCCAAAAAATATTGGCATTTTAAAATTCATTCTGCATTGTTGATTTTCTCCCTCTAATCCTTGGCTTTCAACAGCTTCCTGGTGATGAGAGTAATTCCACAAGAGTCTCAGAATGTTTGGGAAGGCACTAGAATGCTTCATTTGTAATAAAATTGTTGTAGCAGATCATGTCACCAATCTTACACAATGCAGGTTCTGATGCTGGAGTTCAGGCATAGACTCCTTTGTTGTACCGTAGTTTAACAGTTATGAAAGTCATCAATGTAAGTTACATACATTGATTAAGTAAGGCTAATCTAGTTGATATTAACAATCAGATTTAGGCCTATATAATGACCCTATTCACATATAATATTAATGTATGGTATTATGAATAAAGATGGGCACAGAACGAACATTTTTTCGTTTCCGTTACCGTTTGTCGTTTCCGTTACGTAACCAAATGACAAACGAAAATTGTGATGAAAATGAAACGAAATGAACAGAACCATGGAAATTGTGGTCGTTACGTTTCGTTTCTGTTAATGGCGACGTGCAATGAAATGAGCTGTTTTAAATGTTAAAAAACAGCCTGGACATCCGGAAAAATGCAGCAATAATTACTTATATTGTCTGATAATACCTACCAGGGGGGTTGGAGTCCTTAAAACATTTGTTTTTGTATTCTCCCATCGCGATGTATTTTTCTTTTCCCAATTAAAATGGATGTCACCACCAGCCACAAAATAGAGGCAAGCCATGTGACGTGGGATCATGTTCAACCAATAGCATGCCCAGGTTGCAGACTAGGCGGGCAGGTCTGGCAGCCACAGAGGGCATAAAAAGCTCTGGCAGCCCCCGTCCTCCTTGCAGTCTCTGGTGGGAGTTAGGGTGGGATTGCTGTCTCTGCGACTCTAGTAGCTTCAGTCCTGCAGCCTCCCTGTGTGCATGCGTGATGCATACCTCTCGGTGAGTACCCTCCCTTGCCCCACAGTGCAGTCACTCTGCGGCTGCCTTGCACCCTGGGCAACGCCGGCCGCTGCCTTTGCAGCCTCCCTGCATACCTATTCTATACTGTGTCTCTGCCAGCATCCATTTTTTTTAGTGTTTTCCCTCTGGTCTGGGGCGTTGGGGGATGCCTGCTCACGGAAATGCTTTAAAAATCACGCAAAAAGCAGGTAGAAACGACAAACGAAAAAATGAAAAACTGTAACAAAATTTTTCAAAAAATTCACGACAAACGGAAACGAACCGAAACAGACCTCTCAACAACAAACGAAAAACCAAAACGCCATTTTTGTGTTTCGTGCCCATCTCTAATTATGAAGATGAACTGCAGAGCATATCCCGAAGAAGGTCAAAAGCTTCTACGTTGATATTTGTTAGCAATTTACAGTGTGTAACTAACAATTGTATGTAAGTTGCTAAAGAGCTGTAACTCTGGTCAAGGCAAGTCAGGGATCAGCTGACTACAATATGCAATTAACAATGTATAAAGAGAAGAGCAACTGTGCTCAACACTTGATCTCTTGATCACTTGATCCTGATGATCCTGGCTGCTTCGTGTTGCTGCTGTTGGAGAACGTCCATGTCTGCAGAAGAAGGAATGCTGTTCTGCTGTATTGTGAGATGTTACTTTGCCAGTTATTTTGTTTTGTAAATACAAGTCTTCAAACTACTCTTTGTTGAATAAACTCTGCTAAAAACCATAAGAATATTAAATTAATTACACTTAAGCATAATGTTCACACTCTCAACTGAGGAATACCACAGAAAGTCACCCTACATGTACTGAAAATGATTTGTTAGACAATGTGCAATATGCTTCAGATAACAATGAATCTGAGTTTTATTTGTACTTTCAGTAGTGTACTAAATTTTAGCACCAACGTTTCTAGTTCAGTTTCCAAAGCAACTGTCATTATATTCAGAGACAGGCTTTTGCTGAGCTGTTGTGTAACATAAAAACTCTTGTGGCCTTATTTAAATAATGCATTTTACTGAAGAAGAATATACTCTGTTGGTAAGAATACCCTATCTATGTTTGCAGATTAGCAGTTAACAAAATACCAAGAATTAGAACAAATTAAAGCAAAGCTACAATTGTTTCTATCAGATATATTATTTCATTTCAATATTATATTGCAACACCTTATTATGTGTGGTTGTGAGTGTACATTACAGTAATTTGAGAATGAGTACGTTTGGCCTCCAACAGTCTAAAGATACATTTAATTACTATTGTGTGGTTTTATAAAAGCTACAAAAACCTCTGCTTCCTTTGTTTGGAGAACTGGGTTGTTACACTCATTTCACAGCTGTCTAAGCTGTAACCATATCACAGCAAGCAGCATCATCTAAGGGCCCCATCACATGGTTAATAAAAAAGCCGTGTTTCTTTTGGATGTTGTCATGTGACTGAAAATATGGTCCCATGGACCTAGTTAAAGTAACCACATTTTATATGTCCCCACATCTTTAGACTGTATCTAGAAGCTCTGAGGGGGAGTGGCAGCAGCCTGGCATGGGCTTAGAGGAGCACCCAAGGAGGGGAAGGACATGGTAGTGGAGGCAACAGGTGCTAATTGCCACTGGGGAGAAAGATGGAAAGAAAGGCAGAGAGGCTGCACACTTTCCCAGTGAGAGAACAGAGAAGGTGTGGGGTTGGGGTGGGGGTGGGGGAGAGGGATGTGGGGGTGGGAGCAAGGCTGCCGCCTTCGAGAAACAAGGTGGGTGGGTAGGAGAGAATATGTGTGTGTGTGCACACACATGTGCAATGGCTGTGTGTCATACCTCTCAAGTTTGGGTTACAGCTGCCCAGGATTGGAGGTGGCGTGCTGGCAGCTGAACCCTGCAGCTAGAGGGTGGAGCCTCATTCGCATACAGGGTTCCCAGAAGCCCTTGCAGTGGCTTCAAAATCTTCACTGTGACCTAAGTGTCTCAGCTTTCTAGGGGATGTATATACCGATCCAGATAGGTGGTGGAATGTGGGTTAGGGGTTGGGTGGGGAGAGGCGCTCTCTGGCAGGCCACCTGGAGGCAGGCCATGCTTGACCACCCAGAAGCATCCAGAGCCCAGCCGCCTGGAAATGCAGGACATTTGAAGAGAGGACTTGTCCTTTTAATCCTTGTCCCACAAGTGAGCCACCTCCTCCTTCTCCGTGCCTCAACTTGGCTGGCTGTCTCCTGAGCAAAATATCAGAGAGACAGCAGTTGGGGAAAACAGCAAGATAGAATATTGCCAACCCACATAAATGGTAAACAGATAACAAAAAGGGACAAACCTGGGTTTTCTGTGCCCCCACTAATGTTCGCCTCGTGTAAAAATGAACATTTCGAACCAGATCAAAAAGTACGCACTCTCTGACTTGGGTCTTGGAAACCTTGCTGGAACCTGGTTAAGTGGGCATTACCTTTTTTTTGGGGCGGGGCACAATATTTGGAGCTGGTTTATCAGTAAATTAGATCCAGATTTTACATATCGTGGGATAGAGCCCTAAGAGACAAACTTGGCAATATCCATTGTGCCACGAACTGCTGGATTTAAGATCTAAGAGCACCTTGCCTGGCAATATCCATTTAGCCATGTACCTTTGGACTCTAAGTTCTTCACTCAGGTATAAACCTGATGAGGCGTTATTTTAATCCATGAAAATTCATTTAATGTTTTATGATTTTGTCAAGATTTGTTACCAGTACAATTTGTATTTGTATGTTAAAATTTAATATTGTATGCTCTGTAACCTAATTGAGTATGTTTGTGAAGAGTTTCAATGTAAAGGTCAATATGTAATTCAGCTGGTACAGAGTAATGAGGTGATGATATAGTGTTACATGATCTCCAGCCCGTGCCTTGGAGGGAATCCTGAGTGCAGTGCGGCTCGTTCTCCTGGCTGTCTTGGAGGACCCGGGGGCTTGTGGACCGTGGCCGCCATCTCAGCTCCTTCCTGGGACTGCTGTGTGCCGGAGCTGCGTCCGATTGCCAATGCCAGGGTCCTGTTCCTTATTCCATCTGACTGCGGACGGTCCCCGTTGTTCCTTGCGATTGGGCTGGTTGCGACGAAGCCGTGAATCCTGGATGGTGCGCCGGCTGCCTGTTCCTGCTGCTGTCGGCGGCTCTTTCTCTCGCCGTGCTCCATGTCTGTTCCGGGCATGCCGCCGGCATTCTCCTTCCCGCCGCCCTATGTGGCTGCTCTGTACGCTGGCCAGGCTTGCTGCCTGGACCCGGTTGGACTGGCTGCCGGCCATCCCTGGCGGCTGGCTCTGTTGCTCAGGCGGTGGTTCGGCTGCCGGTGAATTGTTGGCCCTGGTGCTCGGGCGACAGTCCGGTCGCTGGTGAATCTTCAATCTTGGTGTCTGGGCAGCGGTTCGGCCGCCGGCGAACTGTGGTCCTTCCTCGGAGCGCCCTTCAGCCGCCTTCCAGGACCAGCGTTTGCTCCTGCTGGATCAGGGTTCGGGTGGCAGGTCGGCCGCCGGTGCTGGTCTGTCCCCCGATCGGTGATCGGGTGGTGGAGCGGCTGCTGGCAGACTTTGGCACCCAGGTGGCGTTTTGGCCCCCGGCATTCCACCATTCCGTCCCTCCCTTTGGACTCAGGTGCTGCGTGGCGGTTCTCTCCATCCCCTGCCATGCTCCATGGACCGGACTCCTTTTCTTAACATCTCTGCGCCTGGAGAATAGGGTCGGAACGGGGGGGGGGAGTCGCTGGGAGTCCCGTAATGGGAAGCCTAATGCTGTGGTCTGTTATTTTCCATTGCTCCCCCCCCATTTCATCCCATCTCTTACCCCTCCTAGCCCTTTAGCCCTTAGGGGGCTCTTTTACCATCGGTCTCTATCTGCCCCTTCCCTCCCCCCTCTCCCCCCTGGTTCTTTTCCATCTGTGCCCTGGTCTGCCCCTTTATTTTATTTTATTACATTTTATTTCTATTTAGTTTGATTATCTTATTTTGCTTATTTCGTTTTATTTCATTTTAATTTTGTTTTCTGGTTCATTTTACTCCCCTACCATAGGAAATTTGTTTTCTCTGCCAGGCTACTTGCTACTTGACGTGTCCTTGATACCAATTAGCTTAGCTCAGGAACACCTGGTCTATACCTCCTTTCCCCATTTCAAGGTGTTTAACATCTTCCTTTGGCAGCTTGTCCATTATGTTCGTTGTCTCTAATTTTCTAATCTGCCTGATCCCATTATTGTGTCATTTATTATTTGTACTGTTTATTCTTGCCTATTATTGTTCAGTTGGGACCTGTTATTAATTTTTCTTAGTTTGCCCCATAACTCTTATTTGCCCCTTACTTTATTTTATTCTATTTTATTTTATTTTACTTAGCTTTATCCTATTTATTGATACTGTTACTTTGTTTTGCTCTGTTTTATTTATTTTGCTGATGGTTTTTTATTTTAGCCCTTTGGTTTAGGATTTTGTTAGTCTTCTGTCAGGCTGTAGCTAACAGATATGTCCTTGGCACTAACTGGCTCAGCCCAGAATCACCTGGTTTCTTCCCTCTCCCAGGTGTGTTACATCTCCCTCTGGCAGCAGTTATCTATGTTATGTTAATTTACTGTATTATTACTTTGTAGTTTGTCTGCTTTGAGTTTATTTTGAGCTAGTTGTATTTCATTTGTCTGTTGAGCTTTTTTTTTTCTTCCCCCCGCTAGGTCACCATGTTCGCAGGGACTCATATACCAACCGTGTTGGGTCGTGGACTATACGCTAGAAGTCCGAGGGTTGGTCGGATAAGAAGAACTAGGGTCAGGCATCTTGCGCCTGTCCCGCGTTCTGACCCTCTGACTCACTGCCACATGCCCGGGAGCCATCCCACCAGAGCCTCCAACCTGTCCTGCCTCCTCCTTAACGCCAGGTCAGTCCATAATAAGACCGCCATCATCTTTGATACCATCACTGACGGCAGGGCCGACCTGGCCTGTATAACGGAGACCTGGGTGGACTCAGAGGGGGGGGCTTCCCTCACCCAGCTGTGCCCTCCGGGGTTCCTGGCTCAGGGAGTGGGCAGGTTGGAGGGCCAGAAGGGGGGAGGAGTCGCCATTGTATATAGGGAATCGCTTCACGTGACCAGGGCCTCGACATTGGTGATTCCAGGGCTTGAATGCCTCCACCTGCTGGTAGGACAGCGGGATAGATTTGGCATTGTGCTGGGCTACCGAGCTCCCCGCAACCCAGCACAATCCCTGCCAGATCTCGCGGAGTTCATCGTTGCTGCTCTGTTGAAGTCCCCCCGGCTTCTGGTCGTCGGGGACTTCAACGTGCATGCTGGCGGTGAGCTTGCCGGTGTAGCTCTGGAATTCATGGAAACCATGACGTCCATGAGCCTATCCCAGCATGTTTCTTGCCCTACCCACAGGAGTGGGCATACCCTGGATCTGGTATTTACCTCCATGTCGGGGGATTCACATCTGGAGGTGGGGGACATTGTTCCCACACCCGTGTCATGGTCAGATCACTACCTGTTGTCTTTTTCCCGAGCAATGGCGGCCCCTCCTCGCGGGGACCAACGGCCCCTTGTTTGGGCCCGCCCCCGAAGGCTTCTTGATCCGGCTCGGTTCCGGGAAGCCTTCAGGGAGCTTCCTGGTGCTCTGGCTGACGATTTGGCTGAGGCCCTGGCCAACCAATGGTTTGAGTCAGCTGCCAGCGCCGTCGACTGAATCACCCCCAAGCGTTTCCTCCGTGGCAGAGCTCGAACCTCACCATGGTTCACGGTGGAGTTAAGAGCGATGAAGCAAGAACGGAGGAGACTCAAGAGCATCTGGAGACAGAGCTGGACGGCGATGAATAAGACTGCTGTTGTGATCCAGACTAGGCGCTACTTGTGAGCAATCAGGGAGACTAAAAGATCTTTCTACTCCCTGAGAATTGGTGAGGCCTCGAACCGCCAGGCAGAACTCTTCCGGGTGGTCCGAGACCTCACCAATCCTAGTCTGGCTAGGCCTCCTCCTACTGATTTCAGTAGTGAGAATTTTGTAGTCTTCTTTAGATCTAAAATAGAGGCCATCCGTGCTGGCTTTGAATCCAGTAGCACTAGCCCTCCCTCGCCATCCCCAGCCCCTTCACCCCCCGCTCTCCTCAACTGATTGAGTTTGGGCCTGTTTCTCCTTTGGAAGCCTCCAGGGCTATTGCCCATTGCCGTCCCGCGACCACCCCCTTCGATCCTTGCCCATCTTGGCTCATTAAATCTGCCAGAGGGAGCATGCCCGAGTGGGCTGCTGCCATCGCCACCACCTCATTCGGCAAGGGGGTCTTTCCCTCTCATCTGAAGGAGACGGTGGTCAAGCCCATTTTGAAAAAAAACGGGATTGGCGTCGGACCAATTGGCCAACTACCGTCCGATCGCCAATGTTCCCTTCATGGGCAAGGTTATCGAGAGGGTGGCCGTGGTGCAGATTCAATCATTTTTGGAGGAACAGCGGTGCCTTGCTCCTTGCCAGTCCGGTTTCAGGCCTGGCCGGGGTACCGAGACAGCTCTGGTCACGCTGCAAGATGACCTAATCCGGGCGGCTGACAGGGGTTGCTCTACCCTGTTGGTTCTCCTGGATTTGTCAGCAGCCTTCGATACCGTCGACCACGGTATCCTACTGGACCGGCTCCTGGAGGTAGGGATCGGAGGCACTGTTCGCAGTTGGCTCCGGTCCTTCCTTCAGGGTCGGCTCCAGTATGTGCAGCATGGCGGAGAGTTGTCGGCCCCGTGGACACTCCCTTGTGGGGTTCCTCAGGGGTTGTCTCTCTCCCCCATGCTGTTTAACATCTATGTAAGGCCACTGGGTGGGGTCATTAGGAGATTTGGAGTGTGTTGTCATCAGTACGCTGATGACACACAGCTCTATCTCTCCTTCACCACTTCTGCAGTGGAAGCTGTCCAGTCCCTCGACCAGTGTCTGGAGGCGGTCATGGCTTGGACCAGGGCCAAAAGGCTCAAACTCAACCCTGAGAAGACCAAGGTGATGTTTTTCGGGAGTTCCCCATCTGGGTATGGAGGCCCTCTCCCCAGCTTGGAGGGTGTTTCCCTCCAGCTGGCGGAGAGGGTTCGGAATCTAGGCGTGATCCTGGACCCGGCCTTGTCCCTGGAAGCCCAGGTGGCTGCCGTGGCCAGGACCGCATTCTTCCATCTCCGCCAGATCGCCCAGATTCACCCCTACCTGGACGGGGACTCCCTGAGAACAGTGGTCCAGGCGCTGGTGATCTCGAGGTTGGACTATTGCAATGCCCTCTACATGGGGTTGCCCTTGACTCTCCTCCGGCGATTGCAGCGGGTGCAAAATGCAGCGGCCAGACTGGTGGTGGGTGCGCGTCGTTACGACTGCATCACCCCGGTCCTGGCCCAGCTGCATTGGCTACCCGTTGCCTCCTGGATGAGATTTAAGGTCCTGGTTTTAGTTTATAAAACCCTCCATGGCCTGGGCCTGGATTACCTGGCAGAGCGGATCGCCCAGCGGTCAACTTTGACCCGACCGGGTCGGCAGTCGCGGGCGCACTTGCTCCGGGTTCCAACCCCCCGAGAGGCCAGGCGATCCCTTACCCGGAACCGGGCCTTCTCGGCGGCTGCCGCATCCTTATGGAACAGCCTACCCAGCGAGGTGCGCTCTGCAGAGTCCCTGCTGGCCTTTTGTAGAGCGGTGAAAACTATCCTATTCCGCGAGGCCTTTGGTGACCTAGCTTAGCCCCCCCTTTTTTTTTTTTGCCGCCATCGACCATTGACCATTATGTCAGGATTTGATATAGTAGCAGTGTGGTTTGGAATTAAAGGGTGCTCCCCTGCTGCTGTTTTCTTTTTTATCTTATTGTATTGATAAGCTGGTTTATCTGTCGTATTGTATTGTATTGTGTTGTTGTATTCGCTGACTTGCTCAGCTATGTTAGCCGCCCAGAGTTCCCTTCGGGAAGATGGGCAGGATATAAATTTAATAATAAATAAATAAATAGATAGATAAATAAATTGAGTAGAAGTCTGTATATAAATAAGGAATTAGAAGTGAGACTTTACCTGATGTAGATCAGTTCATTCTGATGCTATGTGAGGTCAGCCTGCTCAACCTGTTGTAAGTCAGGTTATGCCTCTCTATATTCTTTGTATATTATGCTGTTATGTTGTCATGCTGTGTGTTTATGTTGTTTGCCAATAAGTGCCTAAACTTTTAATACAATTAAGTTCTCGTTTATACTCCCCTTGAGTCATTGTGCTTCTCTAACAATCTCCTATGCTTGCTCTTATGTACTCAGTAGTCAAGGCTGCATATCGTAACAGGGTTATGGGTCCAGGGGAAATTAACCCAGTGGATATTAATTGCAGAGAAAATTAATCCTAAAGATAATTAGTGGTAGGGAAAGGCGTAGCATCTTGTAAATCATATTAATTAATTATTTTTAAGTTAGAAAAATATTCCTGTGAAATCTTTGTAGTTAAATAAATGCCTTAATTAATATTCAAGCCAAGGTGTCTGTTTGATAACTGTTTTAGTAAGATTTTTTTCTTCACAGCTAGGCCGGGGCACATGAAAGAACTCACCCTATGTTTACATTCTTTAAAATTTATAAATCTGCATCAGACATCTACTAACACCTTAGAATTCATAGTTTCTTTTAAGCCTGGAAGAAAACACTTTACTACACTAAATTATGTTATAATTCACCACATGAAAGTTTTTACATAGAAAGTTAGGACATGTGAGTTTTCGGGTTCTACAGAAAACACATGAATGTGTGCCTTATTTAAATATAAAACATTGCAACAAATATTTAGACTGTAATGTCTGCAAACTTTCAAAGTCTAAAATGCACCCTGTAAGTAAGAAAAGTAACAGAATAATTAGTGATATTTTTGATTTGGTTCACATGGACTTAATTGGCCCATTGTGACAGAATTTGTCACCTATTCAGGTATTGCCTATTTTTGCATTTTTGTGCAAAATTTTGTTTGGCTCACACACATTTACTTCAACTTCACAGAATATGTCAGGCGAAAAAATTCCTCAGCCCAAGGAAGACATTTTCAGGATATTTGTATCAGACATTTCTCTGTTGTTCTGGGTCCCATATGAAGCACTTGGATATGAAGAAGTGAAATGAATGCAATACTCACCATGCTATTAAGACAGAAGTGGAAAGAACAATACTAGATTTTGAAACCCAAATGGCAACTTTCAAGAATCTGCATGTTTCTGAAAAACAGAGACTGGGACAGGAAGCTGTCCCAAAATTATTGCAGAGGGGCTGGGGGGTATGCCCCTTTTCAGTCATCAGCCCCCTATGCAAATTATGTATGCTATGACTTTACCGTGAGTGCCACGTTTCCACTATAATAACTTTGATTATTCAATGAACTGGAAGATTATGGTATCACATTTTGCACTGTTTACACTCATTTACATGCAAAAGAAAGAATGAGCAGAATCCTCTTGGTTGTGTTTGCTGGACTAAGCCAAGTAGCATAAATCTTGCCAGTGAACTGTAGGTAAGGAGACTATTTGTCTGTTCTTCCTTGTTTGAGTCTGAAAAGCAATAGGATTCTGGACAGTAGAGAAAACAATGGAACAGCAGTAGTCCTGTCTCTCTTCTGCCATCTCCTTTTGTAAAATAATAACACTACTCTACGCTTCATCTTTTTCCTAAAGACGTTCTGGCTTGGAGAAAATATAGTGTTCAGTGTTTGTTTTAATTCTCCTTGCGGAGTACACTCCATGAGATCTACAGCAGTAGTTCTCTCTCTATTCTGCCCTCTCCATTTGTAAAATAATACCCTAGAGTTTGCATTCATCTGCTACAGAATTTTAATCTGGACTTTCAGTCTGTATAATAGTATAAGAGGAAAAATACAATTTCTGGCCCCTGTTTTAGAAAATTAAAGCAAAGCTCCCTAGATGTGTAGTATCTACTTGCCAATCTGAGGATCTCAATAAATTTTTAGGGCCAATGACAAAGAGAGGGTTATATGTTTCCTGTGGCTGTTCTTATTAGCTCCACTTTGGAGTGATAGACAAATAAAGCATGGAAATGTGAGGGCAGAGAGAAGAGGACAGATGGATGAGGCTCTAAATCTTAGGGGCTATTGTTTTGTGTAAGGAGGAACTAATTCAACAGAGGGGCCATGGATTCCATGGAATTACCTCACAAGTGACTGATCATTGTAGAGAAAGCGGAGCTTCTGTCATGTTAAGAGCAACTTACTAGGTATGACTACTACTCAGTGGGATGAAAAATAACACCATCATATACCATGCCAATGCATTTGGTGAACACTATTTTAAACCAAATGTGAGAAAATATGAAAATGAACAGTTCTTTTCTTCAGCTGCTGGTACAGTTGCTATAATGCTATACCATAGCATGAGATTATAGTGACAGCAGAAAGGAATGTGATTCTCCTGGAAGTCCTTCGCAATATAAATATAATTTGGGTTTCTCAAAAAAGAGCACTCTAAGCTGGGCAAAAAAAAGCTTTTAAAATTAATAACAGTATTTACCCATTTCAACTAATAGTGGCAGCAATGTACTGCAAGAATGCTGAATAGACACATACACACATGCCAAGAGCTCGTAGAGGTGTTTCTGAGCTCCCCATTCTTCCTCCATCAGCTTGCAAATTTGGAAAAGCAAAATGGGATATAATAGTTCCACCCCTTACATAGGCGTCAAGAAATCTAACACTTCACATGCACCATTCCTGTACAGACCTCCTTCTTTGTGAGATATTTCGAGGCAAAAGCTGCCTAGAGAATGGAAAGTAAGTGGATTTCTTCTAACATATACTGAGTTTACTTTGAACGCATAATCAATTTCCAATAGGAACTTGTCTGTGCCCATTTCTATTACCGGTGCTAAGGCCTCTGCGATTAGTTGCTTTATGTTCTCATCCTGTTTCTCTGGTACATTCTGTATTCTCAGGACATATTCTGCCTTTTCCATCTCCATAATTATTAAACAGTCCTCCATTTATATTTGCTTTACATTGCAAACTTCTACCTGTGTTTCCAGTTTTACAATCAATTTCTTATTATCTTCTGTCTTATGTTATTTTCTACCTGATTATGTAAATTTCCAAGGTTGGCACCCAAGTTTTTAACCTCTCTAATAAGTTCGTTGATAATTTCACTTGTTTGGTCAATCGAGGTTTGCCTTTGGAATAATTGGAGATTATTTTCCTGAAAATTTTCTGTCATGATTTTTTCCAAAGAAGTTTTTTTCTGCCGATTTGTTGCCCATTGTTGTACCATCTGGAGAGCTTTGGGGTGTCACCTGGTGTGTCTGCTGTGGTGTAGTTTTCTTAGAGCTGGGGGCTCTAGAAGCCATCCTGCTTATAAAACCACTATAATTTTTCACTCTATACCCCAAACCAATATCAATATGACAAAAAATAACAATAACTACTAATACATATGCAATGACAAGCTGCCTAGATGCCCTAAGCATATCCGATTTCACCTGATTTTGGAAGCTAAGCAGGGTTGGCCCTGGTTAGTATTTGGATGGGAGACCACCAGGGAATACCAGGCACCATAGACGCCTGGAGTATTCCTGCCAAGAAAACTCCATGGATATGGTGTCATGACTGTAACGACACAACACAAACACAAACACACACACACACACAATGGCACAATAATAAAGGCCAAGCAGCTCCTTTAAGAAGTGCTTAACCACCAGGCACTCCTTATAAATCTATTTTAAGTTGCTAAATAACTATGTAAAGTTCTTTTCTTTTCTCCAGCAGATGTCTCTCTTATTCCCTTTACTCATAAAAGTCACTCATTTCTAAAGACTCCAAAATACAAAGAAAGAAGCAAAGAGAAAGAGGGAGAAAAAATAGAAAAATAGAAAAATAAGAGCAAAGAGGGGAAAAAATTGTGGTGGGATACTCAGAGTAATCCCCTCTCCAGTTAGTAATGAACTGCTAGTAGTAGTAGCATTCTCCACAAAAGTTCAGTTTAAGTTTTATTACGTATATGCCTACAGAACTGATTTTAGGATTCAGACTGCTCACACAACTGGCTTCTGAGGCTGAATTCTTGATGAGACAATAGCACTATCCACCTTTTTTTCCCACAGCATTCAAGTAATCCTCAGTCTGTGTATGTACATGGGGAGGGGAGTAACAAAATAAGAGTATTGTCTTCTTATTATCCAAGCCAAATAACTCCACATTTATGTTGACTTAAAGCTCCCTTGGAACAGTTGAAATTGGAATCAATTAAAGTTTGTTAAATCTAAAGATATAAGTTCAATCTCTCCCCCTCTTTTTCTCAGTATCTGAATTGATTATTAACAGCTTGCTTAGAAAACAGCGACTCCTCTCCTCTATCCCTTTTCTCATTCAATTCAAAGCTGGTTAGCAGGGGCTGTACCTTTCAAGACAATTCAATACAGTTCAGTACTTAAAGTTCCCAGCTCCCTCTGTGATCTTTCCTTCATCTCAGCTCCATTCTCCCATTCTAACATTTAAAATTTGCAAGGAAAGGTCTGGGAGTATTTAAGAGCGTTTATACACGACCCCTAAGCTCCGCAGCAAATGGCTGCAAGCTCTGGAGCTTAAAAATGTTTCCCCACCAGCTCCGGAGCCAACAGAAAATTAAGTGCGACCCTGCCCACCTAAGCGTGACCCAGCACACTTTTCTTGTACCTGCTCTTGGGAGGTGAAAAATATTTGATGCGGATGTGCTGGGCTCTCCTCTCTTCTTCTTCTTCTTCTTCTTTTTTTTTTGCCTCCCGCCCCTTTAAGAGAAACCAGGAATTGACCGGGGCTTTGACCGGGGCTCGGAGCAACTTCCACTGGCACCGGAGGTAAGGCTTTATTCTTTTGTCCCTTTTAAAGGCTTTTTTCCCTCCCTCCCCTCACGCAGCCAGCAGCCAGGACGTGCAGAGGGGGTGGGAATGCAGGGAGAGCAACAAACCCTCAAGATCTCTGGTCCGAATTTAAGGGACCAGCAGATCTTAGGGGTCGTGCAAAAAGGCCCTAAGAAAAATCCACAGAAGCAGATATCTATTTTAGATAAATGACATTCCTTGGCAAATGAGGCAACAGCAAAAACAATATACATCACTGGTGAAATTCCTGAAAGGGAAGTCTATTAAATATAAATGGTTGACACAGGAGAGATTATTTTTACATTCCCTGGAACAAGGAGGGAATTTAAAAGAAGGAAAGGTTAAAGGATAGTCAAAAAAGTAGTCATGATGGATAAAAAGATCCAGGTCTTCTCAGCAAACATAAATGGCCTTAATTCAGCCCAGAAAAAAGAAGAAAACATTTTATCAATTAAAGAGACTAAAGATATGTCTACAAGAAACACATATCAGGAAAAAGGATGAACATCATCTAAAATATCTGAAACTTGGGGAAGTATTTATAGCATCTTACCTAAAAGAAAAAGAAAAGAGGGGTTTGGTGATCTATGCTAAAAAAGAATGGAATCCAGAATTAGTCTTTGCCTCAGATAATGCTAGAATTCTAATGGTAGAGATACACAGAGAAGGCAAGAAAACTTTAATTGTAAACATATATGCACCTAATGAAAAACAAAGTTCTTTTTATAAGCTTCTAGAACAAGAACTGGTCAAAGCCAATCAGAAGGAATATATGATATTTTGAGATTTCAGTGCAGTTGAAGAAAAAAATAGACACAAAATCAGAAAAGGGGAAGGGAAAAGAAGGTAGGAGGCAGTTAATCCCACAGAGTTTTCTACAGACAGCAGAAGAATTAAGTTTGGTAGAAGCATGGAGAACTAGAAACCCCACTGGTAGAGAGTTTACTTTTTAATCACATAGACGTAGATCATCATCAAGGATAGATATGTGTTGGGTATCAATCAGTCTCATGAGGGAACTTAAAGAAATTGATATTTTACGCAACACATTTGCAGATCACAGCTCCATTTTAGTTCGGATAGGACTTCGAAGGAAAAATCCCAAATGGAAACTTAATACCTCTCTACTTAAAGATAAAAAATTGGTTATACAAATTAAAGAAGAACATATCTCCCAACACGCCGATGTGTGTTGTGTGGGATGCTGCCAAGGCAGTTGCACGGTGAATCTTAATCAGGATGGCAGCAAAGAAGAAGAGAGAAAAGCAGAAATAGGAAAAAGAAGTAGAAAAAGCAATATAAGAACTTCAGAAAGTACTTAAACAAACAAAAACAAAAACCAAAGAGGAGATTAGAGCAAGGCTTAAAATGAAGCAACATCATTTAAATACACTCTGGACAGAAGAAGTGGCAAAAAAAAAATGAAGTTTGCTCGGGTAAACTTTTTTGAAAATGCGAACAAGCCAGGGAGGTGGTTAGCCTATAGACTGAGAAAAGAAAAAGAGAGGACTTGTATACAAGTCTTAAGGGATAAAGACATGACAAGCATAGATCTTACAAATGTTAAAGAAATATGGAAACAGTCCTTCAAACTGTTAAACAAGCTTCTCATGTAAAGTTTTAACTGTGCAAAGGCACTCCTGGCCACTGCCAAAACCTGAGTATCCAGGCTCAAAGATCAAGCCAGCATCACACCAAAGCTGTGGACCTGTGTTTTCACAGATATTATTTATTTATTATTTGCCTTTATAAACCACCTGACTTTCTCATTGGGAACTCTGGGTGATGAACATCATAGAAAAATAAATAGGCAATAAGGTATACTGCATAACAGATAAAAACAGATAAAAAGACAAATAAACTGGCAAAAGCAAACAAGCAAATAGGGAAACAAACAAGTAATGAATCCAGGAGCACTCCAAATGATGCCATATGCTTTCAGAGGTAGTGTAATCCCATCCAGCATAGGCTGTAACTCTGTTCCTCACTTTGCTTTTTGACTGACTAGGAGTGCCTCTGCCTTGTCTGGTTTACATTTCAGTTTATTCACCCTCATCCAGTCCATTATTGTCACAGACACTGATCTAGAACTGAAAGAGTTCCTTTGAATTTAGATGAAGATGAGGGATAAAAAGTTGGGCATCATCTACATACCAATGACAATGAACCCTTAAACTCTAGACCAGGGGTGCCCAAACTTTTTGTAAGGAGGGCCAGATTTGGTGGCTGAGAATGTGTCAGGGGCCGGTTGCTCCCCGACCCTGCCATCCCACTGCAAGTCCCACCCATTGACCCATAAGTGAAGGAGGGGGAGGGACGGGTGGGCCAGTCAGCCGCAGGCCACTCAGAATGGCCTGATGGGCCGGATTTGGTACCCAGGCTGGACTTTGGGCAGGCCTGCTCTAGACAACCCAACCCAGCAATTTCATATAGGTGTTAAATAGCACTGAGAAAAAACAGAACCCTAATGGGTCCCACAGGCCAATGGCCAGGGTGTCAAACACAGTCCTGGATTCTCTCCTCCAGTAAGGGCCAAAGAGAGTGCAAAACTCCCATCCCAGAGAGATACCCCACAGAAGGATATTATGGTCAATGGTATTCAAAACTGCTTAGAAGTCCAGAGTCAAAAGGGACACACTCTCCTATTAAGTCCCTGATGCATGTTGTCTGCCAAGGCAACCAAAGCAAACTATATACTACAAGTTACAACTAGACCAGAAACCAGATTAAAATGGTTCTAGATAATTTGTTCCACCAAGGAACCCCTGGAGAAGCCACAATTCACTCCAGCACCTAGCTGAAGTATGGAATATTAGAGACTGGCCAGTATTTATCCAATGTCATAAGGTCCAAGGAGCCCCCCCCCCAATCATGTTATTACTACAGCCTTTAAGCTTTCATCTCTTCAAAACTATAGCCTTATTCAAGGTCATTTCCAATCCTGAGTAACCCAGGTAATCATGAGCTGCATTTCCCAGAAGCCTTCACCACTAGCTGTGCTGGCCAGGGTTTGTGGGAATAGCAGTCCCAGAACAACGGGGGTACCCAAGATAGGGAACCACTGCTATAGAGTTTTCCCAATGAGGATGACTTTCAGCATAAATGCAACAGAAATTCTCTTTTCCCCCTCTCTCCACCTCACCCCCAATGTCCTAGTAAGTTTGCTACAATGAGATCCTGGATCCTCCAGAACAGATATTCAAGGGAATGGAATTATTCCGGCAACATCCCTTCCAGTGTCTCAGAGATGTCGCTGAAGAAGCCCGAACTGAATCCTGAAATATATATGTCTATAAGATGCAAGGGTATCTAAAAATCTGTTGATTTCATGCACACTTCATTTGCACATAAAACATCTTAGGTATCTGTTATGGTAAATGTGATTGAATTCACTAGGTATATATCCAGGGGTTCATGATAAAGTTACATCCATCTTTCACATGGTGATAAATCCATGCCCTGAAATATAATTGCAATATTTTGGTTCTATTTCCAGAATCTTATGTTACAAAAAGATGATCTTATTCGAGTAAAACATATTGATGTCGGCAGTTCTGTTTATAATTACCAGGTATCTTCATATTTGTGTACTTACTTTTTTAAAAATTACATTCACGACAGAAAAATTATTCTCTTTATACAGAGACCAGAAAGATAGAGAATATATAAGCTGTGAAGTGAGACATTAAACTAGCTGGAACAGAAGTGTGGCTTATGCCTTTAACACATTATTCCTTCTTGATCAGTTTAGCATGCTGTTTGATCAGAAAATAAGTATCTAGGTGCAAAAACTCTAGTGATGAAATATGCAGCTTGATCAGTAAAGTACGTAAAAATAAAAAAATAAATCCAGCAGTTCCAGTAGGTAGCTAAGCCAGTGAATTATACAACACAAGCTGGTGAGGTACACAGCTGGGAGCATAAATTATGACAGTGGATCAGTCAAGTGTGCATCTTCATTAAAAAGAATTTGGGAGGAAAAAATAAAACAGTAACTTTCAGCATGCTTCTTGACTATTAAACTATGCAGTCAGATCTTTACACTGCAACAATGGGACTACAAAGGTATTCAGCTAAATCAATAAAGCAAGACTTTTCTTAAGTAAATGGCACAGTGCCGACCAGTGTGATCTCATGCAACCTGTTTATGAAGATGAACAGGAATGAAGCAAGTCCAAACTAAATGGGTTCCGGGAGACCATTAGAAGCAGGAGATGGAATTTTCAAACTCAAAGACAATTAGTAAGCAAAACATGACTTTTGAGCTACCCTCATTTCCATAGGAATATGGAGAATTTCCAAGGCAAGGGTTAGCCATGTGAGTGTGATGCGGCAAAAACAACAAAGAATCATGTGGTACCTTGTAGGTTCACACTTTTTGTCTAAATGTTTGGAGATGTCCACATGAAACTTCATCTTTTTTTGCCATTTGGTTAGGTTTCTGCTTTTCGGTAACTTCATGTTAGTCAGACACAACTCCTCTTTCACATCACATTTTAAAACAAATAACAACGCTTTAAAATTACAACTGACAGACTCCCCCACTCTGGAAAGGCCACTTTCATTGTCTTAAGTAATTTTTAATATTCTGCAGAGAAACACATGACCTAAAAAACCCAAAAGCTATTTTTCCATGAACTTTCATGGACTTCATCAGATGTATGCAGTTTTATTCAGTCTAGAGACTACTGAATGACAATTCATTTGCAAACTCCAGTGCATACCAAGAGCTTAAAATTTGGGATAAGAGGTTCTTGGCATGTAAAGTAGATTAGTTGATTTATCTAGTGGTAGACTATGGACTCCTCTGTAGGGAATCCCATTTCACAAAATTCACTTTCTACAGAGTTACAAACTCTGAAGGTAACAACAAGGTACCCATATGCCAACTTCACCTTAAAACTTTAGACACATCTCCTTAGCATCAATAGGTAAGGCTTTAGCCTAAAGGACAACCATTCCCAAACCTGTCAACAATGACTGGGATCTGAGTCTTTACTGTGCCAACAAGTCTGAGCCTTCAAATCCCACTTGAGGTTAAAACAACAAAATAAAAGGAATGTATTGAGGAAATACAGGTTTAAAGGAAGGAAGGTTTTGTTTTCCACATATAAGTTTTTTGCTTTTGAAATTTAAATATAGGAAAGTTAAAACTCAGCAAAGTTGTCACTGGAAAACAAAATCAAAATTATACATATCAAAATCAACTCATTTGAAAGACGGTGTTGGAGGAGATCCTTGGAGATACTATAGCTTGTCAGAAAGGAAGAAAAGTGGATGTTCAATCAAATCAAGTGTGAACTCTCACTAGAGCAAAAATGAATAAACTGAGGCTATCCTACCATGAACATTTAATGAGAATAAAGAACTGAACAATAAAGTCAGTACTGCTGGGAAAAGGGGAGCAGTAGTAAGAAAGAAAGACCTAACATGAGACAGATGATCCCAATAAAGGAAGCTACAGAAACTGAGAATAATTTACTGGAAAAGAAAAAAAATGCTAGGAGGAAGGACAATTGGGAGAAAGAACCTAACACAAGATGCTATTGGTTTGGAAGATCTCAGAACAGCTGTTAATGACAGGACATTTTGAAGAGCATTAACCCATATAATCACTGCACATAAGAAGTGACATGGTGGCATATAACATGTCTTGAGTTTTTTCTTAAATACCAGACAATTGTATTGTGAGAAGATGGGTGAAATGCTTGAAACTATGACAGGATATTGGCATCAGAGGGCTGCTAGCATCTAGTAAAACTGTCCCCAGCCACATAGCAAACATCCAATTATTCCACAGTTTAAGTAAGAATAGAATAGAATAGAATAGAGTTTTATTGTCATTATGCATACACAAGATATGCACAACAAAATTAGAGTGCTGTTCCACTACACACTCTAAACATACAAAACACATAAAACACATAAAACACCATACAAAATATTAAAAACTCTTAAAATTGTTTACAAAATTTAAAACACTACTTAAAAACTGATTAAGATGGTGCTAAAACTGTCTCATTTAACTTGGATACCACTCTGTGATAAAAACTGTTCTTTAGTCTATTTGTCCTTGACCTAAGAGTCCTGTATCTTCTGCCAGATGGCAACAGTTCAAAAAATTGGTGGCCAGGATGCGAAGGGTCTCTCAAAATTCTAGATGTCTTCCTTGAGCATCTGGAGTTGTATAATTCATCCAAAGGAGGAAGAGGACAGCCCACTATCTTCTCAGCAGTGTTTATGACCCTCTGGACTGCCCTTCTATCTGCCACTGTGCAACTGGCGAACCAGACACAGAGGCAGTAAGTGATAGTGCTTTCTATAAAGCCCTGGTAGAAGGTTACCAACAGTTTCTTAGACAGTTGTTCCCTCCTGAGAAGTCTCAGAAGATATAATCTCTGTTGGGCCTTCTTAACCAGTGCTTCAGTGTTGGCACTCCAGGTCAAATCCTCCTGTAGAATAACTCCTAAGAACCTACTAAGTATAACTCCTAAGAAAGTTAGCTTTACAATATTTGTTTTGTATTTTTTTTAAAAAAATCCAGAACTAAAGCCTGTTTGGCCAGGAAAGAGTTTAAAATTTCTCATGAGAGTCAGCCATGATCAACATGTCAAACCTGGAACTGATTTCTCCTTTGAAGATTGGTGTCAAATGCCTGGTCTCAGAAAGCCTGGGAAAACATTTATTGAAAGCAAATACAAATATAACTGCTCTGTCCTTTTCTAATGCAGAAATACTGATACTGTACCAACACAACTGCTCTGTGATTTTCTAATGCAGAAATGATTTTAATGTGTCTTCTAAAATTGTATGTTAATTCCATGAAAATACATCCAAAAATGTCTCTTTCTGGAGCAGTGCCACTTAATTACTTTATTTAAATGAAGCCTGTTATTTTCAGCCTTCACAGAAAACTCGTCTTTTGACTTTGTAAGGTAAAACGTAAAGGTTCCCTCCGCACATGTGTGCTAGTCGTGTCCGACTCTAGGGGTGGTGCTCATCTCCGTAGTCAAGCTGAAGAGCCAGTGTTGCGCAAGTCCATGGCCACATGGCTGGCATGGATGCAAGGAAACACTGTTTTACCTTCTCCCTTTTTATGGTGGTACCTATTTGTCTACTTGCATTTACATGCTTTCAAACTGCTTGGTTGGCAGGAGCTGTGGTTATCAGCAGGATCTCGCTCTGCTGCATGGCACCCAGGATTCAAACCACGAAACTGCCAACTTTGCAGTCAACAGTTTCAGAGCCTTAGTCCAATGAGCCACCACAGGACTGTGTACTGTCCTCTAAACATCTGGCTCTAAGTATTGCAAAAATGTATCTACGTTGCAATGTTCTTGCTGGTTAGCTTGTTCTAAACATGTTCAGCTTATAATAATCACTGTTCAACACTTTTGAAAAGGCCTTTTTTTTTTTGAGGAGCAGCATTTCAGCCTCTGCAGCCTAGATTCCTTCAAAAGGAAAAAAAAAGCAGATGTAACAAATATATCTTTCAATAAAAGCATGACTATGCTTTTCAGTTTATCACATTTGTTTTAAATCTGAAAATGTTTAAGGCCATTGGTTTCTATAAGAAGGTGGTGGTGGAGGAAATAGTTTTAGTTTTTAAAAATTATGAGACCCTGCTGTGCAAACTTTCTCATGTTTGGCACAGAGCAAGAGCAGACTGTTTGCTATATCTGTGCCACATTTGGTGCTAATTCAACATCCAGTTTTAAAGTTTGGGTTTGGGCTGTCCCCATTTTTAGAATTCCCTTGTAGGATGTTGTTTTGTCCTGCCAGTACATTAACATGTAAATTGTCACTGTTGTAACTTCCTATGCTTAATTTCCCTCTAACTTTACTGTCCAGAATCCCACACTATGATATAGACATAACATGAGTAGTGTTTGTATACTTGACATTCTAGTCTAGATAACACTTGCATCTGATGAATGTTCACAAAGCTTGTGCTATAAATAGCATGTTACTCTTTAAGATGATACAGAAGTATTTTTAAGTCTAATGAAAATGTTCAAGAAAAACTTTCTAATTAGGAAAGTTGTCCTTTGACTATCATTAACGTTTGTGAAACAGAAATCCTTGAAAATGTCCAAATACCAGAGGACATTCTTATTAGTTTTGTTTCCTAATTTATTTGAAGCAAAGATCCTCTGAGATCTGTGGTTACTCATCATCATCCATGGAACTTGATTTTCCAGGTCCTGTTCTAAGGAGAGCATTCATGACTGGTGGAGTTTTTCAAATTTGTTGCCCTCAACATGTACAATGCTGCCAAATCCAGAAATCGAAGGAATGGAGCTAAATAACTCTCCTTGATCAATAGTGAACATACATGCATTTGTAATATCTAAATAGGCATTTGATTGCATGACCTCCCATGTGCTTCTACTAGAAAAAAATGCAGTTGTTCATGGTGCTTTATTTTTTTCTTAATATCAACTCTAACTGCTGGTGTAGTGCTCCAGACCTAAATCCAATATACCACTGGACATTGCTTCTCAACCTTGGGGTCTCAGCCTCAGGCCCAGTGTGTTAGTTTTCGACACCTCCTCAATTGATCTTCCAGTCCCAGCATCAGATGTGGCTTCTCTACCCTATCCTTTTGGATGATCTCTCATTTGACAAAAAGGTAGGGCAGAAAAGTCTGATTTTGTTCATGACTGGGAGATTAGCCAAGGATGTAGAAAAACAAACCAAAGCAAATAAATAGAGACAAAATAATTACCACATTCTTGAAGGTCTCATAAAATCTACAATAAAATTTCTTCTCCTCATTGACAGAGAGAGAAGGGGGGAGGAGAGAGAGAGAGAGAGAGAGAGAGAGAGAGAGAGTAGTGAACATGGAAGCAATCTTGTGACATATTTACTTCAATATACTTGCATTAAAAGAACTGAGAGTAAAAAATCCATTTACTAATTATCAAAATCCATTTAATAATGCCATTTACTGTTAGTAAATGGTAGGTGTAATTCACAAGGTTGCACTTGTTCCTCTCTCTCTACCCTCCCTATCACACCATTTTCTTGTGTAGAGGGTTTGAAGGGAGAAATTTACTTATTTGCTTGCTTGGTTGCTTAATTTGCAGACTCACAATTTGAGTCTTTTTTGTCCCTCAGAATCTGTATCATTAATTATTTCTGGTTTGATTGATACATCTACCTATCTTCTCTGAATTAATCTGATTTATATGGAATTCAGACAAGCATCCAGACTCCATTTCATTAAAGAACAATTTTATTCCCATAAGAAACTAAAGAACAGCTAAAGTTTAGTTTAAAAACTTGGCCAACCTCAAATGGGAATTGTGACAATAACCACTTTCCTCCTGTCAACAAGTCTGCTGAGCCAAATGGCAAAAGGTGACGGATCAAGTTATGAAGCTAAATGCCATGGGTACTTAGAAATATGTGCATGATTCGGTCCATTGCTCCATGTCCTCGGCCACCAAATGATTAATGATTGTAAAGGATGAGCTCACTGCAGGAACATGCTAGAAATAAATAAAATGATTATCATTTTTGTCCTGTGGATAAAGGTGACTGAGGACAAAGAGCTAGAAATCTGATAGGAGGTAATGAATTAAATAGTTGAAAACAAATCAAATTATTTTATAAAATATTGGATTTGGTTTCTCCTCTTCCATTAATTCTTGACAGTAGGCAATACTGAAAGTTAGGGGATCACCCTCCCAAAGACTGATTGATGAAGACAATACTGCATGCTGTACTAGGAGCTGTTCAATCTGTGAAGGATTTAGTGACTGTTGCTATCATTCCATGTATTGTATTTAAAGTAACAGCAGCTTTTGCTGGTTTTCTTCTGTGATCCAATACATGGATGCATTCAAGAGAAATTTTGAAGGCAAAAGGAAAAGGGGACGGCAGAACATGAGATGGTTGGACGGTGTCATCGATGCAATCAACATGGATTTGACCAAACTCTAGGTGGCAGTGGAAGACAGAAGGGCCTGGCGCGCTCTGGTCATTGGGGTCAGGAAGAGTCGGACACGACTGAATGACTGAAAAACAACAACTGAACAGGGGGTTGGACTTGACAGCCTTACAGGCCCACTTCCAATTTCATTATTCTAATATTCTAATGATGTGGGAAGAACCTTCATAAAATTGGCTTTTTATTTCGGAATACAAATTTTTAGTATGAGTATGTGCAAAAACTGAGCTAATAAAGTACTTTGTGAACTAGTCAAAGAACACTCTTGAAGATTTATATGAAAGGATGCTTCACAGGATTATTATAATAAAAATGTTCTCCTTTCCTTACCCTATCACTCAAATACATTCCCTGTTTTGTTGAGACCAGTATGACTTTAGCAATTGTTATATTTTCAAATCTCACGGAGTGTGAACACTCTTCTATGTAAATGTGTGGGTGGGCAGAGGAGAAGTGATCTAACCCATATAGCTGTAAATTTTGAAATAATAAAGGCTGAGTGTAAGAGAAATGGTAAGAAATGCTACATAGCAGTGAGCTCTTCCAAGACATCTCTCACTGCGTAAAAGGGATTTAAAAATTAAAATTAAAATTAAACTGAGAAAATCCCATGGATTTCTAACATAAATCAAATTGTTACATTGTGTTCTGTATGGACATATCTCAAGAACCTTAAATTAAGGCATACTTTAATATGGCCACACAATATTGAGGTGTCAGCATAATTCAGAAGAAAATGCACACTAATCTGCTGTTTCTTTGTTCAGTCTTCTATTCAGCTGCTAATGTAATTAAATGATGAGTTGTACATTTTCAATATAGTATTCTTTAATATGGTTTGGGCTCATTAATTATATATTGTTTCCCTATCTACACTGTTTCTTCTGGATCATTATCAGAAGCAGACATTCAATGAGAAATACTAACTCAAAGATATTCACACTTGGTCCTACTTAACTGCCATTCATCTTCAGATTAAACTACATATAACCTTTAAAAAAACCTTGAATACATTGCTTTTTTCTAATGACAAAAGAATAGGTTTGACCAGGGTTGGGGACTTGAGTCTATAAAAAACATTTAACTAACACTGATTAAAACTTTCTTATTCTTCCATTTTAGGTTTTAGGGCTCCATTTTGTGCTGCTGAAGCTTTTGGAAGTCCTTGAAGTTTAACAGTAAAGTAATCACTAGAGATGGGCACGACTCGGGAAAATGACGTTTTCGAGTTGTCGTGTGTCGGAGGCAGCCCATGTCGGCTCATTTCCGTTTTTCGCGAAACTTCGCAAAAATTAGTCAGTTCGTTTTTTCGTTTTTTCGTAATCATTATACTGGTTTTGGGGGGGTAGCGGGCTCCTGGAGGCACCTCTGTGGGGTGGGTGCCTCCTCTGGCCCGCCATAAAGGGAAAGTGGGCTCCTGGAGGCACCCGTGGGTGCCTCCTATCCTCACCCACTTGGAAGGGACAGCAGCAGCAGGCTCCAAGAGACCCCTCAACATGGGGGTCTCCCCTTCTCACCTGCTGCTGCTGCAAAATGGCATGCATAACCATATGGATATGCATACCATTTGCAGGCAGTGAGACCAGCTCAAGCACCTGGTCCTCTGGTACGAACCACCAAGGAGTG
Source organism: Phrynocephalus versicolor (assembly GCA_023846285.1). Classification (NCBI taxonomy): domain Eukaryota; kingdom Metazoa; phylum Chordata; class Lepidosauria; order Squamata; family Agamidae; genus Phrynocephalus; species Phrynocephalus versicolor. The sequence continues at coordinate 53,380,871 of JAHTLZ010000016.1, read as the reverse complement.
TGTTGCACCTGCCATGTCCCACAAAGAAGGGAACCGTACTTGCGTGTGTAGTGCAATGCAAGTAGATCTGGCTATGGGCTAAGGTGGGTTAGTGCAACGGCTAGGGTTAGGCTACTGACGGGTAAGGTTACGGTGGGCTATTGGGTTGCACCTCTGGGTGCCTCTCTGACCCACTAAGAAGACAGTCTGTGACGTATGGGTAAGGAGTCAAGGATTAGGGTTAGGGGGCTAGGGGGCTAGGGCAGGTTTTAAGGGGCTTTTTGGCACATCCCAGAAGTCTCAGTGGCCAAGTGGCCATGCGATTGGTGGGATGGCTCCAAAAATTTGCATGGTCGTCCCCTCCCACATGGCTGGCCAGGCCACTGGGCCAGCCCATCATTGCGCACTGCGCAGGTGTAAAAAAAATAACATAAAATAAAATCAATGGAGGACAGAGGAGGAGAGGAGAGAGACATTTTGTTGCAAGAAAAACCCACTGCTACTGTGAAAAATCTGGCAGTTTATAAATTTCTGCGTGTTTCTGTTGTGCTTGTGTGTTTTTGGACCACAATTTCAAAAACAATATTGCGTTCGCCACCCCATTTTGGATCCCCCGCCCGCACCGCATGGCATGGCAACTCGAGTCCGGCTGCCCAGGATGGGGGGGAGGCGGGCCCCCCCCTCCAGAAACACCCCCTCCGGTAGGTGCCCTGCGCCCTTAGTCAAGCAGGCATTTTTCTTCCTGCTTTTTGGCCCGGTAATGGGTGGGGGGGAGACCCGGGAGAGTTTAAAAAAGGTTTTTCCTGTGCCGCCCGTGCCGCTTGCTTGCGCTTTGGCGGCCGGCGGCGAGACTGGGCTTTTTGCGGCGGGCGAGTCCCACCACCAGAGCATCCCAGGACGGAGGGGGCTGAGGCCGGGACCCTCCCTCCAGACCAGAAACCCCCCTCCGGTAGGTGCCCTGCGCCCATAGTCAAGCAGGCATTTTTCTTCCTGCTTTTTGGCCCGGGAATGGGTGGGGGAGACCCGGGAGAGTTTAAAAATGTTTTTTCCTGTGCCGCCCGTGCCGCTTGCTTGCGCTTTTGCGGCCGGCAGCGAGACTGGGCTTTTTGCGCCGGGCGAGTCCCACCACCAGAGCATCCCAGGACGGAGGGGGGGGCGGGCGGGGACCTCCAGAAACCACCCCTCTGGTAGGTGCCCTGAGGCACAGCAGGCATATTTCCGCCTGCTTTTTGGCCGGGAACCGGGTTTTTTAACTTTTAAAAACTTTTTTTCTGTGCCGCTTGGCATCGCGCGCGATCAGACCAAATTGTTTGTTCGTCGGTTCGAGCTCGAAGTCTGGCGGAGTAATTCCCGTTACCGTTTCCGTAGAGTAACGGAACCGAGTAACGGAAACGGAAACGGAAATACCGCTAAGTCGTGCCCATCTCTAGTAATCACTACCCAATTGTCACTTGTAGTCCTGATCCGAGAGACAAATTTTAATTTTTAAAGTCTTTCCCTCCTTCATCTTGATGCTCCCAAAGGCTTCCCAGGGCAAAAGAAAGACCTAGGAAGCCTTGTAACCTATGAATTATAATCAGTTTAAATTAAATATATTCAGCACCGAATCCAAGTCCCACTTGCAGAATTTACATTGACATGATTTTGCCCACAGAAATGTTGTGCTTGTTGAGTTATACATTTGTTGCCTATAAACAGGGAAACAAAAAGCTTTGACTTTCAAATAATGTTTTCAGCTATTCATGTTTCTGATTTTGTGATGTTTACATTTGTAACCTATTTAGCAGATCTTTCATTCAAAGGAACCCGAAAAGATAAAATATTAGCAAGTTGAACAGTATGTTAGCATTAGAACAGTATGTTAGCATTAGAACAGTATGTTAGCATTAGAACTCAAAACAAACACATACAAAACAGGCAGTGAGAACCGTTGAGAACTGCTGGGTTCAGTCAGATTGCACCCTTGCACTTTTGGTGAGAAAATGCCACATCCTGAAGCAGAACAATAAAGTTCCCTTGCAAAGAATTCTAAGTCCTTCACTAAAGTACAAATCTCAGTATCGTACAGATGGATCCATGGCAAGTTAACTGTTATCAAACAACTTTAATCGTGCAGTATGATATCATTCAAATATCCAAAAATGTCATGCAGTAGAGTGGAAGCATCAGATTTTAGTATTTGAAGAGTTATTCCTATCCTTAAAAGAAACATCTACTGTATATCCAGAAGGGCCAGAAATCCATTCATGCACATCACTGGCCTCACTGAAGCACAGAAAGTGACTTGGGAGATTATATTACTAAAATGGACACCTCAGGATGAAGGCCTACAGTGGTGGGATACAGAACTTATTGGATAAAATTCTACCGGGATTTTACACCAGTGTAATACAGTATAGATGACAGCTTTCAGAGATGAAATGCCTTAAGAAAGCACTGTAGACATTATCTGTTGTGCACCAAGTCATGTGACTGCACAAAACAGACATCTGCAGTAACTTTTTAAAACTTGGGGCAATTCTCTAGAAGTTACACTGTGTCAATGAGGCTCACAGGCATAACTAGCAGGATTCTGGCCAATGTTTATTTGAAATTACAGTACATTTATTTAAAGACTTGAAACTATTGTTCATTCTGCTTCTATTTACTGCAAAACCTATTGGCAACCCATTATTTATTATATCAATTTTCTCCTTAAGAGTCTGAATTTCTAGGAGCCTGGGGTCTGTTATGCTGGGACACAGATAATTATAACTCATTTGAAACTGATGATGTTGCATTTCCCTTCAGTTCATCTTAATTTTTCCCCATAGAAGTAATGCATCTGTAACCTTTGTTGTTGTTGTTCATAATGGAAAATAATTATATATTTAAACTGGGATGGATCCAGACGTAAATGCATGCAACGGGGAAGGGACTTATGTCCCCCTGTTGCTTGTTTCGACATGCACATGCTATCCATATACAGTATGTAAAGGGTGAGGGTGTTTTATCCATTGGGATGTGATGGCGTACAGGCAGGAAGCTATGGAAGGTATAGTAAGGATTCCATCCAATGTCTGCTTCTGCAATCTCTAGCAATGCTTGATTCATAAATTCATGGGGAGTATTAGTTTGATGCATTTTCTTTATGGATTGGTTTTTTATCTATTCAAGCCTTCTTCAACTCCTTTCTTACAGGATTTCCTCACATAACATCCCTAAAAGGTAACTTGGGCTTCTAAATATTAGCCTAAGTTGCCCAACAAGCAATGTGGCTGATTGGGAATCTGAAGCTATAGCCAGAAATACTATGAACTTCCATATCACCCTAACTTTATTTTGGTGCAATGCCAGGGTTGGATCACAGGGTTGCTGGCAAAAGAAAAGTAAAGAGCAACAGGAGGCAAAATACTGTAGCATTTTAAAGACTGACAGACGTATTCCAGTTCCTGGATCAAAATCTGCTTCTTCAGATACTTCTGAAGAATTTGAATTTGAATGGTGAAAGCTCTGAAATAGCTTTTTACCCACACACGTTTATACTAAAATAAATCTGTTAAGTCTTTAAAGTGCCACACTATTGCTTTTTCATTTCTTTTATTTTGCCAACATGCTAAAGCAGACTAACACAGTTGCTTTTGGGGTGGTGCTGGAAGGAAGATATAGTTTTGTAAAAGCTGGAGTAAACTTGTTACTTCTTATATAGATCCAAGCTATATGTATTGAGATGGCATTCCCTCCCCTTCTCAGCCCTAGAAAAAGTATCTACTCTGAATGTTGTCCACCATTTTTTGTTTGTTTGCTGACACAAACACCCTGACACGGATCCAATATTCTAGAACAGCACTAGGCCTAAGGCACTGTGGAGGATATACAATGGGAGCCAGGCATTGTTGCTGCTGCTTTTTTCTCTTGCCATGATTGCAAAACCTAAAACAAAACAACTGAAACAAAATGGAAGCATTTCATCTACTGTCATCATGATTTGTAGAGTGTGTTACTTGATTCTCTGTATTTACACTTCCTCACTTAACTGGGAGTTGAGTCATGGCTACTGGACTTCTTTTTTGAGAGACAGAAACGTTTCGCTGTTCATCCAAACAGCTTCAAACCGATGAAGCTGTTTGGATGAACAGCGAAACGTTTCTCTCTCTCAAAAAAGAAGTCCAGTAGCCATGGCTCAACTCCCAGTTAAACACACCTGGATGACTGAGAATCTTCACAGACGTATTTCCTCACTTGTTTATTTCTCTCCTCAACTGTCAACAACATTGTTGGTGTTGATTTGTAGAATTTCCTTTGCATTCCTATATTTATATTTTTCTCACTTGTTTATTTTTCCCTTCAATTATCAGCAGTTGAGGCTTGCCAGTCGAACAAACAGCTAATGATTAAACACAGTCCTTGAATTGTATCTTGGCATTTCCTCTGTTTTTACTAACCTAGCAACCAACTGTCCTTGCAAACTGCAAAGACTGCAAGCTGCCGGGAGACCAAATTGATGGTGAATTTGGTGAGGTACCAGTTTACTAGACATTTTGGAACTTAAAGAGTTTCATGGTATAGGAATTTCTTTTTTTCTTCCTACCTTCTTTTTTCCCCTTTCCAATTTTATATTTTCATTTTCCTTATCAGTATTTCCACATCCACACATAAGTGTTAAATTACTAGGAAAGAGATAATTCCTGAAAGGATGTATTATTTTACACTCACCTTACTTCACACTGATGGGATTAAAATGGAGAGTTAATTGATTTCCCCCAGTTATTTTTAGCTCTTTGTAGTGCAAACCTCATTTGCTTAGGCACATTGTACAGTATATGTTCATTGTAAATTGAACAACAAATGAGGTTTCCTTATTCTTGATTTTTCCCATGCTCCCCTTAATTATTTGAACACATTAAGGATTTGGCAAAACTTTAACATTAATTAAACTTACGTCTTGTGAAGCGCAGTCCCAGGTGGTTTGATTATTATATACTCTTCTTGAGGAAACCTGGAGAGTCTCTTTGTTTGCAGGGGCTCTTTGCTAAAAGCCAAAAAAGATAAATTATTTGGGTGGAAAAGAGTAACCATTATATATGTATTATTTCAAATAATGGTTGTAAATAATTACTACCTAGAAATCAGATATTATGTTAAAAGCTCGATATAGGAATTTTATGGATTACATTTTGACAATCACAACTGGAAAAAAATTCAAAAGGAGAAGTTTATTGTGGTTCTCTCACTAATACATTCATGTGCTACCCAGAAAGCTCCTCCTGAGCAGATGAGGTCAGATGGGGCCAAGATACTGCAGTGGGAGATATTGGAGGATTTTCTTCCTAACCTTGTTTCATAGTGGCTTGTGTAGTTTTCACCCCCTTCTCCTCTCATTGAAATGTGTACACCGTTTGGTGCATTTCCCCTGAATTGTGTATTGTGGCATGTTGTCTATAAGCTGCATTTTCCCAAGCAACTAGGTCTTGTTGTGTGCCTTTTAGCTTTTTACACTTTAAAGAGTGTGATTAGAAATGGGCACAAAATGCAAAACTTCATTTCATTTTTGTTCTTTTTTTCATTTTTAATCTATTTTTGACTGATAGGTTGTGGGGAATGGGGCCCTTCCGACTGCTCTCCAAGCACCGATCAGCTGGCGCGAAAGGCCCTGCTGGCTGCCCCACAAGCACTGATCAGCTGGCATGTGGGGCCCTGCAGGCTGCTCCCAAGTGCCGATCAGCTGGCACGCTGGGCTTCAGTGGCTGGTGAAAAAAGTTTTTAAAGCCCATGCTTTTCTGTAATATTTATTATATATTTGTTATATTGATGTGTGGTTTGATTAATATTTCCTTTCCTCTGTGATATTTTATTGTTTTATCTGTTTTTGGTATTAATAAAAGCTATTATTATTTTTTTAAAAAAAAACTTATTTTGCCACCAAAGCAAGTGCCGATCAGCTGGAGTGCAGGGATTGGGTGGCAAATAAAAGTTTTAAAATCTTTGCCCCTAATGTGCCTGATTTGAGAGGGAAGCACAGGCTTTTGTTTTATTTTTTTGCCACCAAAGCAAGTACCAATCAGCTGGCTTCAGTAGCAAGAAAGTTTTAAAAGCCCATGCTTCCCCCAATTGGATGCATTGGGGGGAATGGTGCAGGCTTTTAAAACTTTTTTCCACCAAAGCAAGCGCTGATCAGCTGGTGCACAGAGCTTCAGCAGCAAAAATAGTTTTAAAACCCATGCTTCCCCCCCCCCCATATGTCTGATTTTTTTTTGGGGGGGGAAGCATAGGCTTTTAAGCTTTTTTTTGCTGCCATAGCCCTGAGCGCAAGTTGATTGGCACTGGCTTTGGCAGCAAAAAAGTTTTAATAGCCCACACTTCAATGCATTCCTATGGGGGGGGGAGGGAACAAAATTTTCATTTCATTTCATTTTTCTTTGAAGGGGAGGTTTGTTTTTTGTTTTGGTTAGGGAATGAAACAAAAACAAAAAAACATAACAAAATTGTTTCATGCCCATCTTTACTCACAATTAAGTGCTCATTTTATCACTGCAAACTATTTCATATTTTATTTTATTTGAATGTCTGTGAAGATTCTCAGTCATCCAGGTGAGTTTATCTGGAAGTTGAGTCATGGCTACTGGACTTCTTTTTTGAGAGATAGAAACATTTCGCTGTTCACCCAAACCGATGAAGCTGTTTGGATGAACAGCGAAACGTTTCTATCTCTCTCAAAAAAAAAGAAGTCCAGTAGCCATGACTCAACTTCCAGATATTTTATTTGAAATATTTTTAATCCATCTTTTGCTGGAAAAAAGACCCAAGATAGGACTGAGAGAAAGTACTTTCAAAAGCACTAGGGAAGGTGAAAATTACAAGATCCCATTACGTGGCCAGATG
>JAHTLZ010000016.1:53362289-53374021 GCA_023846285.1 Phrynocephalus versicolor | reverse complement strand
TAATTTAATACAACGAGAGGGTTATTTTTCTCCCTTCAAAAGTCTGCTTGAAATATTATTGGAGGCTGCTCGCTCCAATAATATTTCAGTCTCATTATAACAGATAGAAAGATATGCAATTACAAAGATTTTATATCTAATTACAATGTGCCGTAGAGGTACAAAGAATAGACTGGACAATAGCTGTATTTTTAAAAAATCTAATTAGCCACCTAGTTACAATAGCCTATTAAAATGAACTCATAGGTGAAATGTTTTACACTATGCTCCTTGCTCCTTATCTAATTTGTCTTAGCACTCCCAAAAGCCGCTTCTTTTTTATATTTGAGGATTGTTTGTGTGATATTTGCAAGGATCTGCATTCAGCATTACTTTCAAAAATTATAGAGATTTATGCTTGACTGAAAATCAAGATTCAAATTTTAAGCACTCAAGAATTAAGCAAAACAGTGTGCAGCCCATTTAACTTACACATGGGCTTGCAGATGAGACTAAAATCCATTTGTGTTTGCACAGCTTCCGCTTTAAAAAAATAAAATATAATCCAGGGTACTTGCAAGAGAAAAACAAGCTAAACTCATTATTTCTCTCAGTTGCCTTCCAGATTTTTTGATGGAATAAATGATACATTCCTGTTCCAGTCTATGGCTCCTAATTTGTCTCGACCTCTGTCGCTATTTTTCCGCCTTCGTTATGAATTACTTCGCAGCATTTCTGTTCTTTGTATTATTATAATTTTCCTGGTCTTTCATTATCTCTCCATCGCTTAATACAGATACTGAACCCTCTGTTCGTGATGCTTCGAGTTAGTGCCCTTTTTAACATTGGTATGTCATTTCACAGTTTCCTCAACAAAGCTAATTTTCAACTGCCTGGATTGCTTCTCACTCACAACAGTTTTAGATCTTATTTTCATGGTTTTGCATTTCTAAGAGACTGCTTGAATGGTGGGGTTAAGATACTGAAAAATACATGCAAATAAATAAATAAATAATAAAAGTGGAAAGTTCCAGCACTCAGAGGGAAAAACATTCACATTTGGGGTTCTATCACTTATTCCCAGTGTAACCTTTCAAAGGCAGATTTCGGTTGTAAACCTACACACACACCTGTAGAATTCATAAGAACCATCAGGTTTTCTTTCTCTGGAATTAATTTCTCTCAATCTTCCCCTTCCCCCTCTCACATACATATATGTGACAATATCCATGAATATGAGATGATTTATTTATTTTTCTATACCACCCCCTTAGTGTAAACTGCACTACCTGGGGTGGATGACAATTTTCCTTTCTTTTGGAGTTAAGAATCAGGGAAACTGATGCTTATGCAAAGGGGTATTTGCAGAGGCTTCCTGCTTCACATTATATAGTATTGGGGAGGCGTCAAAGTCACTCCTAGTATGAGACTACTACACTGCTCTGGAATCCATAAAAGGAGCCTCATTATACAGTGGTTAAATACAATACTGCAGGAAGGAACTCCATCCATGACCAGAGTTCAATCTAAAGAATTCAGGTAACTGCTCCAAGGATGACCCAGCCTTGTACCAGGAAAACCAATGCCATTCTTGTTTACATCAACAGAAGCATAGTGTCTAGATCAAGGGAAGTGATAGTACCACTCTTTTCTGCTCTGGTCAGACCCCACCTGGAGTACTACTGTGTCCAGTTCTGTGCACCTCAATTTAAAAAGGATGTTGCTCTGGTCAGACCCCACCTGTAGGTTGTCCTTAAGCACCCATAATGATAGCTGAATGAACTTGTCCAATCCTTTCTTAAAGCTGTCTTTTGGCAGGGAGTTCCAGAGACCAGTGATCCTCTGGGTGAAAAGTACTTTCTCTTATTTGTTTGAGATCTAGTACCCAAAAGTTTCATGAAGTGCTTCCTATTTCCAGTGTTGTGCAATAGGGAAAACAGCTTTTCCTTGTCTACTTTGTCCGCACCGTGTATTATTCAATCAGGTCACCTCTTAGGCACCGTTGTTCAAGAGTGAAAAGGCCAGCCATTGAAGCCTTAGATATTAAGTAAGGTGTTCCAGTACCCAAATCATTTTGGTTGCCCTCCTGTGGACTTTTTCCATTTCCATAACATACTTCTGGAGGTATGGTGACCAGAACTGTACACAATACTCCATATGGGGCCTCCCCATAGATTTATAAAGAGGCAAAATGACACTTGATGACATATTTTCTATACACTTCCTAATGATCCCTAGCATTGAGTTTGCTTTTTTTAAAAAACTGCTGCTGCACACTGGGTTGACACCTTCATTGAGCTGACCACCAGGTCCCTTTCCTGGTTTGTTCTAGAGAGTTCAGTTCCCATCAGTTTATAAATGGAATTGGTTTTTATTTTGCCCCAATGTGCATCACTCTGCACTTGTAATTCTGAAGCTTATTTCCCACTTGTTTGCCCACTTCCCCAGTGTCAATAGATCCTTCTGAAGTCAAATTGGGAGGGGTATGATACCAAATTTGGAGGGGTTGCTAATTCCTTAGAGGATAGGGTGAAAATCCAAAATGACCTTGACCTTGCTGGGCCAAAGCTAATGGAATGGGTTTCAACAGAGGGAAATCCAGGGTGCTACATCTAGGTAAAAAAGAATGAATTGCACCAATATAGGATGGGAGATATCTGACTGGAAAATAGTACCTGTGAAAGGGATCTGGGAGTCTTGGTGGACCACAAATTGAACGTGAGTCAGCAGTGTGATGCGGGAGCCAGGAAAACTGATGCGATTCTTGGTTGGATCAACAGAAGCATAGTGCCTAGATCAAGGGAAATGATAGTACCACTCTATTCTGCTCTGGTGAGACCCCACCTGGAGTACTGTGTCCAGTTCTGTATGCCTCAATTTAAAAAGGATGTTGACAACCTTGAGCAGGTACAGAGGAAGGTGACCAGGATGATTCAGGGTCTGGAAGAAATGTCTTTTGAGAAATGGATTGGGGAACTGGGAATGTTTAGCCTTTCAAAAAGAAGACTGAGAGGGGATATGATAGCTATGTTTAAATATTTGAAGAGGGAACACATTTGTTTTCCATAGCTTCAGAGACTAGGACCCGGGGCAATGGTTTCAAAATATAGGAAAAGAGATTCCATTTGAACATTAGGAAAAACTTCATGATGGTTAGAGCTGTTCGGCAGTGGAATATGCTGCCATGGAGGGTGGTGGAGTCTCCTTCTTTACTTCCCCCCACTTGGAGAAGTGTCCATTTAGTGCTACCCTCTGTTTCCTGTCCCCTTAGCCAGTTGCTGATCCAGGACAAGACCTACCCATTGATTCCATGACTGGCAAGTTTATTCAAGATCTTTTGGTGCATGACCTTGTCAAAAGCCTTCTGAAAGTCCAGATGTCAACTGGATCTCCTTTATCCACATGCTTGTTGACACTCTCAAAGAATTGCAACAGATTAGTGAGGCATGACTTGCCCTTGCAGAAGCCATGTCGGTTCTCCTTCAGCAGTGCCTTCTCTTCTGTGAGCCTATTAATATTATTTTTTAGGATGGTTTCCATCACTTTACCTGGGACACATGTTAAACTGACTGGTCAGTAACTTCCTGGATCACCTCTGGATCCTTTTTTGAAGATTGGTGTTACATTCACTACCTTCCAGTCATCAGGCATAATGCCTGATTTGAGGGACAGACTATATATTTTGGCTAGGACCTCAGAAATTTGATCTTTAAGTTCCCTGAGAACCTGTGGATGGATGCCATCTGTTCCTGGTGATTTGTTAGCATTTAGTTTAACAAGACATGCAAGGATCTCCTCCCTGGTTATTTCTATCTGGTAGAGATGGGCACGGAACAAACATTTTTTCGTTTCCGTTACCGTTTGTCATTTCCGTTACGTAACAAAATGACAAATGAAAATTGTGATGAAAATGAAACGAAATGAACAGAACCACGAAAATTATGGTCGTTACATTTCGTTTCCATTAATGGCGACACACAATGAAATGAGCTGATTTAAATGTTAAAAAACGCCCTGGACATCCATAAAAACACAGCGATAATTATTTATATTGTCTGATAATACCTACCAGGGAGGTTGGGGTCCTTAAAACATTTGTTTTTCTCTTCTCCCATTGTGATGTATTTTTCTTTTCCCTTTAAAATGGATGTTGCCACCAGCAACAAAATGGAGGCAAGTCATGTGATGGGATCATGTTCAACCAATAGCATGCCCAGGTTGCAGACTGGGCAGGCAGGTCTGGCAGCCACAGAGGGCATAAAAAGCTCTGGCAGCCCCCATCCTCCTTGCAGTCTCTGGTGGGAGTTAGGGTGGGATTGCTGTCTCTGCAACTCTAGCTTCAGTCCTGCAACCTCCCTGTGTGCATGCGTGCTGCGTACTTCTCGCTGATTACCCTCCCCTGCCCCACAGTGCAGTCACTCTGTGGCTGCCTTGCACCCTGGGCAACGCCCGCCGCTGCCTTTGCAGCCTCCCTGTATACCTAGTCTATAGTGTGTCTCTGCCATCATCATTTTTTTTAGTGATTTCCCTCTGGTCTGGGGCGTTGGGGGATGCCTGTGCACGGAAATGCTTTAAAAATCGTGCAAAAGGTGGGTAGAAACGACAAACGAAAAAACGAAAAATGGTAATGAAATTTTTCCAAAAATTCACGACAAACGGAAATGAACCGAAACAGACCTCTCAACAACAAATGAAAAACTGAAACACCATTTTTTTGTTTTGTGCCCCTCTCTACTATCTGGCTTAATTCTTTGGTTTCCCTCCCTACAAAGATAGGCTCTGTTTGGAGCATGTGGTCTGTGACTTCTTCAGTGAATACCGAAGCAAAGAAATTGTTGAGACTCTCTGCAATCTCTGTTTCTTCTTTAACAATCCCTTGCCTTCCATTATCATCTAATGGTCCAATGGCTATCCTTGTTGGTTTCTTACTTCTAATGTACTTAAAGAACTCCTTTGTATTTCTTTGCGTGTTTTTAGGCATACACTCCAGGAAGTCTTGCTTTGCTTTCCTGATTGTTGCCTTCCATTTGTTCTGCCAGAATTTATGTTTCTGCCTGTTGTCCTCATTTGGACAAGCCTTCCATCTTCTAAATGAGCTTTTCCTGCTTTTTATCACTTTCCAAACAGCTCCTGTAAGCCACATCAGAGTTCCCCTGGACCTGGCAGTGCCCTTTTTCCTTTTGGGTATGCACTCAAATTGGGCCTCTGTTATTGTTTTTGTGAACAGCCTCCATGTCTCTTGGAGTGTTTGGACTCTCTCAATTTTCCCTTTCAGCTTTTTTTTTTTTTACTAGTTTCCTCATCATTGGGAAATTACCTTTTTGCAAAGGGTTAGAGTTTATCAGTGATTGCCAGTCTATCATTAAGCTAGAAGTAATTTTGTTGTGGCCCTGTTCCCTATTGGATCAGTCACACTAACATTTTGCACCGCATCCTGTGTATTACTCAGGATCAAGTCAAGGATTCTTGTACCTCTAGTTGGATCATCAACCATCTGTTCCATGGGATAATTATTAGCATATCTAGAAACTTCATCTCTTTGTCATGTGCTGAACAACAGTTCACCCAGTCTATATGAGGGGATTTCAAGTCCCCCATTATAACCAGGCTTCCCTTCTTGGATGCCTCCTTTACGACATTCTCCAGCTGCCAGTCTCCCTCAGGAGCATGGGTCAGAAGCCAATAGCATATGCCTACTGTTAGACCATCCTTGTGACCTGATACTCTTTCCCACAGAGTCTCTAATGGTGACTCCAAATCACCTGTATATTCCAATTCATACAATTTTATCACTTATTTGACATACAAGGCTACACCATCACCCATTTGCCCCTTCCTGTCTTTCTTGTACAGTTTATAGCCTGGGATAACTACATCCCATTGGTTATCATCCGTCCACCAGGTTTCGGTGATGCACCATTCAGTGACATCACCCTTGAAATGGAGCAAAGATCTTATTTTCTGCACATTTCCCTATTGCACATGTTTGAAATAGAGTAACATCATAAACTACAGATTATACAGATCTAACAAAAGACGTGTGTGTGTGTGTGTGTGTGTCTGTGTGTGCATTAAAGGGTGTCTGGTATCTACTAAAGATAAAATGTGCAATTTCTTCTCACATAAGTGGGAGAAATAAAGAAAATGAAGACAGTTTCTCAGCTTTTTTAAATTGAACCAAGCGATAACACCAATTAGAAAGAGAAACCCATTGAACTGAAGATATGGCCTATTAAGCCAATCAGCATGACAGATTTAAAATATATGACTTTCCCCTCAAGCGTTGTAGACTTTTAGTTTTAATCTTAAATTTAGATACAAATGCTATTCAATTTGGCAAAGTTTTTTCTCTCCCCCCTTGCCTTGGAGGCATGCCAATTCAAATGTAAAACATCACAGCATTTCTATCAAAAATGCACACTTTAATATCAGTTTTTAGCTTATGGCTCCAATCTGGCCATCTGAAATCTGTTGAAGCCAGCCCAGTTTAACTCCCTTTGAAATGAATATAATGACAGATGAGTAGCCAGACAGATGGCATCTAATAGGCCAGGACTAACCCTAAGCTTGCCATGGGCCAATGTGCATTTGAATATGATTTTTTTTTCAAACTCCTGTTTTCTCAGTGTGTGGTCGGGAGTTTTGTCACTTGATGTTTGGGACAAAACCATCTGACTGATAGCATTTTTCCCCAACAGAATGCAAAGAGTAGCCTGGAGGGGAAACTGGCACTAGCATTCTAGATATGCTGTCCAGTGGAGAACTTGCATCTCCCTTAGAGAACATAGAGAACATAGTCCAAAGCTATGGCTAGCCCTGTAAAGAGACTTCATACATAAAAACAATAGCACTGATCCTTAGATAGTAAGCTGAAACAAAAAGAAGACATTTACAAAAGTGTATAAGATAAAGGTAAGCCTCTACAGGAATTATTTCTCAAATAGCTTTTTCCATATTTTTCCTCAAAAGCATTTTCAATTTTTATTTTTTTTTTAAATCAAAAACATGAAACATTAAAAAAACCAGATAAAATCATTAAAATGACTGGTGTTATATAGCAGACACAAGTTTCACACAGAAAATGACATATCAATTAGATAATGTTGCAATTTCCAAAACTATTCTCAGTTCAACAACAACAAGAACAACAACAACAAGAACAACAACAACAACATGTGACTGATATTTATGTGGAGATTACACTTGCAATTGTTACATTGAGAGACTGAAATATCATAATTCCTAAATAAGTTATCAAATGCTGTAGGTTTATTCTTGCATAAGATTCCAAGCCTAAGGGTCCATCCTGTAAGACAGTCTACGAGCAACTTTGATAAGTGTTGTTGAAGATTCTCAGTCATCCAGGTGAGGTTATCCAAAAGTTGAGTCATGGCAACTGGACTTCTTTTATTGAGAGACTGAAACATTTCACTGCTCATCCAAGCAGTTTCGTCAGTCTGGCTAAGTGTTACATTCAGGCAGCAGTGAATGTACAACTTGATTGTGCAATCTTCTCTTTCGCTCACTCTCCTTGAGAAAGGCAAGCAATAAAGAGTGAGAGAGCACAAGTAGTAGCTGGCTGTCAGAGAACTGACTCTTGATGGATTTATTTATTTATTTATTTATTTGACACATTTATATACCACTACCATTTTCCGTACCGGAACTCAGGGGCGGTTCACAATAAAATAGCTAAAAACCATGACAAACAATTAAAACCGCAAGCGCGGAAAAAGAAGGCAAGATAAAAATAATGTTAGCAATGAGGTGAACCCTCGACAGGGGGCAGCAGGTAAAGAGGGGGGGAGAAAAAGAAAAGAAAAATTAAACAGGAATAGAGATGAGGTCACCGTATGCCTCCTTGAAAAGCAACATTTCCAGTGCCTTTTTGAAGGCGGGCAGGGACCCTGCAAGGCGCAGCTCACTCAGGAGTTGATTCCATAAAGAGGGGCCTATGACCGAGATCTGATGAACAAGCTGGGGATGAAAGGAAGGGGTGTTTTTAATCCCTGTGGGTTTGCCCGCTTGTCCAGCCTTGTGCCTGTCTTTGCTGGGTGACCAAGAGAGGAAGTCAGCAAGTGCCTCTTTTAGAAACCTCCCTCTTGGGTGTATTAAGAGCTAAAAGGATGCGGGAGAAGAATATACCTGCTCATAAAAATGTTGCATTCTCCTCCATTACTTCCACTGTCATTCTTAATTAAGCTTTGCAGGTACACCAATCTGACAACAGACTGAGGAAAGGGACAAGATGAGGAAGGGCAGTCTGGCATGGGCAGAAGTTGATTCATTTGACTTGTGTTTTTCAGGACAGCTTGGCCACCCATTGTGTTATTTGCTGCCAAAGTGCTTGATGGGTAGCACTTCTACCTTGGCATGATTAGCACCTGGGCCCTTTTTTTTTTTAGGAGAAAGAGAGGGTGGACAAAAACGTAACTCCCTAAATAGTTGCCACTTGTGAAATGTCGAGTTGCACCACCATAGTTGTGCAACAGGATTTCAGCCATAGTGTACTCCTCCTTTAAAATTCTTAAATCAGTGGTCTATGCAATAGAGATAAGTAAATCTGTCAAGTCTTTTTTTCATGGACCTCTTCCTGTTCTCACTGGTTCTGTGTGAATGCGGCTTTCATCATGAAAGCACTTTATGTTCCAAATTCTGATGCTGAAGGAGAATGGAAAGCTTTTTATACAAGGTGTGCAGAGGCAAGCTGATCAAAATACCAGAACAGGTTGTGAGTGATAATCATGGGTGACAATAATGTGAAAGTGGGAAATAAAGGAGACCCAAATATTGTCTAAGAATTTGGCCTAGTTTGAAGTAAATCCAGATGGGATGTAACTGGAGAGTGACTCAAAGAATTATGTGATGACATATTGCTCAGCTATCCAGGTTTTGACCATCTTTTACATAAATCACATTGGGTGTCTTGGATTGAATTCTAAACTTAGTTGAGGAAGACGACAAGGTGAAAGTATCTAGCCCTCATAAAACAAGAAATGTAAGGCAAGACACCGTCATTCCTTGGGCCAATAGTTTTGTGAAAAGTAACAAGCCTTTCTGTATAGTAAGACAATGAGTGAATTCATTCCCAAGTCTAAAAGTGGTTTAGAGACTGTAATTCAATCCTACATGACTGAGGAGAAAGGCAGAGCGAACTGTGACTGTAATTTTAATAAAAAAACTGGTATGAGTTAAGAAGTTGAATTCAAGCCCCATAGAGCGATTAATAGGGAACCCTGGATCTGCTGGTGAGGATGCAACCCAACTGGGACCAGCCTAGCCTCCTGTGGGAGGGAGTTTCAGAGTTGGGGAGGAGCAAGAGAGAACACCCTCTCCTATGTACACACCAAAAACACCTGTGAGGGTCATGGGACTGAGATAAATGCCTCATCTGGTGATCTTAAAGCATGGTTGTTAAGAGAGCCTGAACCTAAAATATTTAGGGCTATATCGGTTAAAACCCGTTCTTTGAATTGTGCCCAGAAACAGATCAGCAGCCAATGTAACTTCTGCAACAGGGGCATTATATGTTCCCTGTTGCCAGCCCCAGTTAAGTATTTGATTTCAGAATTTCAAACTCTTTGAAGTTTCTGAAAACTTTCCAAAGGCAGCCCCAAATAGAGTGCAGTATAGTAATCCAGATGGGATGTAACTAGGACATATATCACCATGGCTAAGCCAGATGATGCTCAGAAGAAAACAGAAGAGGCTTACAATGGGAATAAGTCGGTCATGACTGTAATGATACAATAACAGCAGCAGCAGCAGCAGCAACAACAACAACAACAACAAGGTAGGTGGGATTGCTCCATTTTGATTCACTTCCATCACATGCAGTCATTGGAAATGAACCAAAATGCAGCCTTCCACTTTCAATTTCCAAAAATTGTTAAGTGGCTTAAGAAGACAGCTTAACCACTTTACTACCTTTTTATTAAAAAAAGTCTTTTATGACAGGGCTGATGTGCCCATGCAGGAAGAAATTTTAAAAATATTGAAAACTTATTTTTGGAACCGGTACAATGATTTCATGGTTATTTCCATAGCTATAATATATAGATGGTGCAATCTGTTTGTAATTCATTATGAAGAAAAATGAATGATAACTTCTGTGTTTAGGCCTATTGTCCCACAATTATTCACTTTGTTCTGAGCTCTGCTAGGCTCCCTGCACACTACCTGATATCTCATTTTAAATTCCGTTAGCTGGAAGGGAGGAAATTCTGATGATAGCCCCACAGAGTAGCATTTGCCTTGCCAGCAGGTGATGGAAGTGCCCAAGGTACACTTGCAGATGTTCAGAGATTTCTGGCATGCCTCTAAAGGCAATGTTTTCACTATCTTCTTCACAGCCAGTGTTGCCACTGCATCATTTAACTTCTCGTCCAGGCACACATCACTATCAGTTTATACTCATTTTGAACTTTATTATTTTTAGAAGGGCAGTCATGTTCATCCATCAACAATGGAAACAACACCATCCCATGGCACTAACCCATTTAATATGACATAGACTTTCTTAGAGTGCACTCCACATATTTATGTCATAAATAGTCCTTCAAGTATCCCAGAATTCATTGTTGCTTTCATTTTGGGGGTACTTTTTATCCCATGTGTTCCAGAACCCTGTAGGCCAGTTTGGATAAAACAGAACAACATTGCATGAAGGTTCTGCATCCAAAGGCAGTATGGTCACGAAGACAATGAGCCACTGATAAGAAAGAAACAAAGGGGAGCAGGAGGAGCAGGAGGAGGGGGAGGAAGCAGCCACATCTCTTTGCCCATCCAGCCTGGAATAAACAGGCGAGACACATTTTTTTTTATTTTTTGGGGGGGGGATTTTAAATTGGGCCACAACTTTATTAACATCTTAATTAACTTTCAAAGCAGCAAATTTCCTTTGTAAGAAAGGGGCCTAACTGTAGTGCAAGTGAACCTCCAGCACCATTGACATTCAGTGAGTTCCTGCTTCAGAAGAGTGCTGCCCACCAGTTCTGCACTCTTCCAAACTCTAGAGGTCTATCTACCCATATCCTTAATTAATCATCTTTTCAACCTATGTTGTCTTCTTATAGCTACTCTACCTTATGCATTGATCTCAAAATTCTGTTTCAAGGGCTGCCTTGTACCCATGTGGGCACCTATACCGGGAACTGACCTGAATTCAAATACCTGCTGTTGTGACTGGATTATCAAGCTACCTAACACAGACAATTTGTACATGACCCCTAAACTCCACTGCAAATGGCTGCCAGCTCCAGAGCTTACAGTTGTTTCCCCACCAGCTCTGGAGTTTGCAGGAAATTAAGTGTGACCACGCCCACCTAAGCGCGTCCCAGTGCACTTTTCATGTACCTGCTCTCGGAGGGTGAAAATCCCCAGATCCGGATGTAATCTGGTGAGTGCCGGGCTCTCCTCACTTCTGTTTGGTTTTTTTTTGCCTCCCGCCCCTTTAAGAGAAGAAATCAGGATGACAACGGGGCGGCTTCGGAAATGAGCCTGCATTTTTCCTCTCTTTTTTTCTCCCTCCCCTCACGCAGATAGGAGCAAGGAAGTGCGGAGGGGTGGAGATGCAGGAAGAGCAACGAACCCCCAAGATCTCTGGTCCGAATTTAAGTGGCCAGCGGATCTTAGGGGTCATGTGAAAAGGCCCACAGTAATGAGAATGGGATAGGCGAAAACTCATGTATCAATGAAATGTGTATTTTATTATTATTATTATTATTATTATTATTATTATTATTATTATTATT
>JAHTLZ010000016.1:53329118-53362279 GCA_023846285.1 Phrynocephalus versicolor | reverse complement strand
TATTATTATTATTATTATTATTATTATTATTATTATTATTATTATTAAGGGACACTAAGGACCACAGATGACTCAGGTGGTTGTTTTTGCTGCCCTAAATCATTATGCCCAGCTTAGCACATGAAGAGAAATTGCATTGTACAATTAATGAAAAACAAATAGCAAACAGGCAAAAGCTCTCAAAACTGAATAACTGTATTTCTGGAACAAATCCCAAAATACAGTATGAATATCTAGCAGATCAGTATCCACAGTTCCCCTTATCCACAATCAATACTAAAAAGAACATACTGTACTTCAGAAATGAAACATTATTTTAGCAGTATTACAAGATATGCCTATTTCTTTATTAATTTTTCCATGCCCTTCTGTGAAGAAAATAGCAGTCAAAAAAAGCTGATGAGTAATACTGCATGGAATATTACTATTGCATTAACATGGAAAGCAGCAAGAAGCAAAACAATGGAAAAGGTTAAAAAAAGTGAAAAGCAGTTTGATATAAGAAAATAAGAGATTATATTCTTTAGGTTGCCAGTTGCAAAATCAGCTGCATGAGCAAGTAGTGGCTGGGTGCATATGATGGACAGCTTGGAACAGCCATCCACACTGCATGCTGAGTTGCTTTTACAATCATGATCACATAAAGCAACAGGATCCTGGCTTTTGTTTCAAGAATTAGCAAACAGCTGGAAATAGCAGTCATGTTTAAAGCAGAGCTTGAAATTATTCATTATTTTATTTTATTTTATTTTATTTTGGCCTACAGCTCCCAGAAATCTCCACCCAGCATAAGATATGAACAGCCAACGGCAATTTCAATAAAATAAAATAAAATATTCAAGCTTGAATTCACACGAACTAGCTTACAAAATCAGCTGTTCCCTACTCTCATCTTCATTCCTTTGCCTAGCTGTTCCAATGCCATGACCATCATTACAGCTAATCTCAGCATTTGCTTGGCATGATCCCAAGAAATAACCTGTTCTTCATTTAGGAAGAACTTTCTGTTCTAATTTATATTATAACAATAATAATGTAGATCCACTCATCCAATAATCACTAAAAGCTTTACTTATGTGTGCATTCATTATACAGTTTAAGTAATTATGCACTCTTCAGTGTAAGTAAATATGCACACACACACACCCAACCTTCTGTTTGTAATTTAGATGGTCCTCTTGACATTCATGTAGGTCATAAGTGATGCCTCCATGAGAGCTAGACCTGGGAAAGATTTTTGGTTGTAGTTTGCATGGAGATTGACCGATCTGCAAGTATATACACAGAAAACCCCTTGCACTCCCAGACCCCAAATAAGGAGATGACGCAAATTATTGGAGTTCAACATGGGCCACAACTTTATTTAATTTTTTAAATAAATCAAGGGGGCCTGCCGTAGTGCAAGTAAGGCAATTTATGTCAAGACCAAAATCATACAGGTGAGTTCATCTGAAAATGTGCTAATTTTGTTTTTCTGCACAATTTCCAACACCAGGAGATTATATCCCCCCCAAGGCAGCCATAGCCTACATTAACAAACCTATAACCATATTAATATTAACTAAACTTAACCTGAACTCTATATTATTAAATTATAAATCTGCCCTGTCCCCTTACTGGGACTGCATCCTGAAACTCACCTCAAACAGCCACATTGCACTACCTACTGTTGTGACCAAGGTAGAAGATGGGCTAAAACATACTACCACCACCTAATGGCCAATCAGGGAGGTGGTCAAAAATTCCCATCCGCCCCCAAAGTGGCCAGCTAACCTCATTCTCACTACAAATAAGGGAAGGTGGGCGGTGCCTGTAAAGATTTGAAAAGGAGGGCGTGGAAGCGGCGACAAGCCTTTTTAAAGACTCCAAGCCCCGGGAATTCCTGGGTCACGTGAGTGCAAGTCGTGACTGCAAAGCATCCTGGTGACAGAGTTCCCTACCACCGAGACTTCCTTGTCAGTGGAAGGTGCTAATTTTATTCAAATATTAAGAGTTAGACTATATGTCACAGGACCCTTTCTTCTTCATACATTTTCTTTAGGAGCAGCCAAATGAAACAGCCCAATGCAGAAAAACAGTCTCTCCAATAGCTGTTCCACTAGTAAAAGAATTACATTTATAATTAGAGTGTTTAGAAAAACCATTCTCTGTCGAAAAAAAAAATAATAAGCAAACTTTCTCCAAAAAAACTGTCTCCTGGACTATTTTACATAGGATTGTTGAAGCAGGAAAAGTCCAACAGGAGCGTTCATTCTGTCACACTTATTAAAGGTGTATCCCTTGCCATGTGCCATATTCTAAGACCTGCAAACAGGAGGACTTACGATACAAGCTCATGGGGAAAGGCTACGTGGAAGGCAGTAGGCTTGAAAACTTAGTTGTGCGTAAAGCAACAGAGTGCTATTTCAAGGCATAATTTGCTTTATTTGGTACAAGCTATTACAGATAGTAATAGCTTCCTTCATCAGGTGCATCTGAGATGATGGATGGCAGGTTGTGAAAGAGGATGCTAAATGAAATATGTTAACTGTTCAGGTTTCACAAAGACTCGTCATCGTGTTTGTTGCAGTAGACCAACATGGCTACTTTGCTGAAAGCTGTGAAACTGGACAGGAGAAAAGTATCAAACAGAAACATGTTTGTTTGCCCAACAACATCCACTCCTATTATCCCTCATAATCTACCTGTGCCATAACAACAGAAGCTGCAATTCCTATGAGCCATTTTGAGATACCTATTTCATCAGAGACTTCATTTATTCATACTGCTGCAACACTACATATCCTCAGTGAATGGGTACCAAAGTGCTAGTTAAATGGCTTCATTTAGGGCCTTTTCACACAACCCCTAAGATCCGCTGGCCCCTTAAATTTGGACCAGAGATCTTGGGGGTTCGTTGCTGTTCCTCCGTCCCCACACCTCTGCACTTCCTTGCTCCTGTCTGCGTGAGGGGAGGGAGGAAAAAAAGGGACAAAAGAATAAAGGCTTACCTCCCGGTGCCGGTGGAAGCTGCCGGGGAGCCCCGTCACTTCCTGATTCCTTCTCTTAAAGGGGCGGGAGGCAAAAAAACCCCCAACAAAATAAGCGAGCAGAGCCCGGCACATCCGCATCAAGGAATTTCCACCTCACAAGAGCAGGTACAAGAAAAGTGTGCTGGGTCACGCTTAGGTCGGCAGGGTCGCACTTAATTTCCTCTAAACTCCGGAGCTGGTGGGGAAACATTTTAAAGCTCCGGAGCTGGGAGCCATTTGCCCCGGAGTTTAGGGGTTGTGTATAAACGCCCCAAGTCTCATCAACTGGCTAGTCCTACAATTTCCAGGAAAACAATGGCAGGCGTGTTCTCTGCTTTGGACAACTGATATCCAAAAATAATCTCCCTACTACTGCAGATTATATTTTAAGAGAGGCTTTGTTTATATCACTGAAATATATGGAGCAATAAATAGCTTTCCAGAGGATACCACTGTAAACCTGGTTCAAACCAGTATTGTGGCATTGCTGTTGCTAACTGCCATTAATAAAGTCAAAGGAAAATTCAATAAACCATTTCATTAGAATCTATGTGATATGCCCTGAAAAAAAGAATGATGATTTCCCACAAGCTTAGAAATATACTTCTTCTAAAGGTTCAGATTTGCATCTCACTACTGTTTTCTTTTCCTTTAGCACCAGCATTTTCTTAGTTTTTTTAAATGTTTATTTTTAGATTTTACTTCAACAGGCTTTCTCCACAGCAGATTTATTAAACCATAGGCTGCTGTAGGCATCAAGATTATCTTTTGTTTACTCCTCCTTCATTCATACTACTTAATGCAATGAAATCATTTTTACTATTTATTTACAAAACGCGAAGTCCTCTTGGCTTGTTGGCATACAAGCTCCATGCACATTTAAAGAACACATTACCTTTATATTTTGGATGCAGAAGTATAAGAATGACATGTAACATCATGCCACTAACCTCTTCTAAAGGGAAAAGAAATACCTTTGTTTTAGTCTAACCACTCCATTGAGATAAAATTACAGCCCTCAATCCAACTTCTTTGTAATTTTCCTTCTGGAAATTTTGGGACAAAGGACCTCCTTGTATGCCATAAGATACAAAACTAATAAAAGCCCTTGATTTCTGCACATGGGAAATCTTTTGATTGTTCCTAATCAAAGCATGGGAAATAATAGAGAAGTGGTTTGTGTTATTCTAAAACATGTATTCCATTTGCAAAATCAATATAGGAATAGCAATAGCTATTAGCTAAATATCTCAGGGCAATCTATTCAGTATGTTTAGACATAAATGCTACATTTGTGTGGTTTCTCTTATTTATACATACAAAAGGACCCCATTCTGTGCAGGAGGTCAGTTTCAAGCCATAAGCCAGGGGTAACTATATATAGCGTGGCCTCCTCCTCCTTCTAGAGGTTATTTATGGTTATTAATCTCTTTTAGATACTGTTTAATGCAATCACTTGCAGGGAACATGTGTTGTTACTGCCTTGGTGTCTCAGGGAGGTGACTGCTAAGCTAACTTGGTTTTAGATGGCGGTGCCCTTATCATGAACACCTCTTTCCAATGCTGTTTGCTTACTATCCATTTTGTTTAGCCTTAGACAGAAGGTTGGACCCATAGGAAAATTTTGGCCAGAATGCTGTGTGTTGAATGTTTATACGCTCAGGGAACTGCAGAAGTTGACATGACAACTTAACATGCTACTAGCTGCATGGAAGAGAGAGATACCGAGGTGTGTCTGTCTATAATCCCCCTGGTTTCAGTTTACTCGCCACAAGTGTTGGTGTGCAGCCTGCAGTATAAATAATGTTTAGGTAGGTACACAGACTTTTCATGAAGAGTAGCCAAATTCAGACACAATGGTTTACTGGACTTACATGCTGTATTCTACAGATGAGGAGCCATGAGGTTTTGTGCTCCCTTTTTACCTACTATTTTGTGTGACAGGCTAGAACCTTTATAGGTTTTTTAAAGCATTGTTTTGAATTCCAGTAGGGCCAAGAAAAAGTTGTACAGTATCTGTTTACAACTGTTTACAAACCCAGATATGAATACTGAACAGGAAACTGGTTTAATAAACTAGACATGGGCACGACTCAGCGAAATTGTCATTTCCGTTCTCGTTCTTCGTTCTCGTTATGTAACGGAGAATGAGAACGACAATTACTCCGCTCCAGCTCGAACCCGACCCGATAAAGATCAATGGGTCTGATTTGCCGTTGTCGTTCACGGCATTGCGGCGCCGGCGATCGCGCGATGCCAAGCGGCGCAGCACAGAAAAAAAGTTTTTTTTTAAAAAAAAAACCCGATTCCCAGCCATAAAAGCAGGCGAAAATATGCCTGCCTCAGTGAGGGCACCTACCGAGGGGTGGTTTCTGGGGGGGTCCCCGGCCTTTCCCCCCTCCTGTCCTGGGCTGCTGGAACCAGGCTGGGGGGGCATTGTCGTCTCCATTTGCCATGCGGTGCGGGGGGATCCAAAATGGCGACCGCAATATTTTTTTTGAAATCGTGTGGTCCAAAGACCCACCAAAGCACCACAGAAACATTTGAAAATTAGGTATTTTAAATGCCTGATTTTTTTTTTTTTGTAGCAGCAGTGGGTTTTTCTTGCAATAAAACGTCTCCATTGATTTTATTTTATTTTATTTTTATTTTTTTACCCCTGTGCAATGATGGGCTGGCCATGGGATGGGACCATGCAATTTTTTTGGAGCCATTCCACCAATCGCATGGCCAGGTTTTGACTGAGACTTCTGGGTGTGCCAGAGAGGGCATTAAAAGCCCACAAACCCAAACCCAAACCCTAACCAGAGCCCTAACCCTAACTCATACGCCAGTACGCTGTTCTTCTTAGTGGGTCAGAGGCACCCAGAGGTACAGCCCAATAACCCACCCTAACCTTAACCGTAACCCTAAGCCTAGCCTTTACCCTAACCCCACCAACCCTAACCCAGATCCGTATGCAAGTACACTTTCCTTCTTAGTGGGTCAAAGTGAGGCACACAGAGAGGTGCCTCGCAGAGCCCACTCACTATCCCATTCCCTAACCTGTACGCCGGTACGCAGAGAGGTGCCTCCCAGAGCCCACTTACCCCACCCCCAACCCACAAACGACCAAACGACAAACGGAACGACAAACTTTTGAAAATTATCACGACAAACGGAAATGACCCGAAACGGACCTGTCCCGACAAACGACAACTTGAAACGCCATTTTTTTCTGGTCATGCCCATCTCTATAATAAACTATGATAAAAGCACTAAACCTGGCAAATCTGAGTCTAGGATAAAAAAATTTGGTCACTATGCTTGTACTCAGCTTAGAAAACCATGGTTTATTAGCCTCAATTAATCTGGTTGTAAAACTGTTTTTTAAGATTTTATTGCTACAGCACTTTAATGTTTTATGCCATGTTCTGTTATGTCCCAGCCTTTATTGAATGCATCATTTAGTAATTTTATTGTATTTCAGCTGTGTTTTATGCATGCTTTTTAAAAGAGAGGAACATTTAGCTTGTTTCACTTCATGCAGGGAGGAAGGTGAGGAATTTCTTTCTGCTATTTAAGCATGTGTCCTATGAATATGCAGCAGGACACCAGCAGAGTCCATGACTGAATCAGGTTGCACAGATGGGTGCTTTGCAGACCTTAGGCACACTGTAGTAATTTGGGATCTGTCAAATATCCTTGACCTGCTTTGTTGTTCCGCTATTTTACAAAGGCATCGCTCATCCCCAGTTTCCACATGGGCAAGAAGAAATTTAGTGCAAAATTTCACTAAATTAAAATTGCCCAATTTGTACAATCACATTAATTGTACACATCGCCTCAAAGGACTGTAGTATGATTTCTGCATCATTGTTCAGTTTTAAGCATAAGATTGCCGAACATTCAGCCAGATAATATGGAATGCTTGTGCAACCTACAGAGAGTTGGGGTGGTAAAAAAAGTGTCAAGACAGCCAAAACCAATGAAAAGGAGACATTTAGTGAGTATTCTTTCCATTCTCAGTTTGACACAATTTTCAGGAACTTCTTTTAACAATTCACAATGTTAAGTTCATAGTGAAAGTTAAAGTGTTTATATATGCCATTTTAAAAAGAAAGAATTCCTAAGACATGGAGTCCTTCACAGTGAAAAAGAGGACATTTGTGCTGGGGTCTGCAACAAAATATTATTTCACAGAGTAGTAAATCACACTAGAGTATGCCACTGAGTCAATGGGGACAGAGTGAGTCAACTTCTTCATACATTGCATTGTTTCAAGTGGACCTATTCTGTGACTTGCTATACTAAAAGAACATTAAAGTAAGCCCATTTAAACCAATGGAACTTATATTTTCCCTCAGCAAAATCCCATTGATTCACTGTTCCTACTCCAGTGTGATTTACTACACAAAGCAACAGGACTTGGGGTACTATACATTAAATTTGAGTTTCTGCCATATATCAGCTTCCCCACACAGGCCTCAGTATAGAGTTGGATCATGAATTCCAAATTCTGCTCAGAAAAAA
Organism: Phrynocephalus versicolor; assembly: GCA_023846285.1. NCBI lineage: Eukaryota > Metazoa > Chordata > Lepidosauria > Squamata > Agamidae > Phrynocephalus > Phrynocephalus versicolor. The sequence goes on along the minus strand of JAHTLZ010000016.1, from coordinate 53,354,756 downwards.
CCATGCACAAAACCCAAAAGAGAACTCTATATTATATAAACCAGTGTTGAGAAACAGTGAGATTGTCCTTGCCTTTGACCCAGTAAAAAAGATGATGTGTGTAGAAAAGAGAGCACCTTGAACTGCAAGGCACACGTACAAAGGAGGAAAAGAAATCCAGTTAAATAAAGGGTAGAATCTAATAAAGAATCAAATTATAATCATAAATGCTATCAAAACTTGGATGCTTTAATTTTACATGACAGAATGCACAATATTAACACATTGCCTCCATCACAACTGGGCAGGCAATCCAGCGGAGGGTCATTGAACAGAGCGAGTTCTCCAAATGGCTCCCAATTACAGAAACACCTGTGTCCATAATTTTATGCTAATCCAATGCAAAATGCAATGTTCGGCACGTTCGGCATCTACATAATTTCTCATTTATTACCTGCAGAGTGCTAGCTCATTGTTTGAAGTTTCTGTGTCATTAGCGGACATAATTCCAAGGAGAGGAGAAAGGGTGTGCTGAAAACCCTTCCCCTTGGGTTACTGATACCACCCAGTCCTTCTGTATTCAAATTTGAAAATTATCTTCAAGAATGTGCACAATGTCAAGGTATGAGGGAGGTCATATTGAAGATAAATGAAGACATTTAAAAGGGATCCACCAAGTTCAGTTGTATTTTGGGAAGACAGTCACAGTGTTTAAATAAATGCTTCAGGTGATTAACTATGCAGATTTTCAACTAACTGTGTGGGTTTTCCTGCATCTACCCAGAGCTTCAGCCGCTTCATGGCTTTTTGACTTGGAATTGAATCAGGGAAATCACATTAAGTAGAAGAAGGGAAACATGAGTTAATACAGCTTCTCTTTCATTTCAGCAACCACATTAGTATACAAAACCCTTGGGTTGAAAGGAACAAGGTTAACAAGTTCATTGATAACCTAAGAAGAAAATCAGTCTCATTAACTTGCATTTGCCTCGCTGTGCCTCTTGCCTTTATCCCCACTAGATTTCAAAGGGGAGGTAAATGTTCGCTTGTCATGTAATTGTGCTTCTTTAAAGCCAATTTAGTTAATGAGTCAAACACTTTCTGAAGGCAGGGCCACCTGTAATGCTACAATGCAGAAACAAGGGTCAGCTGGCTGAGTCTCAAACATCAGTGCAATAAAGTCAGGCTCTACTTTGAGGGCATGCTCATGTCTTGAAGCATAGCAATTCATACACAATGATGGTGAAGTTTTAGACCTGTATGCAAGAAACCCCTGCCCCTTAAAGCTTAAACCTAAATATATTCTGTTTTACCCATAATCAACTGATAGGATTAGAAATGGTCACGAACCGAAAAAAATGGCAATTCATTTTGGTTCAGTTCGTTTTGGGGTTTGGTTCATTTCATTTCGTTTTTAACAAAAAAAATTCAAATATTCATTTTGTTGTTCATTTTGATTTGTTATTCATTTTTTCCTGCTTTGCACGATTTAATCCATTTGACAGCGCATGGGCGGGAAAAAAACATTCAAATAATAATAATAAAAAACACACAGACGTTGACAACAACTGCACAAACTGGACTGGCAGCATCCTCATCCTCATCATCCACATCATCCTCATCATCTTCAATCATCATTCATCACATCATCCTTACCGGGTGGCAGCAGCGGAGGTGGTGGTGGGGCGATTCTGGCCCATGTGGCAGAGGATTTTTGAGGTGCTGGCTTGGGGACAGTGCCTCCCCCCCCCCAAGCGCCAACTGCATGGCCTCTGGGGCCGGGTCAGTGCTTGTTATATTTTTTATATTTTTTCTTTATTTTAGGGTGCCAACCCAGTCACCCCTGGGGCCAGGTTGGCGCTCCTTTTAAAAAAAAATAATTATTTTTGTTTTTGTTTTTCAAGTGCCGACTGCACGGCCCCTGGGGCCAGTTTGGTGCTGGTTTTATTTTTAATATTTAAATTTATTTTAGGGCACCAACTCAGCCATCCCAGGGGCCGGGTCGGCGCTCCTTTTTAATTTTATCTTATTTTAGTTTAGTTTTATTGTAATTTTTTATAAAAAAACTTTTGCCGGCCATGGGCCGGTTTGGCAACTCATGGACCAGGTCTGGTGCTCGCGGGCTGGTACTGGGCCCATGCACCGGACTGGGTTTTTTTTTTTTTGTTTTTTTGTTTTTGCCAGCCTGCGGGCCTGGTCCAGTGCTTGAGGGCCGTTACCAGGGCCTGCATGCCAGATCTTTTATTTATTTATTTATTTATTTATTTATTTATTTATTTATTTAGTTAGTTAGTTAGTTAGTTAGTTAGTTAGTTAGTTAGTTAGTTATACTGCCGACCACGGCCGCCTACCAGCTCTAGCGTGGCCGGTCAGCTTTTTTTTTTCTTGGTCACCCCCTCCCTGCAGCCAGGAAAACCGGACCATCCAGGAAGGACCAGCACCAGGTAGGAGACATCTCCACCACCATTAACCAAATGAACTGAAATGAATCATTTTTTCGGTTCAGTTCGTTTAGTTCTAAATCCACTCTGAGGTTCGTTATTCATTTCGTTACAAAATAGGACTACTTCATTACGAGATAGGACTACTTTACTTCCATCATCGTCAGACACTAACACTGGAAGTATCTGAACCTGATGATTCAAAGGGTTCCTTACAACTTTGCAGTTCTAAGATTCTAGGGCACCCCTGAAGTGCTTTCTCCTCACCAACAAAAATTAGAACCAGACCAGAGCATTCTGTCCCTACCTCTCCAAGTGACAAATGGACTCTCAAAAGAATCCTCTTTCATGCTTCCTCTTTATTGCCTTTGTGCTCCTGGATTTCCCTTTCCCTCATTCCACTACTTTCTCTCTCTCTCCCCCCCCCACCCCTTTATGTCACCTGCTTTTCTCTCTCTTTTGCACACAAACACTAAAATTAGGACATTCCTCACTCGCACATAGACACACTATTTCTTTCAGTCCCCTTTCTTCTCACACAGAAGGTAGCTGAATAGGACAGATCACTCTTGCCAGAGAACTGGGTGCATTACTTACAGAGGACTTCTTCCATTACTCCATCATTTCATTTGCCCCTTGTTTACTGTCACTCAGGCAGTCTGAGGTATAGACTCAGATGCACCCATTTCTGTTGATTCTGGACTCTGATGCTATTGATAAATTGATTTAATCAAACAACTCAAGTAGGAGAGTGCCCTAGTATTCAGAAGTTATACTATGGTTCCTATAATTAATTAAACATGGCCATGCTTCCCGTGGCTGCTGGGTATTTGAATGTGCCAGTACATGGGAAAGCACACCTTCTATTCCCCTGCCCTATGATGAACCAACCTCATACCTTCTTTTCCTTACATTTTCAAACATTTATTATAACATGCAGTATCTGACACCAATGATTACCAAAAGCAAGACTAGACTATGGGTGATACCTACATAAGGCTGCTAGGGGGGGAAACAGGTTGCTGTGTTTTTGAGGGCAAGCCCTGTTTTTCAAAGCAGGTTTAAAAGTCCAAACATGGCAAGTGATGTATTTTGCCAGGAGAAAGTTCTTAAAAGTTCACTTGGCAAGATGGACTCCAGGCTTCTTCTTGGAAGTCATGAAGCATCTTGGTCCATTGAGGCTGGATTTCACAGGTCAGTGCAAACAAAGGAGGGCATGGTTTGGGCACTTCCCACCACTTACAGCCATCATCTCTCTATTGGCTCTTTGAAGCATAGAGCCTCTGATTGGCTGGAAGTGGGGAGGAAGCAAAAGGTTGATGCAAAAGATTGCCAACACCAGATCAACTAAAGATGAACAGTCACGTGAATTTGCAGGACACATTGTGTGATTATGACAGCCTCACCAGCCTCCTCTGCTTAGCAAATGGTAACACTGTCTTTTACTTCAGAACACACAAACAGACAAATAAAAACTCTTTGATGCATCTGTATTCTTTTTTTAAAAAATAACAACACACGCCAGTAACTTTTTTCCATTAAACCAGAGAAAAAAATCTGCAAAGAATATAAAGTGGCAAGTTTAATATAGCCACACCTCACTTTGTAAGACAATACTAAAATTAAGGTAAATTTCAGGAGAAATATTTCCAATATTTCATTTTACTTTTGCAAGGACAGAGATGTTTTCCTTTTAGGCTGAATTACAAAATGGGAAGGTAGTAATGAACTTCTATTGAGTTTAGCTTCTCAGCTTCACACCTTGTTTTCTGAAGCCTGTGTTTGCCAGCTTCTACTGAGCCTCTTGTCAAATCCCTGTGGATTTCAAGCTAACATATACTGTACATTACCTCAGCAATGTGTCTTGTACACAAATTTTATTTACTCATAGGTGTGATTTCTACCAGGACAGCAGCAGCAGCAGCAACAGCAGCAGCAGTAACCACCACCACCACCACCACCAACACAGATTTTGCCTCAAACTGTACTAGTAACCTAATGTGTAGGATACTAGCTTGTTGCTAGTACTGCATGCAGCATCCTATTACTTTGTGTAATCTGAATACATATTACCAGGAAATTTATTTCCATTTTCAAGGACAACCCTGACACAGAGGAGGTGCTGGCATAATTGTCTTTGCTGGAGCTGCTGGACAACGGGTAAGCTCCAGAGATACAGGACCCCAGTCAAGGAATATAGACGGTATTGGCCCAGTGACTGTAAAGTAAGCCTGTGTGAGGACTGGAAACAACAAGGTGCCGTTGGAGTTAACAAAGCACATGTGTGGACTATCATCTTTTGTACCCTGCTCTCCACTTTAATAAAAAAAAGTTCAATTAAGAGCAAGAGTCTGGATCACGTAGCACAAGGTCAAAGAGACCCTACGGACCACCTCCACCTAGAACAGGCATAGTGGCAGTCACAGAGTGCCTATATATAGCAATGGAGTCACATTTCTAAGCCAGTAGTGCACAGGCAAGAGCCACTGTCACACTGTTATTATCTGCCAGGAATAATATTTGGCCTTAAGACAAACATAAGAAGATGACATATCTTCAATGCCAAGAATGACATTCACCATGCTAAGGAATGCAAAATTGTGGAGGTAATTAGGTTTCCATCCATACATTTGTCTGAAAGATGCAGAACAGGTCAGCATGAATTGGCAAAGGTTCTTTAAGTGCCTACTTAACTTGTCTTTAATGTTTACTTAAAAAGAGAAACCAATGTGGCATGAAAGACTACTGTTCACAAGGAAGGTTTATTTTCTAAAGGAATTCATTGGGCATACCAAACGATATACTTAAAGAAGGTATTTGGATCCTAGCCCTGGACTGTTACCAAATAATGTAGAATAAGGCACCCAGCATATTATCTGCCTGGTATACCAGTTCCTGGATTTGTTGAGTGCACAAATGCTTCTCTTGGATAATAGCCATTGAGCTTTTTAATTAGATGGTGGTCGCATGTGTCTGAAAGACTTTCCTTCTAAAAGCTTGCTTTTCCCCATGAGCATATGCAACATTCATATTTATAAGTATGCTTATCACAAAGGCTCTTCAAATTGCTCCATAAGGCTCATATTTCTGCTGATACTTCAGAATTCCATCTTTGCTGTTACCTCATACACATTCAAACCAACAAATGCCTGGAAAACTGGGAGGGATGCAGCTGCATAGCAATGCTAGAAACAGAAATTGTGGGAGGGGCAGGAGAAAAGAACAGTCAGGTAACTAACCAACTTAGATTTCTTTAGTGAGCAAATAATCAAGCAAACACGTATTGTCAACCTTTGGCTAAAACCCTGTTTCACAGCTGTGTACCATGTGTACAGTGGTGTTGAAATTATCACCAGTGCCAAATCACTGCAGATCAAAAGGTTTCCTTCAGCAATTTTGGCAGGCAAACAGCTTTGCCATATTGTATACAAGTTTTGCATACTCTATAAAACTGCATTTCATCAGCAGTCATTTACAGTTTGTCCCCATCACTGTTGTGCAGACAGAGCTGCACAATAGGATTTTTAGCTATATTGCTAAAAATGGAACTGTTGCTTCTGTTAGGCCTGCCAGATCTCACCTGGATCTGCCGGAAAATGACAGTTTCTAAAAATGTTCCATTCATTTCTGAATGTATTATGACTGTGGGTGGCAAATGACATAGTAAAGAAATGGAAGAGTGTTACACAGAACTGGCATTCAATTGAACAAAAGTTAGAGCAGAGGGAATGCTCAGGCTCCAGATGTACATCTGGTGAATCTGCATACCAATTTCCCAAGGAAGAAATGTGTTTCTTGGACTCAGTTCCAATGGTCAGCTAAATCAGCATCTTTTCCCAGAAATGGAAATTATAAAAGCTTTGGCTAATGTATGACAATAATCACACAAGTGGACTTCCTACTTTGCTGGCGTATCCCTCCTTCAGCTAGTTGAATGATGGCCATGTGAGTAGATGTGCTACGGTCAGACCCCAAAAGAGGGGGAAAGTACTTCCACAATTACTGGTGCAAGTACACAAACCCCCAATAAGATTCAAGCCATCTTGTGTAGATATTATCACAAAGAGGTGATAACTACTGCCCTGTACTTTAAAGATTCATGTGTCATCATTAGCTAGAGCTCATCTTTAGTTGCAAACACTTTTGCTATAATAAATCTGTCAGTCTTATTAGTATTGCATGATTCTTCATTACTTTACTGCAACATACTAAGTACAGATGGGCACGAAATGAACAATTTTTCGTTTCCGTTTTCATTTTTTCATTTCGTTATGTAACGAAATGACAAACAAATTTTGTCTCTAAAATGAAACAAAACGAACAGAAACACCGGAAATTTTGTCGTGCATTTCGTTTCCGTTACTGCAATATGAGTGAATTGCTTAAAATCCTAAAAAAATCACAACAATTGAAATAAATGGTAACAAAATGGTAATGAAACAAACGAAAACGAAAACGATTCTTTTGCAAAAAATTCGCAAAAAAGGAAACGAAGCAAAACGAAACGGACCCTCCAAACAACAAACAACAAACAAAATGCCATTTTTTTGATTCGTGCCCATCTCTAATACTAAGGGTTGAAAGGTATGTTTCAGAGAAGATATTGCTTGGAGAGGGAGTTCCTTAAGTGCGGAAAGATGTGTGATCATCTTAGGATTTTATAACTTCCCTTATTGTGGCAATTAGCTTGCTTTGTTTTGTTATTGACCATCTGAAAGTAAGTATTGGCTTTATTGGCAGGCATGATTTTTTGGATATGATCTGCACATCTTTTAAATGTGAATGTGATGATACTAATTATCATATTAAGGTAATTATCACTATGAAAATTATCTTGTTTCCTTGACAAATTTTCAATTTAAAAATGAATGACATGACATCAGTGCATTTAGCATTTCTCTATCTTGCTACTATTCCTTGACTATCATTAAGGGAGGGCAGAAAAGTGATGAGTGAAACCCGTTATACTACAAGCCTTTTAAAACTCAATGCTACTGAAGAGAACTGAAGGAGACATGGAATATAAGCCTATGGTAGCAATGAATTCACAGTAATATGCCATTTGAGCATGGGTAAACTTGCTTTATGTCTTTTTAAAAGGTGGTACCCATACTAGTACATAGGCCTTCATCCAGTTGCCAATCTCAACCAGCCCACTGACTCAAGTGTTGAAAAGGGAGTCAAGAGTCATCTAAATTCAATTCAGCGAGTCTGCTGTACTCGGGGCTACCAACATGGGTAGATGTTTCAGGGTGTGAATGAACTAAAGTATTTTTAACAAAACAAAAAGCTTATTTTATAATTATTATTCCATTGTCTGTGTAGATATAGAGATTATGTGGTTTGCCAGCCCTAGAACATGCAACATATATGGTAATTGTGCATGTGAGAAGGAATCTCTGTGTAGATTTAAACCGCAGAATTCCAAAGATTGGCCCTGAGCTTTGTTGATGGTGATTGCAAATGCCAATTGAATTGGTCATTGAATCTCTTAAAATGAAATGGCATATCCTTTGGAATCATAGGAATGTGAGGAATGAGGACATCTTCACTTCTGAAAGGTCCTGTCAAGATTGTTGCTTCTACAACATTGGTCATTAATTGAGAGTCCCCATGCTCATGGCTCCTTTCTTCCCTCACCCAGCCAACTTCCCACTTTTCCAAGCCCTGGAAATGCATAGGGCAAGTCACAGGGCTTGCCAAAGGGAGTCCAGGCTGGCTGCAGCAGGGAATGGGGGCAAGGAGGTGGTGGCTCGCCCCTCTTCCTTGCCCCCTTTGCCTGCCAGATTACTAAATATGGATTTTAGTTTATTATGTTTCCTTTCGGTATCAGCCATGTCAGATTTTAAAAAAACCTAATTGGTCACAGATTAGTAAACATTTTGTTGTGTGCTGTGTTTTGTGTAAAGCATCTGTCACACAGGATAATGCAATAGCCCACAAGTATGGTCTATAAATAAAATGCTAAAACACAAGAAGGCTAGGTACGGAACAGAGTCAGGACTGAAGAGTAAGAATAACAGAATAAGGACACAGAATCCACTCAAAGAGAAACCTGGACTAGCCTGAGGGAGGGTCAAGTTTACAGTGAAAGGAAGGAGAAAACAAGCACACATGCACACACACACACACACACACACACAAACAGATAATGAAGCTGCAGAATTTTAAATAACTTCTCATTTGGAAAAAAGAGAAATATGACATATAGAACGTAGGCAGAAATCAGATCATATTCAAGCCACTAAATGAATAAGGGTGGAGACCTCTGATACCTTGGAAAATGGCAAAAATAAAGATCCATCTACTGAAATTTAGAACTTTGGCATCCAGCATGTTCATTCACTTTAAGAACTTTAGAATCACAATTGGGCATTGTTGAGGCATAATTGCCATTCCCACAAGTGTTAAGAGAGCCAAACAGTGCTTGGCCCCTTCTGATCATTTCAGGATAAAGATGGGGATTATTGACTAAACAAGGAGTTCAGTTTATTATAAATGTCACAACATGTCTACTTCAACTAGTCTTATGAGATTATCCATTGTGTTAGGATCTGAAGATGAAAGTTTTCCAAATCACCATTGATATATCATTTGTATAAGCAATAATCCCATGTTATGTGTTGCCAGTGAGTGTATGAGAAAAGGGCATATTTAATGTTATGGTGATTTCTCTATATGTGGGGAACTGTGCCATCATGCAGAGAAAGAGTGTGCCTTTGGTAAACACAGCTAGAGCATGGTAATCTTTTTAATGGGGCCTTTCTATCTACTATTTTAGGCACAGCATACAAATGATCATAATGTCATTTAGGATGACAAACATTAACTGCTCATTTTATAAATGTGCGCAACGTAATGAATGCTTAACAGGAATTCTTTTGATTAAACACCAGGAAATAGAGGGCTTTTTCTTCTACCCAATATATGTTTTTCCATTAGCCTTTCAAGGTCAGCTTTTTAAACATAAAGCAACCAGACTTATTACATTAGTTCTCCACCGAAGGTCAGACAAGTTCAGTTTCTGTTAAGGCTTTCAAATAGGAAAATCAAAAAAACTAAGTTTTACTGGGAATTGCCAGGATTTCAGCTTATAGCCATAGATTGTTTCTTAAATCATCCAGGACAAAATAAATTGAATTCCTGAATTGTTCATGTCCAGCTTTCTCTGCATTTTTATGGCAAGTCTTTCAAGATTTCTGGGCTGAAATGATTAGAGGTACAACCTATAGTTGCATCATACAGGTCCATTTGTCTGATTCATTGATAACTATGAATGTTCTTTTTTTAAAGTGAATGTTTTCTAAATTATACCTTTTCAGGCTAAGAGGAATTATTCACCACAATCCACATTTCCTACTCATGTATCCTTTATATGAGCTACAGCACAACTTTATCACATGGATTAATAATACATAAACAGACAGCACATAGATTTCTCATTATATAAATAGTTGATGAATGTTTAATAAAATTTCTTTCCTTGTGGAAGTACCTGGCAATTACATCAAGCATGTGCACCATGTTCAAACAATTTGTGACTTTGTTCTTTTCTTTTAAAAAATCTAGAAAGAGTGTTTCTGTTATTGGAGCATATGCCATTGGACATATCTATGGATAGGCAATATTCACTAGCATCATACTCAGAACAATTGAGGGAGCATGGGCATGAGATCATGTGTATGTGAACTTGGTATAATTTATGCACAAATATGAGGACACAGGGTCAAATACTGGCTTCTAATTCTTCCCTAATGTTACTCAAAGGAAGCAAAATATTTCTTGTTTCAAAACTGCACTACCTCCTTTGGAATAACATGGAAAAAAAATTCAATGTGGAAAAGCATGAAAGATAAACTATTACTTATACCAGGCCTGGGGCTTTGATGCATCTGGGGGCCATCATGCAACTGGTGTTTTTCTTTTTGAATAATTCTGATAATTTCTCACTCTATTTTTCAGTTTTTTTTTTCAAAAAGAATTTTCACAAATTACAAACCTTTGGAGAAGAAAAAAAATGGGAAATCAGTTTGTCTTGCTGTCTTCCTGGTGACCAGCCCCAGGGGAACTAAAAATTCCTCTTGACATGTCTCATTGAGTTGAAACAGACAAAATCCATGATGACAACACATACACACTGAGTTTTTTTTACACTCCTACCCCTTATGCACACAAACTATTAATTTTACACATACAACTAGATATGGGCACAAAATAATTTTTTGTCATTTTGTTTTTTGTTTATCATTTTGTTTCTTTAAAAAATGAAAAATAAAGTACTTTTTAAAAAATGAAACAAAACAAACTGGGAATTTTCATTTTATTCCATTTCATTTTTATTTGAACAAGTGGCGCACACAGGCTGCCCCCTCCCTACTGTCAATCAGATGAAAGGGGCAGCCAGCAGGGTCCCCCACACCAGCTGATCAGTACTTAGGGGGCAGCCGGCAGGGAGCCACATGTCAGCTGATTCGCACATGGGGGCAGCCTATCGCCAATCAGATGGAAGAGGCAGCCGACAGGGACCCATGCACCAGCTGATCAGCACATGGGAGGGCAGCCAAACTGGCATCATGACCATTTTCAGAGGGATCCTGCTGAGTTGTCTTCAGCTGGACCCCTTTAAAAATGGCCCAGTCGCCACCCAGGGATCCCCTCGGTGCCAACTGGGCCATTTTTAAAGGGGTCCAAATGATGACAGATCAGCAGGACCCCTCTGAAAATGGTTGGGATGATAGTTCAAGGCTCTTGCACTGGCGCCTGATTGGCAGGGAAGCGCAGGCTTTTAAAACTTTTTTCCAACACCGAACCAAGCACCGATAGCAGCCATCAGTGCTTGGTTCAGTGGCAGAAAAAAAGGTTTAGAAGCCTGTGCTTCCCCTCAATGTGCCTGATTGGGGATGGGCTTTTAAAACATTTTTTCTCCACTGAACCAAGTGCTGATGGCCATGGCCGCCACGTGCTTTGGTGGCTAAAAAACAGCTTTAAAACCCCAAGTTCCTCCCATGCGCCCGATCAGTGGGGAGGAAGCACGGAGTTTTAAAAAAGTCTTGGAACCACCAAGGCTGCCTCCAAGACATTTAAAAAACTCCACAACTTTTCCACCAATCAGGCACGTTGATGAAACGAATAAGAACAAAAATAAATGACAGAATTTTTTAAAAAAGTTTACAAAACGAAACCCCCAAAGGAAATGAAAGCAAAGCAAAACAAAACAGAATTCTTCCATTTCGTGCCCATTTCTACATAAAACATCTAGTAGCTGTCTACAGAAATTATCTTGATTGCCATAATATTGATTCTAAAAGAGAGACAATTGGGTAGTGACCCCCTCTTCAACAATCAACAACCACCCGTTAAGCCACTGGAGCTGTTTTAATAGGGGTGTAATGTGATCTCTCTACCCTGTCTCAGTCAGCAGTCTGGCCACTGCATTTTGGACCTGTTGACATTTCCTGAGACTTTTCATCAGTAGTCCAACATACAGCACATTACAGTAGCCTAGCTGGGATGTTATTAGGGCATGTGTCATTGTGGCCAGAGCTGGTTTCTCAAGAGAGGGGTGTAACTTGTGTACTAGCCTTAATTGTGCAAGTGTGCCCCTGGCCACAGCTGTGACCTGGGCATCCAAACTCAAGGACGAGTCCAAGAGCACCCCCAAGCTGCATACATGAATTTTCAATTGGAGGGTGACCCCATCCACTACAGGCTGCATCCCTATCCCTTGTTCTCCCTTTCGAGTGACCAGGAGCACCTCTGTCTTGTCTGCGTTTAGTTTCATTTTGTTCATCCTCATCCAGTTCATTACCGCAGCTAAACACTCATGTAAAGTTGAGACAGTAGCTCCCTCAGAGTCCGTAGGTGACGAGAGGTAGAGCTAGGTATCATAAGCATACTGGTGGCACCTGACCCCAAAATACATGATAATCTCCCCCAGTGGTTCCATATAAATATTAAATAACATAGGAACTCTGGGGAACTCCACAGGTCAGCAACCAAGGTGTCAAACATGATTCACCTAACATCACTTTCTGAGTTCTATCCTGCAGGAAGGACTAGAGCCACTTTAATGCAGTACCCCCAATTCCCATTTCAGAGGGATGAGTCAGGAGGATGCCATGGTCTATAGTGTCAAAAGCAGCTGAGAGGTCTAGCAAAATCAAAAGGGACACTGATCCCCTATCCATTTCCCTGTGTAAGTCATCTACCAATGCTACCAGTGTTGTCTCAGTCCCATAGCCAGGCCTGAAGCCAGAGTGAAAATGGATCCAGGTAGTTTATCTCATCCAGAAACTTCTGGATGCTGCAAGGCCACAATCCGCTCTAGGACTTGCCCTAAGAATGGGATATTTGATACCACGAGGCAACAGAAACCAACACACAAGAAAGACTCTAGAGCACCCAAAGCAAAAAGAAAACAATGAGAAAAGAATGGAGCAAACCTCTTTCCCTTAACAGCACAGTGTATAATAGCCAAAGAGACAGAATTAGCAAGAAATCCAGTGGGACTCACTCATTCCTCAACAGGCAGTCTCAGTGTGCTGAGCCAACCCATCCCATCAGGAACAATTAATATTGTGAGAATTGTTCACATGGGAGAGGTACAGAGCAATAACATGGCATAGTCAGGGATGAGAAAGAAAACACAATCAATACCTGGAGAGGAAGAGAAGGGAGAATCAAAGCAGACTTCTCAAGACTCCCCCTGACTGTACAGTTGCTTTTATTCTTCAACCAGCTTTTTAAAGAACAAAGCATGTTCAGTTGGTGCCATGAAATATCTGGGGGAAGGGGTCATAATGTTAAATTACTACAATAAGGATTTGGCCACATTGGCAGCAGGCAGCAAGCTAGTGTGTCCCATTTGGAACAGATGGGGTTGATTAGAATCTAATCAAGCCTGATGGTTCACATCGAAATTGCTCCTACAGTTCATGTTTTCCTTCCCTTACAGGAAGCCTGCAGTGAAGCAACCACCATGGATTCAACTATGGGCTGGCTTGCTGCAACAAAGCTGTCATCCGATCACTTCCCCTAAGACTGAACGAGCCCATTACTGTAGAGAAAAACAGCAGGCTATATACCATTGTAGTCAGATTCTTAGTGTGTTCATAGAATTCATTAGATTGCAATTAACTGTTACATTAATCATGTTGATCGTAGATTTCGGAACATGCTTCAACACATTTCAGAATGTGCATCTTATTTCACTTTACAATTTAATAGACATTGGATTTTAAAACTTGCTTTGACATATAATGGCAATTTCTTCAAGATCTTACATCTCCAGGAAATAGAAAATCTGACTTCTGTTAAAGGATATTTCAAAAACTTGCAGCCATGAGGCCTGTTATTGTATAAGAGATTAAAGAGAAAAAAAGCAGCAGCACTACATTTTTAAAAGAAGGATTCTCCTCTGACCCTGCATACTGGGTTTAGGATATAATGAGAATAAAAGTTCACAGGTCAGAAAAAGCACAGAACAGATTATAATTGCAATCAGGTTTTTTTGGTTGTTTTGCAAGTAACACTTATGTTTAGTTCTATGTGACTTTTATTGTTTAAAAATTGGCTGTAACTACCCCGCTCTTCAAAAAAGAAAACAGAAGGCATTCTATTAAATATACTCTGTAAAAAGTTTTCAGTTAGGTTGCACAGCTACCCTGATTGGAAGCAAATTGGGTTAAGAAAAGTCAATTATTTTATTGTAGAATGGTTCCAACGCTGAATGTACGGTATATCATAGGCTGTTAGCTAAAGCCATAGGATAATTGCCTCTGTCGTGGTTGCTCATGGAACCAACCATCCAGCCACTAAATAGCCACTTCATGCTTTCTTTCTTACTGCAATGGGAAAATATTCCTCAAAGTGTGTGATAAGAAGTTGTTTTAAAATAAAAATGCAAGAATTTTGATGCGGAATTCTCCAGGTTTATCATTAAAATCATAGAAGCTGTAGAACTGGAACATCAAAGCCACCTCCCTGTTGAGGCATGAAATCCCCATCTCCTCACAGATGCTCACTAAACCTCTGTTGAAAAAGAGACTAATAAAAGAGAGACTCTAATAAAAGAGATCATAAGAACATAAGAGCAGCCCTTGCTGGAACAGGCCACAGCTCATCCAGTCTAGCATTCTGTCTTACACAGTGGCTCACCATTCGCTTCAGGGTATTCCCAAACAGATGTCTTCACCTGTTTACGATTCCCTGCAAATAGCATTGAGAGATATCCTGCCTGTCTCTCCAACCCAGAGGTTGTCCTTAGGCATCAATGATAGCCATTGATACCTTTTTTTCACTCCATGAACTTGTCTAATCATTTCTTAAAGGACCCAAGGCAGCTTACAATAAGGCTTGGATTTCTTTAAGAACATAAGAACAGCCTTGCTGGAACAGGCCACAGTCCATCAAGTCCAGCATTCTGTCTCACACAGCGGCTCACAATTTGCTTCATGGTATTCAGCTGCTTTCAATTCCCTGCAAATGGCATTGAAAGATATCCTGCCTATCTCTCAAACCCAGAGGTTGTCTATAGGCATCAATAACGATAGCCATTGATACCCTTGTTCTCCATGAACTTGTCTAATCCTTTCTTAAAGCTGTTAAGGCTGACAGCTGTCACCACTTCTTCTAGCAGGGAGTTCCATAGACCAGTGATCCTCTGGGTGAAAAAGTACTTTCTCTTATTTGTTTGAGATCTAGCACCCAAAAGTTTCATGGAGTGACCCCTAGTTCTAGTGTTGTGCGACAGGACAAACAGTTTTTCCTTATCTACTTTGTCCATACTGCGTACGATTTTATAAACTTCAATCAGGTCACCTCTTAGGCATCATCGTTCAAGAGTGAAGAGGCCCAGCCTTTGCAACCTCAGATGGTAAGGAAGATGTTCCAGTCTCCTAATCATTCTGGTTACCCTCCTCTGCACTTTTTCCATTTCCATAATATCCTTCTGGAGGTATGGTGACCAGAAGTGTACACAATACTCCAGATGGGGCATCAACATAGATTTATAAAGAGGCAAAATGACACTTGCTGCCTTATTTTCTATACCCTTCCTAATGCTCCCCAGCACTGAGTTTTCTTTCTTCACTGCTGCTGCACACTGGGATGACACCTTCATTGAGCTGTCCATCAGGACACCAAGGTCCCTTTCTTGGTTTGTTGCAGGGAGTTCTGACCCCATCAGTTTATAAATATAATTGGGTTATTTTGCCCCAATGTGCATCAATCTGCACTTACTAATGTTGAAGCTCATTTGTCCAAACCTCCTGTGTCAAGAGATCCCTCTGGAGCTCCTCACTATCTCTCTCAGTTTTTACTACCCTGTATAATTTAGTGTTTTCAGCAAATTTGGCTACCTTGCTATTTACTCCTGCTTCCAGATCATTTATGAAGAGATTGAAAAGCACTGAACCTTGGGGGACCCCACTCTTTACCTCACTCCACTTGGAGAAGTGTCAGTTTAGTGCTATACTCTGTTTCCCGTCCCTTAGCCAGTTGCTGATCCGGGGCAATACCTGTTCCTTGATTCCAGGACTGGCAAATTTATTCAAGAGCCTTCAGCGTGGGACTTTGTCAAAAGCCTTCTGAATGTCTAGATAAACAATATCAACTGGATCTCTCTTATCCACATGCCTGTTGACACTCTCATTCCTTTTGTTGGCCCACTATGAGCTTGTCTTTGCAAATGGAAAAGAGTAGTCCTTGTGGTTTTTAAAGGCACTAATTAATTTACTTAATCATCATTAGTAGACCCAAAATGTACACTTCCAAGAATATGTGGTTGTGCTCTGTAGGCTTCACTTTGCTTCTGATTTCCTGCCTGGGCAAAGAAGCTGAGATTCTAAAATGATTTGGGGAGGGGGATCCAGACTGGTGGGCCCCAGGAGTTAGGTAACTTCTGTAAAATCTGTGGCACCCTGACCACAAAGGCCTAACCGCAAGCAGCATCCTGTAGAAAGGGGAACAATCTGAAGTACATGACAAGAAGATTTTTTAATAAAGATTGATTAACTAATCTTAATAGAATGCAATCCCACAGAAGCAGTAGAGATTCCAATTTCATAAAGAGGCTTTTGGGCTTTTTTGTGAATAGTGCAAGATCTTTGGTTACTTTGCAGAGATTTCAGAAATGTACAAATGTATAAAATAAAAGTACTGTATATCAAAGCTGAGGCCATCTGAGATACGGAAAGTGAGAATTTCATGGCTAGGAATGAACTGGCTTGATCTAGTTCCTGTAAAAACAGAACCGCTGTGGAAGATTTTGGGAATCTGGTTGTGGTGGTGAAGAAGGTATATAGTGTTCAGCTCCATTTGGGGGTCCTGGCTCTTGGGATCACCATTGATGGTCCCCACCCGGATCCCTAGACATGTCTAGCTCTTTAATTGTCCATATAGTCAAGTGTTTGCTATCTTTGCATTCTCTTTGCTTTTTATTTGTATTTTGCAATAAAGCTTTACTTGCTCCAGACAGCAAGGTGTAGCAGTGTTATTTTTAAACAATACTTAATTTATTACCAGTTGTGTGGCCATTTTTTAAATAAACATGCTGACCATGGGGACACGATTATTAGAGCTGGTTTATTCGTAAATTAGATCTAGATTTTAAAGACCATGGGATACAGCCCTTAGAGGCTGGCCTAGTTCCCATAAGAGCATGCACAAAGATTTATTTGTTTAATCATTGGCTAAAGCTTCTTTTCCATCCTGAGGGTCTGGCCTTACTGATTTTATCAGATTCATTTCAATCAAATTGGAAGCACCTTATGATAAATGAGGCTCTACAAATTGGTTTCTCCCCAACACAGCTTATATTGTTGGGTTATAACAATACTAAAGCAGCCCTCAGACAAAGGATTTGGAATGTTGAACCCCAAGAACACCAGGGCTTCTTGGACAGTTCTAGTGTTATTTGAATAATGTATCTTTTCCTAAGCATAGAAGAATATTTACTCTAGTAAGATTGAATGTGTTACCCTCTAAGCTGTTGGATGGAAGATTTTGAGGTGTACCCCACTCCGACCATTTGTGCCCCTATAATTACGGTGAAGTGGAAACTACAGGGCATGTCCTTTTACATTGCCTGTTTTATAGAGATTTACATAAGGATATTTTGCACCCATTCTTTCAAAAGTTCCCGGGGAGATCCACTGAATTTTATATTTCCCTGCTACATTCGGATAGGAATTCCCAAGTCAGGGTTGCAGTGGCTAAATTCTGTGCAGCAACTATAACTTTCCACAGGATACTGACCATGGATTGGCCTTTGAATGCTCCCATTTTTGCTTCCATTTAAGCCCCTACCCCATAGTTCTAAACTTAATACTCTTAGGACTATCATGATGAGGGATGAACACTGGAATTTTCATCTCACCCGTTACACTGTGAATGGCTTTTGGAACTGTAACATGGGGTTCAAGCCAGATGGCTTTTAGCTTTCTGTGATATTTCACTTAATTGTTTTATTCTAACTGTATTCTATATTAATTTTGTTCTCATGTTGGTCAATGACCATAAATAAAATTAAATTGAATTACTTAATCATCAGCAGTAGAACCCAAAACATACATTTCCAAGAATATGTGGTTTGTGCTCTGTTTTGCTTCTGAATTCCTGCCTGGGTCAAGAAGCTGAGGTTCTAAAATGATTTGGGGGAGAAATCCAGTTGAAATTGGTTATCATTCCAAGTGAAAGAATCTAAAGATGTTCTGTAAAATCAGAACTTCCCACTGTTGCAACCCATTGTTGTATCCCTTTCCTTCCTCCCTAACCATTATTACCCAATAAAATATAAATACCAGCTAGGACAAAGAGACAGTGGTTGGGTAACATGGCCAAAGCAGCAACCCCCAAATACTTTGAACAGGTTTAGGGCTGCCTGTTCTTGGGCTGACATCTAACCTCACATTACCAGATGTTTTGGATCACAATTCCCAGAAATACTGGCCAGCACAGCAACTGGTGAAGGCTTCCAGCAGTTTTAATCTAGGAACATCTGGAGACCCAAGGTTGGGAATCACTGCACTAGTGGAATTGTTGTAAGGACGATTCCTCTCTGGGACATGGCAGCTCTCTTAGTCCAGAGCTGAAAAACAAACATCAACTGTACTGCTAAAAGAATAGAATACTTTTTTTTAAGAATACTTTTTATTGGCCAAGTGTGGTTGGACACACCCAGAATTTGTTTTGGTAAAATATGCTCTCTCTATATAAAATGAAATATAAGAATCATATAGTCAACAATAAAAACACAGTACAACACTACTATATAACTTATTATTTAAAAAGGAAGAAGAAGAGTAAAAATTAATTATTCAACAGTTTGATAGCACTTGGAAAGAAACTATCTTTATATCTAGTTGTCCTAGTATGCAATGCCCTAAAACGTCGCCCTGAGGGTAACAATTGAAACAGATTATGTCCAGGATGTGTGGAATCTGTATATATTTTCATCGCCCTCTTTTTATCTCATGTGGTATACAATTCCACAATAGATGGAAGATTAGTAGCAATAATTTTTTCTGCAGTTCCAATTATCCTTTGAAGTCTATATCTGTCATGCTTAGTCGCAGAACTAAACCAGACAATTATAGAGGAATCTGAAAGATCATGTGAAATAAGGCATAGTGTCTCTACAAGGATAAAAAAGAATCTGATAAGCAGTGTCTTCTCAGAAGTAACATAAATATTAAGGCACAAGAAACAGACCTGTAAGAAACAAGATATTTCTGAGTTCTTCCTGACAGTGTCATAGCAACAGCTTGGAAGTACTACCTAAGAGAAATTTCTTTCTTTCTTTTTGAAATGCCAGATGTTGATATGAGAGGTCACAGAGAAGTTAAAAAAATCTGCACATTAGGAAACCTTGATATGTTTTTTCTTAGAAGGAAAAAAACCATACAATTAAAGGTATATTATTTTATAAGCTCTTCAGAGAAGAATGCTTTCTGTAGAAGGTCAGAACCTGAATTTAAATTGGGATATTATGATAAATGAAATGATCAGCATTGGTTCCATTTTTAGCAAACAATTTTTTAAAAAGTAAATAGATTCTAATTTGGCAATACCTCTTGGCCTCACTTCAAGGAGAAATGGGAAAGATTATTGGCCAGACTTTTTAAGTGTAATGGCAGCATTACAGATTATTTGTTTAAAGATAATGGGTTCTAACTCTAGATAGTATGCCAACAGAATGGCAAACAAACCTTAAGGTCAAATGGTTAGGACAGCCATACACTGAATTTTAGTGGCATATAAGTAGGGTACTGGCTTTTCAACAATGTTGGACCTTCAAAAACTTTCGTGCAAAGTTAATGCTTGCGCTAAAGAGTTGCACTGAATTTTTGAGTGCCTGCAATTTTAAAAAAGCAAATCAACTTATAAAAACAAGCATGCTCCACACACCTGGCCACTTCCAATCACATCATCTGATCTATCAGCCCAATATCAAAGATTTCACATTCTTCTGATTTTTTTTATTTATTAATTTATTTCTATTCTACCCTTCTGCTTAAAAGGAACCAAAGTGGCTTACATAATTAAAAGACAATATGAAATCTAACAATGAGAATACAAACACACAAAAGGCTAAAATAAATACTATTATGGATGGAAATGAATTTAAAATAGTTGCAATATCCTTCAACAATCACTAATTTGTATGAATTAATACACCCTGACAAATACAAATCTATGAATGTTTTGGGAATTATTTGTCAATGTGGTGTCTCCCCTCCCCAGGAATGTAGAGGCACAACAGACCCCACAGGAATGTAGAGACACCAACATTGTAGAGAATCTTCCTGATGCTCTTCTGTACAAGCCCTCCAAATTTGGTGAAGACTGGGGTTTGGATATCCATGTTATATACCTACAAAAAGTCCCCCCAAGGGAAACCCCCCTCCCCAGCACCCAGTTACACCAAATACATAGGGAAGCTTTCCCTGACCCCTTTACAATTCCTCCAAGTTTGGTATATACTGGATTTCCCAAAGTCAGTTGCCGAAGGATATTTTCCTGGGGGGACACTTTGTGGGTTTATAACTCAGATGTCTGAAACCCAATCTTCATCAAACCTGGAGGTCTTATAGAGGATATCTGGAATATGTTTTCCCAGGTTTTCTAGGGATTATTTTCTTGCGGGTTGCTGTTTGGGGATGGATACCTCAGACATCCGGAATTTCACCAGATTTCACCAGACCAGCAGGGCTTGTAGAGGAGAGTGCAAAGACATTTCTCTGTGAATTGTGTTATCTCTAGGTACTTGGAGGGATTTTGCTTAAAGGAAAAAATGAATTGACAAATCAATTCATCAGGAAAAATTATAAATTCTTTATTCACAAATCATCAAACCTTGATGAATTATGAATCAAAATGAATCAACATTTTTGCGAATGAATCTCTAAATATCATACAAAAAGAAACAAGGACCACCAAAACATATCCAACCCCCTTACTGTGGGAGGCAGTTCCAAAGTCTGGGAGCAGCGAAAGAAAAGGTCCTCTCCCACATTGCCACTGAACACATTTGTGAAGGTGGCAGGACTGAGAGGAATGTCTTTCCTGATTATTTTAACATTGAAGTTGCTTCATAAAGGGAGATGCAGTATTTAAGTCAGGTTAGATCCAAGCCATTTAGGGCTTTATAACTTAGAGCCAATTGCATGGACAGGATTTCATTGTGTCCCTTTCTTCAGGAAAGAAAGACACAAGATATTCTAAATTCCTTAGCTAGGGCTCTGCAGCAGGGAAGCAAGCCTGGTGGTAATCCAAAGACGCTACCACCCATTATTACTCATCTCTTATCTTTTTATGCATACTCTGAGCACACACCCACACTGATTCTTACAGTATTGCCAAACACTGTTAAAGTATATAACCCTTTTATGCAAATAGGGATTTGTTAGTTCAAGGAAATATAAAAACCACTAGCAAGAGATTAGCAGCGTTGTGGAAGAATAAATGTGCATAGTAATTATGGAGCTAGGAGACAAATAAACAAGGCAAAAGAACTTAGTACAAAACTTATATTACACATGTACACATGACAAAGAATAATTGGTTTACATTGGTTTGCATGATACCTTTATAGCAACATGATACCTATAAAGCAATATGGTGTAAACCAGGCATGTCCAAACTTCGGCCTTCCTCATGTTTTGGACCACAACTCCCAGAATTCTAAGCTTAGATTGCCAATGACAAATGTGGGAGTTGTGGTCCAAAACGTTTGGCCGAAGTTTGGACATGTCTGGTATAAACCAATCACACACTACATGGGATGAGGTGATTTAGCTATATCACCTGTGCCTAATCATCCTGATCTTCCAGTGCCTATGATTCTTTACATCTGTGATCTAGACCTAATACACATTCTTGTCTAGCTCATGACATAGCATTTTACACAGGATCCATTTTGTAATCTGTTAAATACATATTACAGACATTCTGTCAAAACTACAACCCTTGACAAACACACATATGGTTGATGTGATATTTTTCAAACTATAAATCAGGGGTGCCCAAACTTTTTGTAAGGAGGGTCAGATTTGGTGGCTGAGAATGTGCCAGGGGCCAGTTGCTCCCCGACCCTGCTACTCCACTGCAAGTCCCACCCACTGACCCCTTGCAATCCCACCCACAGGAAGGAAGGTTGGGACCAAGGGAGGGGGCAGGGAGGTGGAAACCAAGAGAGGAAGGAAGGAGAGTAGGGAACAAGGGAGGGAGGGAGGGAGAGAGGGGGGGAGGGGGGGACCAGGGGAGGAAGGAAGGAAGGAAGGAAAGAAGGTGGGGACCAAGGGAGGGAGGAAAGAAGGAAGTTGGGGACCTAAGGAAGCACAGGGATCCGTGGCCACAGTTCGCCCCTTGGAAGAGGCGATCTGTGCGAACTTGCACTCCCCCAGCTCCCCGGTGGTGGTGACGGCTCGCCCGCCAGCCCATCCCAAAAATCCTTGGCGGTGGCAGAGGCCCGCTGGCCTGCCCACCCCCACACATTCCCCTGCAGTGCCGGTGGTGGCAGACCGCCCATCCGCCCAGCCGCCCAAGCTTCCTTCTTAATTCCAGTATGCAGGACTTGCAGAACAAACATGCTCTCTCTCTCTCTCTCTCTCGAGACTTTAAGTCAAGATAAGTAAAAAAAATACCTTGGCATTTGTCACTTGAAATGGTAGTTTCGAGCCATTGGTAGCTACAGGTGTCTGTCTCTCGATCACTCTGGAAGGGATTATATTTGTAGTGGGAGGTTGACTGTGCAAGACTGAAGACAGGCAGAGTTGTACAGTCTCCTTCAGAGCCTTCAACTGTGACTCCTGGGGGAAGAAATTGCCGTTAAATCTTAACAAGAGATTACATATAACATTTTACTTACCTTTTTAAAAAATAACAGCCTCTCACAGCTGTGCTATTTACAATGTGCAACTAAAGCAAATGGAACAAACAAATGACCAAAATCTGGGCACTACATCTTTTTTTTTTTAATTAAGACATTGCTGGGCTTTCTTATGTTGATCCATGGGCTAGTGCAGTGATGGCGAACCTATGGCACAGGTGCCAAAGGTGGCACTCGGAGCCCTTTATGTGGGCACCTGACATCACCCCTTCATAACCACCTGTATACAGGTTAAATTACATCGGCACTTTGCAAAAAAAAAAAGTGGGTTTTGAATTGCAATTTGGGCACTCAGTCTCTAAAAGGTTCACCATCACTGGGCTAGTGTGTTGATCAATCCTTTGTTTTTGACATTCAACATCAATTTGTTACACAAATGATAGGTTTATTCACTTCACATTTGTGTCTGAAGCACATAATACTGTACTAATTTCAATTATTTATGAAATCATTCATAACGCCAGATAATTTCAAGCATACACTCAGGTCCACTTCCATGTTTAGCTCCAGATCCTTGCAAGCATACAGTCAGGCCTGCTTGCAAATACATTTTAAACTCCGATATTATAATACTATAAAAATTAAACTATCAGTATTGTTAAAATTTCCACAATTCTTCTATCCATATTGTAATATTGTTCAATTGAGTTCATGTTCTGAACAAAATTCCTTCCTTCCTTCCTTCCTTCCTTCCTTCCTTCCTTCTTTCCTTCCAGTATGATCAATTGCATAGATAAAATGCCAGGAATATAAAAGAAAATTTTCAACAAAAACAATAGGTTACCAATAAAATACCAGCAGTCACTACATAGCAGTGTTCATAAATCATTTAGATTCATTTTCATGAATTTGCTTCAAAGGCAGTGACAGAATCATTTACCAAAGAAGTAAGTTCTACAGCATGAGAAAGATGCTTTTTCACATTGACTCCTGTCCTTCACACGTGATCAGGCTTTTACACAAAGCTTGCTTTCCTTACCTCAGCACCAGTACCACAGCCCACACTGTGTGCACAAGCATACAAGGCATCGGACGAAATACCACTCTTTTCTTGGTACCCAGCTGACGCTTTCTCTGCCAACCACTTAGTTATTAAGTACTCTTCACATGTTTCTTGGTGTTGCAGCCTTTCCATTTGTTTCTGTACCTTTTATTGCATCCAATCTCTCACTGGTTGAATGCAGGAGCATTACTAGGCTACATACCAACACTAGCAAAGTCATTACACCACCAGTTGTTTCATTTTTTTTTTTAAAAAAAAAGCATATTCCAGACTCTACCATGTTTTTACACAGGTTATATACCAGTATATTTTGTAGCTCAATTACTCCGCATGCGGAGGTGAGAAGATGTGTCTCTTTAGACAGTTTATCCCAAGGCCAATGACAGTGCCCGGGTCGCTGTCATCGGCCATGGGGAAGATCCCTTTAGAGAGAGCTCCATTCTCATGTCCGCATGCAGAGGTGAGAACAGGGCTCTCTCTGGAGACAGTTCTCCCCCACGGGTGATGATAGCACATGGCCGCACAATGTCATCACCCACAGGGAAGATCCCTTTAGAGAGAACCCCGTTCTTGCATCTGCACGCAGAGGTGAGGACAGGGCTGTCTCTGGAGACAGTTCTCCCCCATGGGTGATGATAGCGTGTGGCCGCCCGCTGTCATGGCCCTCCGGGAAGATCCCTTTAGAGAGAGCCCCATTCCTGCCTCTGCAAGCGGAGGCGAGAACAGAGCTTTCTCTAGACAATTTTCCCCACGGCCGTTGACAGTGCTTCGCATGCTGTCATTGCCACGGGGAAGATCCCTTTAAAGTGACCCCTGTTCCCGCCTCCACATGCGGAGGTGAGAAGAGGGATCTCTTTAGACAGTTTACCCCACGGCCATTGACAGTGCCTGGCACACTGCCATCAGCCATGGGGAAGATCCCTTTGAGACCCCCGTTCTCGCTTCTGCGTGCGGAGGGGAGAACGGGGCTCTCTCTGGAGATAGTTCTCCCCTGCGGGCAATGACAGCGGAGATGTCATCTCCTGCGGGGAAGATCCCTTTAGAGAGAGCCCCGTTCCTGCCTCCACACGTGAGATGCTGAAGTCATGTTGTCATATTAGGCAGCACAAGAGGTGTCTAATAAACACAGCTAAGAGACATGCTCAGAAGGGGCCTTACTTTGTCTAGAGCTGCTTTTTCCAGTTCTTCTTTAGCAACTGCTAATTTTTGTTCCAAGTCGGTAAGCTGCTGTGCCTGTGGGAAATTTGAAAAAAAATTTAGCTAGTATAACTCATGCCCTAAACTCATCCAATGTAACTGTGAGAGAAAGAAAAAGGAAGGTTTTTCCATTCAAAGGTAAGATGATTAAACATAGCCACTGCCACCACAGTGTTGTCAATGTAACAGGTTTTCCAGGGATCACTACAATTGGTGAAAAATGGGAAGGAACCTTTTTTTGTTACAGGATCTAAATTCAGTTTTACTCAGATGAAGGGTTTGTCATTGACTTCAAGGGAGTTGAAAATATCACATCTTGTGTTAAAACATTTAGCAATTTGATCAAACAATATATATTGTAGTAACCTTAGAGCTTTGTTAAATATTTTATTGTACATTTATAAGGCGCTCAAGTAAGGACTAGACATTTTTGCATGTATGTGAGAAAGTCGCATTCTGTTTTTCCCAGCAAAATGAACTTGACAAGGAGAATTTGAACTTTTCAATCCACAGGATCTGTACTTTTGCTTAACTCTTCCATACCTGACATTTATTTGCAATATCTGCCATAGTCAATATCTGGGTTTTTAATTTAATTTAATTTAATTTAATTTAATTTAATTTAATTT
>JAHTLZ010000016.1:53301480-53322699 GCA_023846285.1 Phrynocephalus versicolor | reverse complement strand
GGAAACCAAAGCAGAGTGTAGCCATAAACTTATGCTGGATTTTTTTTAAAAAAAAAAAAAACAATTTAAACAATCTCAAAGTAAAAATGAGTAGAGTCCCATGGCAGGCTATGTGAACAAGAAAAGTAGTCCAAGCAGTGTGAGAGTATCTCAAAAAAGAAATTCTAAAAGCAGAACTATACTCAATTCCAATAAGAAGAAAAGTTGGGAAGCAGCAAAAAAGGCCACTGTGGCCTGAACAAAAAGCACAGGGAAGACCTGGAAGAAAAAACATGTACAGGAAGTGGAAAGAAGGCCAGGCTTCCAAGGAATGATACAGAAAAGTAGCAAGGAAATGCAGGGATGACATTAGGAGAGCAAAAGCAGAGAATGAGCTGAGATTATGTAGAGTCACTAAAAGCAATACAAAAGCATTCTTCAGATGGGCAAGAAGCAAATTGATATGGTGGCACACCTCCTCAACAGAGATGGAAAAATGGTAACAAGTGACAAAGAAAAGGTGGAGGTGCTCAATTACTATTTTAGCTCAGTCTTTTCCCATGAGACAGACTATGGACCTCCAGACATAAGTGAAGTCTGAGTGGAGGGGACAAAATTGTAACTGGAAACTGATAATCAAAGAGCCAAGGAATACCACCCCACCTTGAATGACTTCAAATCTCCAAGGCTGGATGAACTCTTCAGCCGGTAGGAAGGTTCTGGCTGAAGAATTCTCAGAACCACTGTCCATTTTTGGAGGATGGCTAATGTTGTCTCTAACTTCAAAAAGGCAAGAATCGTACTCAGAGAGTAATGCTTAACAGTTCCATCTCTAAGTGAGAGAAGGTAACAAGTGGGATACCCCCAAAGTTCAGTCCTGGTCTGATGCTCTTCAATATTTTTATTAATGACTTGGACAAGGAAATACAGGAAGCACTTGTCAAATTCATAGATTACACAAAATTGGGTGGAATAGCTAATACCGTTCAAGACAAAAGCAAAATACAAAATAATCTTGATAGGCTAGAGCACTGGACTGAAACCTACAGAATGAAATTTAACAGGACAAGTGTAAAGTACTGTACCTAGGAAAAAGAAATCAAATGCACAGTTACAAGATGGGGGACACCTGGCTCAGCAATACTTCAAGTGAAAAAGATCTTGGAATTGATGTGGATCATAAATTAAATATGACCAACAGAGTGTTGTGGCAACAAACAAGGTAAAGGTTATTTTAGGCTGTATTGGCAGAAGTATAATTTCCAAATCCCGTGAGGTGCTCCTACCCTTCTATTCAGCACTAGTTAGGCCTTAACTCCAATGCAGTGAGGAGTGTGCAGACCTTTACATTGGAGAAACTAAACAGCCATTAAAGAGAACGATGGCCCAACATAGGAGGGGTAACAGCTCAGGGCCAGAATCAGTGTACACCTCCATTTGAAGGACAAAAGGCACTCATTCAAATATGAGGATGTACACATATTAGAAAGAGAACATAGGTGGTTTGAGAGAGGAGTCAGGAAAGCCATTCATGTGAGCATTGAGACCCCTCTCTCAACAGAGGTGGGAGCCTCAGGCATAGTTTATCTGCTACTTATCAGGGTGTGCTTTCAACAATACCCAGACAAATCAAAAAGTCTTCACCACCAAGGACATAGCTAACAGCCCATCTTTTATTGGTTTCAGCTCCTTAGGCCATTGTTTACCTGAAGGCTACCTTAAGGTCATTCATCCTATGAGCCTATTTGAGACCAGGGTGACAAGAGGTTAAAGCTGACTATGAGATGGAGGACTTGCACTAGTTTTATTCAGACTGATGAAGCTGTTTGGATGGGCAGTGAAATGTTTCTGTCTCTCTCTCTCAAAAAAAAGAAGAAGAAGAAGAAGAAGAAGAAGAAGTCCAGTTGCTATGACTGAACTTCCAGTTGGGAACCACTGTTCTATTGTATGCAGAGAAACTGACTTCTATCAACATTGTCAGTGGAAAACAACCCATTACTACATTTGAGGTCAGCACATCCCTTCAGGTAGGTGGATGACAGGCTTGCAAATTCAAGATTGGAAGGCAAGCAATTCAGGAGGAATGGTTGCAGGGAGTGAGATTCCAATGCTCCCCCTTAGCACTTTCCATCTAGGACTGTGCCTCACTCACTCTAAAGATAGGGGTAGCCTTTGGAGAGGAGGGGAGCTAATGGACTGAATACAACATACTAGTTCCTATTTGAGAAACTTTTATTTACTTGTAAAAGGTCAATGAAAAAAAATAGTGATCCAGGAATGCAGAGTTCTACCACAGAGATGATTTCATGTATGAGTTGCAGGAATCTGTTTACTTCCACCTCAGCCTTAAAATATTTTACAGTACAGGGGTATATTTTCTCCCCTTCAATCCTCTCTATTCGACCAGTACTTTTTTCTTAGCTACAGTATGACCTGCTTTTGGGGTTGTCTCCCATCTCATCACTGCTCGGTGCCCCCCTTCTCTTTCAAGCTCCATTTGGCCTAGAGCCTAAAATAATTTAAAAGTCACAACTAGTGCCAGAGATTTCCATATCTTAATTATCTCTACTGCACCTCCTCAGCGTATCTTTAAGGTCCCAATCAGCGCAAAGGCAATTGAAAGCAAGCTCTACAGCCAGAGCCTGGACTTGTTTGAAGTCTACTACAAAACTGGGCAAGGCTTTTTCAGGAATAGCTTCAGCTACATAATAAGCCTGAAGGGCTCTGCTTCCCAAGTTGAGGAACAGTCTAAAAAAGGGACATCAAGGCAGCTGCCTCTGCTGTTCACCTTAAATTTATCTACCTAACCTTGTCACACAGAAAAGTACAGGCTAGGTACTGGGGGTGCCATTAACTTCAAATGTCAAATCCAGTACCTTAAGGCCACATTAGGGTCATGGAAAAGTCTCCAAATTGGATTTTTCAGCTCATTACAGATGTAATACCCTTCTTAATGCACAAGGCCACACTAAAAGTACACATAGAACAATACAAAGGTCTCATTCTAACTTACCAAAGATGATAAAGGTTCATATTCTTTTTCCTCGCCTGTGGATACAACCACCAAAGAAACCCACAAGCAAGATGTGATTGCTTTGATTCACTGCAGTCTTCGGTAGATCTATTTATTAATTATAATTATAGAAATGATAAGCTTTCTTCCTTCACATTTCTATGACATTACCGAAGCAATTACAGAACTGTTCTGCTTATATAATACCACCTCATAGTTCTTAAAGCACTCTTAGGGTGGTTTACAATTTATTTATGCAGGCTACACATTCCACACACACACACACAAACCCAACTGGGGGGTCATTTTACCAAACCCGGAAAGATGGAGGGCTGAGGGGACCATGAACCCCAGGTTGTGAGCACAGTTATAGCAGCAGCAGTTTAACCACTGTGCCACAAGGCTCGTATTTCAGGATAGGAGTCCTTTACAGAATGCAGGTATTACTTGCCACTAGAGATGGGCACGAAACGAACAATTTTTCGTTTCTGTTTCCATTTTTTCATTTTGTTATGCAACAAAATGACAAACGAATTTTGTCTCTAAAATGAAACAAAATGAACAGAAACACCGGAAATTTTGTCGTGCGTTTCGTTTTCGTTACGGCAATACAAGTGAACTGCTTTAAATGCTAAAAAAATCAGAAAAAAAATGAAATAAATGGTAATGAAATGGTAACAAATGAATGAAAACAAAAATGATTTTCTGCAAAAAAATCGTGAAAAACATAAACAAACAGAAACAGACCCCCTAAATGACAAATCACAAAAGAAACACCATTTTTTGATTCGTGCCCATCTCTACTTGCCACCCCTTTTAAATGTTATAGTCTAGAAGATGATTAGCAGAGACTGGACAAAGAACTCCCTGACAACTCCAGTGATTTTGAGCTTGCAATCTAGAGGCTAGCTAATACAAATCAGTGGGTTTATGCACGTGAAAGGTGGTAAGGAATACCTCTTTGCGCCACTGGTATAAAAATATTTACTTATTTATTTGACTTCTATACCATCTACTAGGCTCATAATATGAACAGCGGCCTGAATAACGAGCCTATTCCGACCATTGTTCATCTTATGAGCCTATTTCATACCAGGGTGAGTTAGTGTGATCCCTAGTTTGTCTTAGATCCTGTTTCATAATTGTCCCTCTGGTCTTAAATTCCAGATATAACCAAAATTAAAAATAAAACATCCTCACATCGAAGCTGACTCATCCAGGTTTTACTACCTGTCCTTTTGCTGCATTGGAATGAATCACTCAGGTTTGTCAGACTTCTGCAATCTATAACGGGATTATGATTGAACAAAGTTATTTCCTCACCAAATCTCATTGGTTTTATGTCTTTTGCTGCTTATGTAACACTTTTAAGATGTATGTAACTATTTGCTTACATAAATATTGATTGATGAACCCTGTCAACACAATTTCACCAAAGGAATCTTTTCTTCTACAATCACACAACATGAGCAATTCTTTCTTCTTTTTCTTAGCGTTTGTCCCACTGATTTTGACCTTTCACTTGCCATGATCATGGGCCAGGTCTGGGTGAAACCAGGACAACTTCATGTCATTTTCAAGTGTGTTCATCCAGTGCTCTTCTGGATACCCCCTTGGTTAGGATCTGCTGACCTCCAGGGTAAGAACCTTTTTGGTCAAACCAACGTAGTCTGGCTTTGTGCATCTTGTCAGCAATTGGTGCAAAGCCGTATTTTGCTTCTATGTCATCATTGTGCCCATGATCCATTCATGTGAGGCCAGAGGTCCATCGCAGCATCTTTGTCTTCATGACACCAAGGCAAAATTCAGTTTCTGTAGTCTACGGCCAGTATCTGCATCATAGAGAGCAGTATATCAGTGCAATAGATCTTTGATTTTAAATGGCCACTGATCTTTTTGTCATGCATGATGTTTGATGTTGTATGCCATTTTAGCCAGGCACTATTGATACTCAGGGTCACTTTGTAACTCAGACTCCCATCGGCACAAGCAATTATGAAACAAAATTGTACAACTTCTGCACCCAAGTTCAAGTGTCCCTTTGAATTTCAATTCAAAGAAAAAAGCCATGACATCTTCATCAACTGGGCTGGGTATCCAACAACTAGAAGAATCAGTTCCACCTGTAGAATCTTCAAAACCAAAACGCAAGTTGGCAGGGGCCAAGTGGCAACAACAGCTCCCATCATTTCAGCTCTTCCGCTCTGTTTGATCAAAATTTCTTATTCACAACCTTGCTCTTTCTTTGCCCCACCCTTTTAGGCAGAACTAATGCTTCATAGGGGTTACAGTCACTAAATCTATTACACAGTTGTCACACAGCTATAAACTAGGCAGTGGGAGCACTTCCAGCATTCTAGTAGTTGGGCTTCTTCAATAGTATAACTTCTGTTCTTCATGGATGGTTATTTGCTACCATGTTTGGGGGGTTTCACCATGTTAGCTTGTTGCAGCAAAACCAATATAGAGCCTTTTGGCACTTTAAGGACAGAGTCTTTTTATTTGTTATAAATGTTCATGATCATGTCTTCCGATACACATAACCTTTAAGGTACCTTGTTGTTTGCATGAAGCATTCACAAAGCCTTATTATTTGCTATTATTTGCTCAGAAGTGTAATGTCTCAGGGTACTTCAGATCCTGTGATTCTTCCCCTCTAGGAAATAGCGATTTTACAAGTGCCTAAACACTTTGTTTCCTTTGATGTCTTCAGTCACTGACAGGTGTAAACGATATCACTCATTCTTGTTTCTGCTTTAGAGGACAGACAGCAGCAAAGGAATGGAATGGGAAATCCAAACTTTAAAGACAAATGTTAGAATTCATACCTTTGAATCTGACCTAAGGTTCACAACTCATATAAATCCAATTAAGTTGAAAGCAAGATTCTTCTTGCCATGCATCTATCAGCTTTCATATCTCCCCTCTCTTTTACCCAGCTATGGTGCCACAAACTGAAGAAGGGAATACTACAGGAATTGTCATTAGAAAAGTACATGGAACTACATATTTCTCTAGTGCAAATGCAAATACAAATATTTATTATTAATTCAATCAGTCAAATCTATCCTTCACGATTTGGTCCAGGACTGCCCACTGTAGTTAAGAATGAGCCTTGATTGCCTTGATATCACGCAATATCTCCAGAACATATTCCTATAATTTTGGGGCAGAGTAATGTAATAGAAATAAATGACTCTGCCGTTTCCTCCTCCTAAAGTCATTGAAACCTAAGTAAATACATTTGTATTCAAATACTCAGAACAAATATCACCTTTAGAAAGCTACTCCAAGCTTTGTTTAAAATACATATCATCCACATTTTAATGAATTATAATGTAGACATTTCATGTAATGCTTGAAGTAAAAACTGGAGGCCTAAAGTCAATAGGGTTGATTCAAAGGTGCTCTTTCAAATATGGAAGTTGCTTATATATATATGAAAGGGTTGGTTTTATGCCAACCAGGACAGTGCAGTGCAAGAAGACTGAAATGATACCTACTGTAGTATTTTCTTCCATAAACAGAAGCATTGTGGAAGCTTCTACACAAGTGTTTACAAAATGACTGTATCAGCTGTTTTCTTTGGAACTAAATCATGTTTGGTGTAGCTTATACTCTTCAGTTGCTTACATCAATCTTCCCAAATCTTCCCTTTGTTACAGACTGCAGAACTGATGCCAAATGTCCCTTCTCCACAATATCTACTCTTGTGTTCATGGGCACAGAGTGTGTGATGCATTTGTGTGAAATTTTAGCACTTTCTCATAAGGTTATAAAAACAGGTAATGTTCTTTTGGGAATGTATGTGCCAGGATCTCCCAAATGTCTCTGGGAATGATGGTATGTGATGAAGCAATGGCATTCCTGGGGACATATTGGGAAGGGCAAGGACCAGCTTGGTGTTGCTGCCTCCACAAAATGACGGTACACAACAGTAAGCATCACTTTCCCAACCTGAGATGAATATTCTATGCCTAATTTTGACTTGGCTTTTTAATTCCTCCCAAGATCAGAAATCAGACAAGTATCATCAACTCATTGGGCTTCTTTGACAGGTGCTCTGAAGTCACCTGACATGTTTTTATAAATCTTCATGTGGAATCCCTGAATTTCTTTTCTGAGGCAGATTGCAACTTAAATGAGCAAAAAGCTTCCATTTAGAAGCACATGCAAGCACATTTTGTTCAAAGTCACAAACAAGAATGGGGGGGGAGAGAAAACTGGAGAACTGACTTCAGAGTCTCGATGTTTATCATCATCATTATAGCCAAGAGATTTGGAGGGTCTCAATATTAAACTGTGCTTCAATCTGGACATGCTGGGACACAAAATAAAAGCAAAAGATGACATTCTGAACACAGGTGGCGATTGAACCGGCCTTGGCCATTTATTAAAGAATGATGAGTTTTATTCATTTATTTATACATTTATATATTGCCAGTCTTCCAAAAGGAACTCCAGGCAGTTTACAATTATCAAAAGAATAAAACATTAAATACTAAAATGAGCAAATGAGCAAATAACAAGGCTAAACTAAAAGCTAACCGGAAAGGGCAACTTAAAAACAAACCCCAGGGGCAGAAACAGCAAAAGTGAATGAGACAATCACATTAGCGGTTGTCATATGCCTCTTTAAGTGCTCTCTTAAACACAGGCAGGGACTGTGCCATATGTATCTCGCTAGTAGTTTATTCCAAAAGATAGGGGCAACCACTGAGAAGGTCTGGTTTCAAGTGACCATTTTGTCAAAAGATAGAAGGAATGACCATTTTGTCAAACGAGAGAGGGAGACTGGCATTCCACTGTACATCCTACTGAAAGTGCAATGTCTTTAGACAGCATCCATAACCAGATAAATATTTCATATTTTTAAGGAACATCCGCTGTAGGTCTGCAGTTCTCCAGCCCACATATATGCAGTAGAAGCAGAAGTCATCTCTCCTGTGTGGATCAGGAGAATAGTCTACCTGTATGTATACACTGCACTATACCAAAGAACTGTTTTCCTTGGCTCTGAAGAATTTCAAATTCATGAAGCTAGCTGTGCATAAGGAACATGAAAAGAAAACTCAGAAGGACAGAATCCCGCAAGGATTGCTCACTCCAGGCTATGGTAGCATCAAAGCAGATTTTTACTGCAGCTCATTAAGCATGCAGCCCATGCTTCTGGAGTCATTAATTTGCTCCTCCAGACACTCTCTGAAACAATAGTCCTTCAAAAGACTAACTCACAGCTGGTGAATGTATTTTAGACATCTGCTTCATGTGCTGAAAGATTAGTAGCCTCTTTGCAATCTACCTGAAGTTAGCAAATCTGTTTGATTTAGTAGAGAAGCCCGCTCTGTATATTGAACCTTAGCTACCTTGACTAGTCTTTCTGATAAGGCACATGGTGAAAGCTTGAAAGCTGGTATATGATTTTGCCATGAAAAGACAGCCCCAGGAACAACACCAGTCTGTGTCCCACTGGTGTCTCTACCCTGAATGAAAACCCTTTCATCTACTTTGAGCTTCTGCTGGGAGAACATGGAGAGCAGTTATTATTCCTGTCCCCTGAAGCTTTCTACAAGATTTCAAACCCTTTGGAACACTGGAGAGATGCTGTGCAAGCTGTAGGGATGTAGGGTGTGTGGCGACCTGCTGGAGTGGAGAGACCCCTATGGATCAAACATCCTCTGTCAGGAGGCAGGGTGTTGTTTTGCTTTTTTCTATAGAGTAGTCTATTTCCTTTGGAACACTTTCTGTTTTGTTTTGTTTTTACTGTGGAATATTATCACAGAGCACTGCAAACAAAAATCAATTAATCCTATGTCTTGATGAGGACCTTGAGGATAAGGGTCCAACATTCAAGGTCATCACTGGAGTTTGACTTGGATTGCCTCTTGCACCACTAAAACCAAGCAGTTTTTAACATGTTAAGGTTCCCAGGCACATTGCTGGAATATGCCTACAATACCGCTACAGCCCTGTATAAAACTACTGAATGAATACAGTGGAAATACCACTTACGCCGTCTTATTAAACTTGTAAAGCAATAGAATACAATGCACATTTTGGCAACTAGTGATGCATTTCTGGATAAGAAAAAAGTGGACGCAATAGACTTTAAAATGAATACAAAACTACTTATGTTAGTAAACTGTGTATAACAAGGTGTACCAGGAGGAATGCACAGGAAAATATGCATAACTTTCTGAGTGGTGAGGAAAAAAAGAAAACCATGACAGTGGGATTACTAGTTAGATGGCAAGGCAGGTGAGGAGGAATTATTGTATATTTACTGAACACATGTTTACCCCACGTTTCTCATTAAAAAGGACTCGAGGTGGCTTGCATCACTGAAAGACAATATTTAAAGCTAGGAACAATGAGTAAGAGGCAGGCTTTTAACCAGTGTACAGAGGAGTATAAAAAGGCAGTGGTTAAATGGTTGTACTCTAGCCAAAACCGTGCTCGTGACCCAGGCGTCAATCCCAGGTAGCCAGCTCATTGTTGACTCAGCCTTATACCCTTCTGGGGTCAGTAAAATGAGCACCCAGCTTGCTTGGTGGGGGAGGTTCAATGTGTAGGCTGCATAATTAAATTTTAAACACTATGGGGCAGTATATGAGTACCAGACTTTGCTTTTGTTTGCTTTAACTATTTCTGTTCAATAATCCACATCATACATCTGTGGCAAAACCTTCACCTCCTAGGAGGTGATTTTTCTATTCAATACCCCAAAATTTTGTCTCCTCTACATCATTCCAGGGTCATTCCTGTCATTAGGGGAAGTGAGGCAGTACCTGCCTCAGGAGCAGATACTGGGGGTATTCTGCCTGAGCCCCCCTGAGTTGAAGGGGGACACAGTTGAGTCCTTGGCCTGCATCACCAAAACTAGCTTGCTGACAAATGGATGAAATGTGGCTGAATCGTGTGCTTAGACGCAGCATTGTAAGCTAAAAATGTACATTAACAGGGTTTATCTCAAGGTCCAAGGATCATTCTGATTTTCTATTCTTACTTTGAAGAAATGCACATTTCAACACCACCTTGACAAAAGAGGGAGTAAAATACAGGTTGTTCATGATTGATTACACGTTTGAGCTTACGAAATTCTAATGTAAGGGGTTATGTTCTCCTAGACAAATCTTCTTGATGAAGAAGAGGATTGCTAAAGAGGCCTCTGGATAGAGGCTGGTGAAGAGAGGATTCTTTTTTTCTTTTTCTTTCTTTCTTTCTTTCTTTCTTTCTTTCTTTCTTTCTTTCTTTCTTTCTTTCTTTCTTTCTTTCTTTCTTCTTCCTCCCTCCCAACCCCTCTATTTTGCCTCTCTAAATCCAAGATAACATACTGGATTTAGCTCATGGTTTCCATATCTATTGCTCATCATTAACATTAAGAATTTTCTGTTATTAGGGGAAGATCCACTTCCTGGTTTTCATAGTCAAAACCAAATCAAAATTCTTCAAATAGTGTCAGCATGATGAAGCAACACAACAGCCCCATTCTATTTTGTATATGTTGAAAAACTTCCCATATACCATAGGGTTCCACCCTTTTTTCACCTCCTGCCTGCAACGTGAACAATTATTCCATTTTACATAGTTTTAATGTTCTATTTGACCTTTCTTCTTAGACAATAAATTATACCAATATATACTCACCTTTGATACAAGTGGGTGACCTTTTACAGCAAGGATGACATAATGTATATGGGATTATATATGTATTTCCATTTTTTTTTTAATTTAAGCGTTGCTGGAACAGGCCACAGCCCATCCAGTACAGCATTCTGTCTCACACAGTGGCTCACCCTTTGCTTCAGGGTATTCCCAAGCAGATGTCTTTACCTGCTTATGATTCCCCGCAAATGGCATTTAGAGATATCTTTCCTGTCTCTCCATCCCAGAGGTTGTCCTTAGGCATTCATAATGATAATCATTAGAGATGGGCACGAAACAGAAAAATGGTGTTTCCGTTTTTCGTTTTTCGTTGATTGGTCTATTTCAGTTCGTTTCCGTTTGTCGTGATGTTTTTGAAAAATTTCGTTACCGTTTTTTCGTTTGTCATTTCTACCCACTTTTTGCACGATTTTTAAAGCATTTCAGTGCCCCAGACCAGAGGAAAAACACTAAAAAAAAGGATGCTGGCACAGACACAGTATAGACTAGGTATGCAGGGAGGCTGTAAAGGCAGCGGCGGGTGTTGCCCAGGGTGCAAGGCAGCCGCAGAGTGACTGCACTGCGGGGCAAGGGAGGGTACTCACCGAGAGGTACGCAGCACGCACACACACAGGGAGGCTGCAGGACTGAAGCTAGAGTCGCAGAGACAGCAATCCCACCCTAACTCCCACCAGAGACTGCAAGGAGGACGGGGGCTGCCAGAGCTTTTTATGCCCTCTGTGGCTGCCAGACCTGCCCACCCAGTCTGGAACCTGGGCATGCTATTGGTTGAACATGATCCCATCACATGGCTTGCCTCCATTTTGTGGCTGGTAGCGACATCCATTTTAAAGGGAAAAGAAAAATACATCACGATGGGAGAAGACAAAAACAAACGTTTTAAGGACCCCAACCCCCTGGAAGGTATTATCAGACAATATAAATAATTATTGCTGAGTTTTTATGGATGTCCAGGGCATTTTTTAACATTTAAAACAGCTCATTTCATTGTGCGTCGCCATTAACGGAAACGAAACATAACGACCACAATTTTCGTGGTTCTGTTCGTATCGTTTCATTTTCATCACAGTTTTTGTTTGTCGTTTCGTTACGTAACGGAAACGAAAATGGTAACGGAAACGAAAAAATGTTCGTTCCATGCCCATCTCTAATAATCCTTGATATCCTTGTTCTCCATGAACTTGTCCAATCCTTTCTTAAAGCTGTTAAGGCTGACAGCTGTCACCACTTCTTCTGGCAGGGAGTTCCACAGACCCAGTGATCCTCTGGGTGATAAAGTACTTCCTCTTATTTGTTTGAGATCTATCACCCAATGGTTTCATGGAGGTCCACATCAGTATGTATCACACACAGAGACAAGCACACATTAAGAAGGAAGGTCCATACACTTTGGCATCAAAGTCTGCTCGTGTTTCTGTTTATTTATTGATTTGATTTGATTTGATTTTTTTTACAGCCCATCTGGCAGCTGTAGCCACTCTTTTGCTTCTTAGAACAATCCATCTTTCCCCTTTAGAAACTGTCCCATGCCAAAGTGCCGCGAGCCTAAGACATGCATTCTTTTTGGCACAATCCATTGAGATACAAAATACGTCTTTGCTTCACACTTGTGGATGGGTACTTTCACTACTCCCAGTGTCATTTCACTATTGGGCGAAGGCGCTTTTGGCCACTGGGTCTCCATGGCCGGAAGCGCCTTTGCACGTGTGCGCCTCTTTCCCCGACCTCCTGGGAGGTCGAGGCAAGCGGCGCACAATCCCCCCTCCCTGAAGCCCTTTCCTGGTCCCGTGGTCCCGCAATATAGCGGGAACACGGTACCAGAACCATGAAAGGGCGGGGGAAGACTGTACTCTTGTGTGTGAAAAAGACTCCCCATCTTGTTATACATATGTATGACCACTAGATGGAACAGAATTAAAACAGTAACGCAGACTGCCAAACTACTCATTCTTCTTTGTTTTATCTGTAATTTCCAAAACCTTGAATGGATAATTAGTTCTGGGGTTGGGTCACTGTAATTTAACTTCCTATTATGATAGTGAAGAAAACAATGATTATCTGCCTTTACATTTCCCCCCAGTATCACCTTAAGCACAAATACCTCAAAAGAGAATGTAGGACAGCCCCACCCCCATGTCTTAACCCCTCTACTAAAATAAAGGTTTAATTATGCACAATGAATTGTTCTCAGTTTATGCAAATTACCTAGTAATTTCAGTAAGATTTAATCAGATGAAAGATTTTGAAACTAAATAGGATTGGTATTTGGATGGATAATTATTACCATTATTGTATGTTCTTTCTCATAGCTTCATTTATCACCAGTGTTTATATCATGCATTCGGGGTGGGGGGGAGATCACGTCAGTAAAAATTAATTAATTCAAGATCCATTATAATATAAAATTACTCCTCATATAAGCTATGAGCAATATGTTGCAAAGTAAGAGTTGAAAAAATAGCATCCATTTTAATTCTGGGGAGACCTTGGAAAGGACAAGGATATCTGAAATTGGCTGTGGTGATTTTGGAAGATGCCTGACTATCAGTTCAGAAACACTAAATTGGCTCCATATTTAAGCACATCATGTGTATGGAAGGAAATTTGCCAATGAAAGCTCCTCCAGCCTCCTCAATTGCTACAAATAGGATAAGTGCACCCCTTCCACATACAGCTGACCTCCACATACAGACAATGGTTGTAATTCTGTTCTTTAATCTAATAGGCTATACTAGAGGAGGTCCATTGAAACAGTGGGCATTTAGTGAGCCAACTTTTTCATGAGCTCCACTGATTCAAATATATCTTGATGTGACTTATTACACTAAAGTAACTCACAACTAGAATGGTCCCATTTGAATCACTAAAACTGAGGAAGAAGTTAGCTCACAAAGTCCCCTACAAGCCACTCTGCCTTTTATCTGATATCACAGATTATTTATTTATTTATTTATTTATTTGAGCTTTTATGCCACCCATCTAGCAAAGTTGCTACTCTGGGTGGTGTACATGGATAACCATGCATACTACTGTACTTCACTGTCTGTTGAGAAAGAATTTACTACATAAATATTTCCTTAATGTCAGCTAAATACAGTATGACATTTAGTTTTAAAGATGGGCATGAAATGAATTTTTTATTTGTTTTGTTATTCATTATTCAATTCATTACATAATGGAAAAATGAAACAAAATGAAAATGAAATTCTCATTCCGTTCCATTTTGTTTTTTGTTTTTCCCATAGAAATGCATTGAAGCAATGCAGTCCTATGGGAAATAGGCCACAGTTTACCCCCAACATGCCATGTGTGGGAAACTGGGGGATTATCAAACTTTTTTTGCTGCCCCAAGCGCCGATCAGCTGTAGCACGCACGGTCTTGGGGTGGCAAAAATGTTTAAAGCCCCCTCTTTTGCCCCCATCCCATCGGGGTGCCTTCCTTCCCATTCTGCCACCCTCATGTTTTTAGTTGGTGGAGGTGAGAAAAGAAATGCAGACAATACTCAGACATTACTCAGTTAACTTTTTCCATCTGTGTATAATCTGAGGGGGCTGCAGACCAAGGTGCTGTAGATAGAGGTTAAGCCTAATAGTAGAAGATGGATTCAGAACAAAGACCTACCCTCCCCCCCCCCTTCAACACTCTTTCCAGTTTGTGTACATGCCCCGTGGACTGCTGGAAGAGCAGATTACTCTTGCCAAATGTTTCACTTCCAGACCTAAGCAGGTGGGCTTCTCAAATTAGACCAAGAGATACACAGAATTCCATCAAGGGTCACAAAAGGTCCTAGGATCTCAGTTGCTAAACCATGATTTAAAGAAATGACTCAAGCCACCAGATGATCGGGGTTTGTGGAATGAAACAAAATGCAACCACCTCAATTTGCTCCATGTGAACTCTCTCAGACACACAAGTATCAACTCACTCTTCTGCCCACAAAAGTGGGGCTATGAGCTGAGTATGCCAGAGACTATTATAATTTTATTTCAATATTTTTCTGAATACATAATAGGAACAGGAGGCATGTTCTACCAGATTAATGTTGCTCTTCTTTTTCTGGCTTCACTGGCTATACATGACACATGCTGTGTAACTGCAGACATTTTCCCCTCCGCTGAGCAAAATGGGAACATTTTCACTACATAACTTTACAAGTAGATAATGGATTTTCACTATATTCATGAAAAGGCACATCCAGTCGAATACTTGATTTTAAGGGGAGGGGGAAATCCAAAGAAATATTCAATGAATGAATAAATGAGTGAATAAAAATTTTCTGCTGCCAGATAGTCAACAGTATTGCAGACATTTTAGTGACAAGAATGGCCAGAAAATAACAACCAAAATTATTGTAATTTTTGAGCAACTATAAGTCAAATATCTTTTCATCTGATGTTTAAAAATATTCTTTGCAGCAAACAACATGAAGGAATTCATAATTTCACAGTGATAGTATAATTTGCCCCAAGTGGATTTTATAAATAACAGCTTTCATGCTTTATAATGGTGGACACTAGAAAAGTACTCACTCCTTAACTTAACAGACACTTGCATTTTCCACAACATACTATGAAAACTTGACAAATAGCGGGAAATGTTTGAATGTACAGTTATTTTGCTCTATGTGAAGGAATTTCAAAGTAAAATAGATGTTCTCACACAGGAAGAAATATTGAGATGCTTTAGAATTACCTGCTTTTGTTTGGAAACAAATCTGCCCATTAAGAACATTTCCTCAAAGGAAAAAAAGCTTGTGAAATGACGAACTCAGTGTAGAATGTCTCATCAAAATCAACTTTGCTCTTCTGCTGTTTACACCTTTTTGTATCAAGTCAGTGATTCTTTATGTTAATCTTAGAGGCATAACACACCATTGGGTCAGACTACTTTTAACATCATACTGCCTGTAAGCAAATATTATGCCTGCTAAAGTGACAAAACTCACCTTAAAAATCAAATCCTTTTTCCCATAGCGAAGCTCCTTCAGTTGGGCTTGGATCTTTTTTGACTGCAAGCAGAGGACAACATATTAATCTTTTAAGTAACTTATGTTTAAAAATCTACAGAAGAAAACATATTAAATTTCAGGCAATAGGAAAATCTTTGCTAGATTTTTGAATGGTAAAGAGAAGGAGTGTTATTAGGATTTTGTTTTTGCTTTTCTCTCTACAAAATCACATTTATGGAAGAAATGAATCACATCTCTGAAAGTACATGGTTTTGGGTTGGGTTTTGTTTTTTTTTTGGCAAAAGAAAGAATGGCAGATATTCACTTCTAAACATTCAGTAACATGATAAGCACAGGTGTTACATGAAATCTGAGGCAGTTTACAGGATAACAGACACTTGGGACTTAGTCAAATTTTAGTCCTAACTGGAGATTTGGGAGCCCTTATGCTTGGATTTGAAATGGCACAAAGACAAGAAGGTTACCACCACAGTGGGGTCACCATTGCATTTGCGTTCTAGTTCATTCAACCTAAAGCATCTCTAGGTACTCTGGAGTGGCTCCTGAACTGCACACAGGAAGGTACCCTATTTTGAAGAAAATAAACCAACATGTGTGTGATATTTAAGTGAATTAAAAGACATTCTCCTTGCTATAAAGTTATTAATACCAATTTATCACGTGACTTGACAGAAACTTTGCTTGGGGGGGTTAGGGAATTTTGTAAAAAGGGACATTTGCCTGGTTTTAGAACAAGCAAAATACCCCAAATCACACACACATATACCTAAGAGTCTGAAAACAACTCTAGAAAATAACCATGTCCAGAGTCTGCAAATGCTGCTTCTGAGAACCACAATTCCTAAGACCAGCCAGCTTATATACCTTTTCTTCAAAAGTAACTTTTTGAAGTTCTAAAATAGCTTTTGCCTATTTTCATTTGTGTTACTTAAGCTGCTGCATAGCTCGGTGGTTTAGGTGTCTGGCGGTGGAGTGAGAGGTTAAGAGTTTGATTCCCACTGTGCCTCCTTGACAAATGTTGGATTCAATGATCCATAAGGCCCCTTCCAGTTTTGCACTTCTAAGATTATATTAGAAATAACTCCCTCCCACAGGAGTACCTCTTTCCTACTTTTCAGGCTTTTAAGGAGGTTGAAGGGAGGATAGCAAAGAATTCTCTTAGGGGCTTATGCTCTTCAGGATCTACAACTTTCAATAGAATCCTGTTGGTGTTGATATCATTAGCAACACACTTTTATTTATTTTTCCTATTCCCCTTCTAAGCTCCAAAAGATCCCTGGGAATCCATTTCAACCCAGGGAATATTTTGGTGTGTGTGTGTGTGCGCGTGTGCGCGTGTGTCTGTGTGTGTTTGGAATATGGGAGGCCTTTAATGGTGAAAAACACAACAACTTATCACCATTGGTTCAAGTCCTGGTATGTTGAGCTACATAAATGGGATTCTGGCCTGTGTATTTATTTTCAAGGTGGAAAGGGGGAAATCCGTTCAGCCACTTTGACATTCTTTTATAATGGCCATAAACAGGGTTTGGAGCAATCTCAGCACATTGCAATTTTCTAAGGCATACAATCCACAAATTACAATTCCAAATGAGGTATAAAATGAATCAGATTAAATTGGACTGACCAGAGTTTATGCAATTGTATTTACTGTCACTTCATAGCTGCAAACGTGCATTTAAGGTTGGATATAGTAGTTACGCACATTAAGAAATTTTTAAAAAGAGAATAAAATGATTTTAAAAAGCTTTGCATCATCCACAAGATTCACATGCAAGGAACAGTGTAGCAGTTATACACCAGTAATGCAACAACATGAAAGGGTCCACAGAGTGAGCTTACTGTGGCTTATCAACACCTGATCCAGCTATGTTCCTCATGCCATGACAAACCCTGATAACAGGGTTTGTAAACCATGCTGGGTAAACCTAGGACCAATGAAATTAAAGGAAAAGGGAAGATGGTGCTGTAGGATCAACAGAATGTACTAAGTAAAGCTGGAGATGACAGGAATGGAAGGAATACTCATTAACTTCCTCATTCTCATCCGTCCAGGCTGCCCAGACACAAGAAGGCGCCCGAACAAAGAAAAATAAGTGAAATTTCTTGTCTACGGCCAAAACCTGGGGCTCTCAGAGGTCAAGAGATGCCCTAAGCACTT
Source organism: Phrynocephalus versicolor (assembly GCA_023846285.1). NCBI lineage: Eukaryota > Metazoa > Chordata > Lepidosauria > Squamata > Agamidae > Phrynocephalus > Phrynocephalus versicolor. The sequence continues at coordinate 53,304,911 of JAHTLZ010000016.1, read as the reverse complement.
CCAATTCTTGAGATTCTCCTTATATCAAAACACCAAGATGTGTTAAAATGGATTTTGTGACACTGGAGGCTGTCCATTAATATGATGCTGAGACGGAAAAGCCTTCCCAGCTGCTCTCCATGCTAGGCCTTGTCTGAGAATGAGACAAACAGCTCTTGGTTGCAACCTCAAGGTCTCTGTAATTTGCATTACATCTATCTATTCCTCTTTCCCTTTGAGGAGCAAAGTGTGCACAAACATGCATGCCTATCCACACACACTCACAATGAAACACAACAAACAAAGGGTGGACCAATTGTTTAGATAGCAAAACCATGAAAACCAATCATCCTAATGTGCAGTAATTTGCAAAATTTGCTCTAATATTGGGCAATTTGCAGAATTCACAAACAAAAGTGCTCTACTGCCATAAATAACCCAGTGTGGCAATTTTCACCCCACTGAAAAGCATCACTGCTCCCCATATAAAAACTCTATCTAAAGCCCCAGAAATTTCCTCACCAGGCTTTCAAGTGAGGAGGAGAATTTAGGCGTTTCTTGCCCTTGCCTACCAGAATATGTATGGATTTGTGTCCTTTAGTGGCATAAGGCACAGAGGAAGACAGTATTGCAACTTTTTTGTTGGGAAAACAACACTACTGGAGTAAAATAGAAAAAAACCCAAAAAAACCATCCTCTTAAGTAGCATTTCCCCAAATTTATAAGGTCTTTGATTTGACTGCAAAGCATTTAGGACACAACAACGACTTCTGTAACTGAACACAGAATAATATGAATGGGGCAGTAGTGGAGTGGTATTGTTACTGATAGCACAGTAGGATACTTCACCAAAACACTAGATATGTATCTAACCTAATACCCTTTACAATAAATATGCCAGGAAGTGATCCAAAAGATCTGGTATGCCTGAGATGGAAAATAATCTGTGGCAAACAGTCCCATGGGCTCATATAGGTAAAGCACCAAAAATTTTTCATCTGCAGTGATGATGAAGGCATCTGATCCCTCTGAGTTTAGCTATAATCTTCACAGCAGACGGGGGTCAATGGGTTTTCCCAATAACAGTGTACTGTTGTTGTGTAAATTATATGGTGCTGATTTGATTGTCAATGGAAATCAAGATCTATAAGCTTTACAAAAAAAAAAACCTATCTCTAGTTGAGAGGACAACAGCCACTACACTGTTTCACTGGGTAAACAACATGGTTGTATTTTTTAAATCTCCTTGGGAGAATGTCTACTGGAATGATTGTTAAAAGTGCCTGAAGTTTTAAATTCACAGCTTCAACACTGTGTGAGGAATGTCTGCTAAATCTGGTCTTTCTATTGATATTAGAGATGGGCACGACTTAGCGGTATTCCCGTTTCCGTTTCCGTTACTCGTTTCCGTTACGGAACGGAAACGGTAACGGGAATTACTCCGCCAGACTTCGAGCTCGAACCGACGAACGAACAATTTGGTCTGATTTGTCGTGCTCGTTACTTGCATCGCGCGATCGCGCACAATGCCAAGCGGCACAGAAAAAAAGTTTTAAAAGTTAAAAAAACCCCCGATTCCCGGCCCTAAAAGCAGGCGAAAACTGTCTGAGGGCACCTACCACCAGGCCAGAAGGGTTTTTTTTGGGTGGGGGGTTCCCCGCCCCCCTTTCCTTGGGCTAGTGCTACTGCTGCGCTGCGCTGGTACCAGGCTGGGGGGCATTGCCATTCGGTGTGCGGGCGGGGGGATCCAACATGGCGACCACAAATTTTTCTTTGAAACCGTGGCCCAAATACCCAACAAAGCACCACAGAAACATGAGAAAAATAGCTATTTTAAACACTTGAATTTTTACTGTAGCAGCAGTGGGTTTGTCTTGCCAAAATACGTCTCCGTTGATTTTATTTCATTTTTTTCTTAATTTTTTTTTTTACACGTGCGCAACGATGGGCTGGCCATGGGACGGAACCATGCAAATTTTCGGAGCCATTCCACCAATCGCATGGCCAGGTTTTGACTGACACTTCTGGATGTGCCAGAGGGCATAAAAAGGCGAGGCACCTTCCAGAAGTCGCAGTCTGGGCTTGGATCTTGGAGGGTGGTTTAGTCAGGGCTGGATTGCTGCGCTCGAGTCTACTAGTTTCGATTTCGCGGTCGCGCTAGGCAGGGACTCAGGGAGTGAGGGAGGGAATTGAATTTAATTCTCGCAAACATACGATTCGAATTTCTTTCTTCCTGGCTGTGGGGAATAGCAACTCAGCGTTTATTCTTTTTTGTTTTCGGAAGAGTTCCGTTTTTTATTTGCTTTGCTATTTGCTTCAAGGGGGAGGGAAGATTTGAGCGGGAGGGGAGGGGAGTGCGGATTGGAAATATATTATTTTTATTTTACACTACCATACCATTTCTTTTCTATCCCAATTTCCCACCGAGTTCATTTACTTGGCAAAGGTCCTTTTACCCTGCGCCTACCTACAGCTTTTTTGCTGCTGTTGCAATTGGGGTTTTGGAAGGGAATCCAGCAACCCTATCCTACCCTTAGCAGCTTATAGTTTTATTTATACCTTACCATTCATTTTCTATTCTACCTACAGTTTAGCAAGTGGCAGTACTAGAAGGGGGGGTTGGAGGCTGTGGATTAAATTATTTTAGAACTATTATTCAGAGCTCAGTAGGCAGAGTCTCCCTTGCCAACCAGTGCACTCAAAGATCTCTCACAAGCACATTTGTGTTGGCATTGGCATTGGCATTTGGCAACAAGGCTAGGGCACCTTCTATAGAACATTTTACAATTTCATTTTACTTATTTATAGATATATATTCTTTCTCTTGTCCAACACCTCATTCATTTTTTTGGATTAAGGCACTGAAACAAACATTTGTTGAAGGGCAGGCACCCAGCCACTTTATAGACCTTTTTCTTCAATTACATCTTTGAAGAAGTTACCTGTGCATTATTGGTGTGAAAGTTGGGTGCTGCCAGATTTTGCAAACCCCTTGCTTCTATTAGCTCGGTTTTTTTGCAGTAACTTGTTGTAACTTACATCTGTTAAGTTCAGTTACAGTTCTCCTAATACACTTGTCTTGTTGTGAAACTTGTTTGCCAGGATTGGCAAACCCCTTCCTTCTACTAGCTTGGTTTTTGTGCTGTTTTTGTGAGTCAACCTCACTCATTTACTTTTGCCACCAGGCTACATAAACAATTACATTTTTGAAGAAGTTACATTTCTCTTTGTTACACTTGCCCTGTGCTATGCATTGAGATACTTGTTTGCCAGGATTGGCAAACCCCTTGCTCCTATTTCCTTGTTGGTTGTGTTGTTGTTTGTGTTGTTGTTGTTGTGAGTCCATCTCACACAATTTCCTTGCCACCAGAGCCTACATAAATACAATCCTATTATAATTTACAACTGTGAAGAAGCCACAGTTCTCCTCCTAATTACAGACTTGACTTGTG
>JAHTLZ010000016.1:53271679-53289825 GCA_023846285.1 Phrynocephalus versicolor | reverse complement strand
CCCCTTCTCTTATCTGGGATGCCTTTGTGGAGCCGCTGACCCACAAGAAATGTGGGACTGAGTTTGTAGTTCACACACACACACATACCGGCTGAGCTCTGTTTCCTCCCCCACTCTCACTTGGCTGCCAACTGTGTCTCACAAGGAAGGGCATTTTCCTGGCCGTTGAAACAAAGGGTTTCCCTTGCAGAAGGATTATACTTTAGGATAAGGCCACTAGTCTTTGTGGCCACCCACCCACCCAAATAAATGAAGTGTTTGCCTCGGAGAAGGACTGAGTTTGGAGGCAGCTTGGCAATTGGCACTGCTGCTGTTGACAAGAAAGTGTTATCCTTGTGAAGTGGAAGGTGTAGGTTTTGGGGTTCTGTTTCCTTTCCATGTCCTGCAACCCACTGTGGTTCACAAAGAAGGGCATTTTCCTGGCGTCCTCCTCAGGCCATTCAGCCACAGTAGGCAGCTGGAGCTTCCTGGCAATAATCCTCCCCTACGGTCCGGCCCTGTGGCCTCAGACTCAGGCTATGTGGCCTCCGCCACTCTTTCCTCTGGGCTGCAAGACGCTGTGTCTCACACTGAAGGGGGTTCCTGAATTTGAACAGCGTTCGAGTACGTACAGCAGTGCACCACCAAGACTTAGTCCAAAAGTGACATGTGGTGGTGCATCACATAGAAGTGTGGTGCCAGACCAAACCCAAGGTGATTGGCCTCCTCCTCCAGTCTTTCCTCTGGGCTGCAAGATGCTGTGTCTCACACTGAAGGGGGTTCCTGAATTTGAACAGCGTTCGAGTACGTACAGCACCACCAAGACTTAGCCCAAAAGTGACATGTGGTGGTGCATCGCAGGCAGTGTGGTGCCAGACCAAACCCAAGGTGATTGGCCTCCTCCTCCTCCAGTCTTTCCTCTGGGCTGCAAGATGCCGTGTTTCACACAGAAGGGGGGTAATGATTTGAACAGTGTTTGCATCGCAGGCAGTGTGGTGCCAGACCAGACTCAAGGTGATTGGCCTCCTCCGCAACTCTTTCCTCTGGGCTGCAAGACACTGTGACCCAAGGACAATGGCATTTTACTTCCAGTCAGGCAATTCAGCTCCTTTTTATACTGGAGCTGGCAATGAGCCTCCCGTACTCAGGCTCTGTGCTGTGGTCTCCTACTCTGCCTTGTGGCCTGGCAGGAGTGGCCGCCCTTACTCTGGCCTTGTGGAGTGGACGCGTCGCCCATAGATAGTCCTCCTTGTATAGCCTAGTGGGCTGGGCTGTGGGCTGTAAAACTTAAGTCAGAGCAACCCAGAGCCCTATCCCATTCCCATCCCTACCAAAACTATTCCTGGCTGTACTAGCTACTAGTAGCTAGGTACGAACGTAAAACGTAGCTTTAACCACCTCAGGCTCTAACTGTAGTCTAATGCATTGCTGAATGCTGACCAGACCAATCCATGACCAAAAGCAGGGTTGCATTGGCTTAGGCTCATTGGCTGTATTGCTTGTCCTTTAAGTGTGTGTGACTTTTCTGTGAATGTGAAGTGAAGTGAAGGCAGAAGGACCTTGGAGATGGGGGGGGGCAATTTGAGAGGAGTAGAGTTGTAGACCCCTCATCCAGATTTGGGGAGGAACGGAATGTCTTTCTCCTGCTGCCTCTGAGAGAGGTGGAGGGGAGATGGGATGGTATCAAAAAAACCAAACAACAAAAAAGTACAACAAACAGGCACGTCAGCCAGACCAAGTAGGGTGGCTGCTGGCTGGTTCAGCATCAGCAGATTCAGCACAGCAGACCAAGAGGGAAAAAAAAGAAATGCAAATTTGTTTCTACCCCACTTTGTTTGCTTTGGATGCACTCTAGCCTTGTTGTGCAGCAGCAAGTCCATCACCCAGGCAACTGTATTTCGCCTGCTCGTTTGCGGGACCCCCACCTGCGCGCCCGCGCGCCAGCCAATCCCCCTGCCGTTGCTGCTGCCGCTGCCCACGCATGTACCCCCGCGCCCCCGCCGCCCGCGCTACGCCCGCAAGCCGCAAGTCTCGGCCGGACGTCAAAATGCGCGAAATCGCGGCAGAAATGAAAACGAAAAAACGAAAAACGAAACGACTAATTTTTTCGATTTTTCGCGAAAAATGGAAACGAAACGAATCGGACCCTAGCCGAAAATGAAAACGAATACGAAGTTTTTTTCTGAGTCGTGCCCATCTCTAATTGATATTATCTGTTGTTCTAGATATAGTATTATCTCTCGCATCAGACTGCTTGGTTAGGAAACAAATTGACTCCTTTCCCCATATGTTAGTTTGTTTTCCATTCTACCAAGATTTACCTGTTCCTATTTCACAGATTAGCTGTGAAATATCACAGATTAGCTATGAAATTTCAGGCCACAATATCGGACTGGTATCACAGATAGAAGCCATTCCACCACAAGACAAATTGAAAGCATTTTCCTTTTTGGAAAGGACTGTAATCCTCTGCATGTTTACTCAGAAGAAAACATAGAAATTCACTGGCATTATTTCCACACAGTTGTATACACACTTCTAGCCTTTAGGGCTTTGTCCTATGTATAAGTGTGTGTAGAATTGCAGCCTTCATGTCATACAGAATGTTTGTTTCTTTGTTTGAGCCATTTGTACCCCACCCTATATTGCAAGATCTCAGGGTGAGACAACTTTAAAACCTAAAATCTTTTAAGCAGTTTCAAGTTAAAAGAATTTAAAACACAAATTGAAAAAATATATAACATCAAACACCATTGAATTAAAACCTATGCAGGCCAATATCTCCACCCCATCCTACCCAGAATAAACTCTACTTAATAAGCATGTTTTGACTTGATGCCAAATGATGCTAACATCAGTGTCAGTTGTGCCACCAAGAGGAGGACTTTCAACACCTAAGATGCTATAGCCAAGAGAGTTCTTCCTCACAAATAAGGCACTATCTACAATGATGGGGTGCAGAGAAGGGCCTCCTTGGGTGATCTTATTGATTGGTTAGGTTTATATAGGGAGAGTCACTCTTTCAAATATCCATGTTCCAAGCCATTTGAGGCTTTGTTGATCATTGTCAACACTTTGAATTCAGACAGAAGGTATATAGGTAGTCAGTAGAGATGAGCACAAAACAAAAAAATTTTGTTCCGTTATTCGTTATTTGTTTCATTACGTAATTGTAAAATTGTGATGAAATTGGAATGAACCGAACAGAACCATGAAAATTAGGTTCGTTATATTTCGTTTTCATTAATGGCGACCAGCAATGAAATGAGCTGTTTTTAAATGTTAAAAAAACATCCTGAATATCCATAAAAACCTAGTGATAATTATTTACTCTGCCTGGTAATACCTACCAGGGGGGTTGGGGTCCTTAAAATGTGCATTTATGTCTTTTCTCAGATCGCTGTATTTTTTTCCTTTAAGGGGAGTTAGGGGACATCAACCCAAAATGGCTCCCAGATGACTAATATTGATTTCTTGGGTATTAAAATGCCCTGGACATCCATAAAAACACAGCGGTAATTATTTGAAATTATTACCTACCAGGGGGTTGGGGTCCTTAAAACATTTGTTTTTTTTTCTTTCTCCATCGCAATGTATTTTTTCTTTTCCCTTTAAGAATGACACAAAATGGATTCCAGCCATAAAATGGATGCAAGCCATGTGATAGGATCATGTAAATTCTTGGACAGTTTCAACCAATAGCATGCCCAGGTTGCAGACTGGGTAGGTGTAGCAGCCACAGAGGGCATAAAAAGCTCTGGCAGCCCCCGTCCTCCTTGCAGTCTGCAGTAGGAGTTAGGGTGGGATTGCTGTCTCTGCAAATCGTTACTTTAGGCCAGGCAGGCAGGCGTGTGCCTCTGTGTTCCTGCTGGCTGCAGCCTGGCTCTTAGGGGAGAGAAAGAAGAGATTTCTCTTGCAGCCTCCCTGTGTGCGTACCTCTCTGTGAGTACCCTCCCCTGCCCTGCAGTGCAGTCACTCTGCGGCTGCCTTACACCCTGGGCAACGCCTGCCGCTGCCTTTGCAGCCTCCCTGTGTACCTAGTCTATACTGTGTCTCTGCCAGCATCAATTTTTTTAGTGTTTTCCCTTTGGTGTGGGTCGTTGGGGGACGCCCATGCACGGAAATGCTTTAAAAATCGCGCAAAAAAAGCAGGTAAAAATGAAAAACAAAAACAAAAAAGAAACAATTTTTTTTCAAAAAATTCACGAAAAACAAAAATGAACCGAAATGGGACCTGCAATGAAAAACAAATACCAAAACGTCATTTTTTCAATTCGTGCCCATCTATAGTAGTCAGAGCAAATTTTCCAGAACTGGATTCAGATGAACTCTGAATATGTCCCTGTTGCTACAGCATCCACAACAGCCAATGACAATGGACTCTGGGAGTTGTGGTCCAAAACATCTGGAGTGCCAAAGGTTCACCACCAATGGCATAGGAGATAGAATGAAACCTTGCAGCAGCCCATAGCTTATCACCATGGGGTTCATCAGAAGTCCTCCAGTACCACTATATAGCACTGTGATAGGTCATACCACTGGTTCTTAAGGAAGAAATAGAACCATGGTAATATGGTGCTTTCTATTCCCATTACACAGAGCTAGGGATGTGTAATTCCTTTCAGAACCTACTGGTTCTGAAATGACCCACACAAACCCAGGTGGTGTTCGGAAGCCTCTGACACACAAGTAGCCAATCACTTACCTTGTTCTGCACCTGCACAGAGCTGAACTCTAACAAGGAAGCAGGCTCCAATGTCATCTTTGCTCCAATTAGACAGGGAAACGGGATGATGCCTGTCCCCGCACAGCTCATGATTGGCCAGCACCACAGAGGAGCAAATATGATGTTGGAGCCTGCTTACTTGTTGGAGCTCAGCTCCATGCAGGTGCAGAACAAAGTAAGTGATTGGCTGCTTGTGTGTTGGAGGCTTTCGAACACCACCTGGGCTCATGTGGGTTGTTTCAGAAGTGTTAGGTTCCGAAACGAATTGCCCATACCTACACAGAGTCTGCCCAGGAAGATACCACAATCAATGGTATCAAAGGCAGCACTCTCCCTGTTTTAAGACCATAGCAAGTCATCAGTCATGGCAACTCAAAGCCTGGCTTGAAAGCAGACTGAAATGTGTTCAGATGAAGCTGCCCAGCCAGTACATGCTCAAACACAGTGTCCAACAAAGGAACATTTGCATTGGGACAGTAATTGTTAACATTTTTCTGTGTCCAGGGGAGCATTCAGGAGAGTGTACACTTCCACCTCTTTCAAAGCAGAAGGCACAATCCGCCCTACTGTAATCTCAGTACTTCCAATTGAAGCAAAACAACTTGAGGAGCTGTATAGCCACTACAAAAAAAAAAGTGGAACAGGTTACTAGAAAATTAACAAAAATGTTGCTAATATTTTGAGGGTGAAATCCTCTTCCTCAGACTCTACTGTAATAAGATTTTTACTATCACTTTTGCCCACTCAGTCAATCCACAGTGCTACACTTGAAAAACCATGATGAGCATACAGTATATGTGAAGAGATGGACCGAATCAATTGTCTTGTCTGCCTCAACAGGCTACAACTGCAGCCTGTCCCCCCAAAACCCTAACAAGATAGTGCAGCCATTTGTGACTTCCAGATTCAAATGAACTGTGGAGTCATAGAATAATGAAGTTGGAAAGAGTATATAAGGCCATGTATTCCATCCCCGGCTCCATGCAGGAATACAAATCAAATAATGTCAGCTAGGAAGCTGTCCAAATTTATCTTCAATGCCTCCAATAATTGAGCACTTACCATTTCTTGAGATATTTGGTACTGCTCTAGCAATCAGGAAGTTTTTCCTAATATTCAGCTGAAATCTGGCTTCCTGTAACTTGAGTCAATTTATCCTGCACTCTGGGATGATAGATAGAATACGAATGAGTTTCTCTTGAAAGGTCCTAGAAAATTTCTCCCTACAGGTGACTGAAGGTTCCACACCCTGTTCTCTCCCAGGACAGTTGTACAGTTGCCAGGGCAGAAAGATTTCCTTGCGAAGGATATGGAATTCTTATGGATGATGGTAACTCCTCCCTCCACCAACTCTCCACCAGTCTAAGTTGATGCTCAATCAAGTATTTGGGTAGATACATAAACTGTGTGGTTAGATTCAACTGCTGGCCCCCAGCTGCAATAGTTTTCTACAATTGGAATACATTGTGCACAATTGTCTATAACACAACAATGACCACAACTGGTCTCATTATTGTCTTTTCTTTTCTTTTCTCCCAGGGATGATTTAAAGCAATAAAATAAATTCCCATAAACTCTGTATAGCTATCTTTTAGATCATTAACATGCTACTTTTCATAATAACTTTATTTTAAAATGGATATGGAGCTATCTGTCTTCACATTGGTAAAATAATTTTACAATTAATCTTCAGTTCAGTAGTATTTAATAACAGCGACCTTTTTAAAACAAAGACTAGAACATGGAAAAATGTCTTATATCCAAACAGCTTATAATCATTTGGAGCCAGGACATGATGCATGTAAAACATATTGTCTGCTATAACAATGGTATCCCTTCCTGAGGGTGCCTCTTGTCTATTCTGTCAAACAGGATAGAAGCATTTTATGTGCTCTGAAATAAGCATACCTGACAAGCGTCCCATATTGCCCTGGAAATCCTGTTTTTACATCCTTTTTTCCTACCACCTTACTGTATCATTTATTTTCCCTGAAATGTCCTGGGTGGTGGCAGGCAAAACTTGACAGGTATGTCAAGAACACGTTCCTCCCCCCATTTCTTTTCCTTCATCTGGGCACGATGAAGCACTTGGGCCATCCTAGTGATGTTGAGGAGGAATTGGGAAGGGTAGGGACTCAAAAAGCAAAACTAGGACTTCCTCTTTTAGGTTAAGAGAGAGAGAGAGAGAGAGAGAGAGAGAGAGAGAGAGAGAGAGAGAGAGAGAGAGAGGAGTCTCTGGTGGAGCTTCTTAGAGAGGCTTTTTTTTTTTGGCTTGTGGTGGAGCCGGAGCATGCCTTGCGGAGTAGTGGAAAGGGAGCCAGGGAGGGTCGGTACATGGAGGGAGGAGGAGGAGGAGGAGGGCAAATGTGGTGGTTGGTTTTTGCCTGAGGAGGGTGGCTCGCTTCACCCACCCACACCCCATGTGAGCCAGATGGCAAGGGAGGCAGGGCAGTGGCAGGCATCTGCCGTGGTCCTCCTGCTTCGGATCTTCCCTCTCCCAGCCTGGTTTTTCCCTCATGAACCCACAGAGAAGGAGTGGGCCCAGTGTCATGGCCACAACTCCCTGAGTTGAATCCTTGTGGGGGTTGGTGGGGGGCTGACAAAGTAGAGAGAGCCATAGGCAGCCTCTGCTGCCCCCCTTCAGGCTTTGGGTGAAAGAAGAGAGAAGCTCTGGTGGCAGTGGGGGCACTGCATGAGGGACTTTCCACGTGCAAGCATGCACACACACACACATGGGCAGGTGAGCAAATCTGCCACCTTTGTTGCCACTGCTGCTAAGGGGTGGGTGGGTGTGGTGGGTGTGCATGCATGCGCATGCACACATGCACACACATTATGCCCAGTCCTCCCATCCTAGGCGGTGGCAGCCAAAACTTGACAGGTATGTATGATGAGTTCTCAAGGCACATTTCAGAAGACCCTGACTCATTCAGAGCAAAGCGACACCACTTCCTTGGAATGCACATTTCACAATGTTTCAAACACTGGCCACATTGATTGAAAGATTCTGTTGTGGAGCCAGACCATATGTGCCAGGCTATTGTGCCTATGACGTTGGGCAGTTGCTGAGTTAGGATAGTCTAAGAAGCCTAAAGTACAGAGGTTCAGGTGATGGCAGTTTAAGGAACAGATGGTATGGAAGACCAAGAAGCCATCTGGTATCCTTAACAGAGTTTCAATAAGAACATGGAGAAGCCAGGAGTGAAGTTGTTAAACAAGCCAAAGTAAGTTGCTTGCTGAGTATGAACTACCAAAATATTTGGAGATGGTAACTGGACAGGAAAATGTTGTGTTGCTTTCAGCAATTTACGGTGGGGACTGTAATGGATTTTAGAATTAGTGAAGCCAGTTAGCTTAGACCAAATGTAAACATGCCATATTAAGAAGTACTCAGACTTATAGTTTTCTCATTATCTCAGTGTCTGTGTAAATAAGAGCCAGGGGAGATACCAGCCAGAAGCAAGTGAAACCTAATTGGTCTCAAAGCAACATGTGATTGCCTCACTGTTTCATTCAAATTAGGACAGGAATAATGTTTTGTATTTTCATGTAAGCCATATTTTTGTGTAACCTCCTGTAGTTTTAATAAATATATTTTTAATTATAATGACAGTGCCTTGAAAGTGGTTTTTGGTAAGTCTAAGCTCTCAGCAATAGAAAGGTTGGAAAAGTTATTCACTTAATGTAACTCACTTTTTTAAAAAGTCTCCTGGCGCCTGCAATAATTCAGCTGAGGTTGATTGGCAGGGGTGAGTCTGTAGGGCAGGCCTGCCCAAAGTCCGGCCCGGGGGGGGGGGGGGAATACGGCCCGTCAGACCATTCTAAGTGGCCCGCGGCTGGCTGGCCCACCCCTCCCTCCCCCTCCTTCACCCCATGTTTTTTTAAAGAAAGTGGGTGGGGCTTGCAGTGGGGTGGCAGGGTTGGGGAGCAACCGGCCCCTGACACATTCTCAGCCACCAAATCTGGCCCTCCTTACAAAAAGTTTGGGCACCCCTGCTGTAGAGGCTCTAAATCAGTGATGGCCAAACTTCACCCTCCAGATGTTTTGGACCACAGCTCCCAGAATTCCAAGCCTAGACTGCCAATGACAAAGGACTGTGGGGGTTGTGGTCCAAAACATCTGTAGGGCCAAAGTTTGACCACCACTGCTCTAAATTAACTTGATTACGGAGGCTGAGGTTGTGGGATCCCATACAGCAGTGATGGTGAACCTTTTAGAGACCGAGTGCCCAAACTGTGATTCAAGACCCACTAATGTTTTTTGCAAAATGCCAATAGAGCAATTTAACCTGCATACAGGTGGCTGTGAAGGGGCGATGTCGGGTGCCCACAGAAAGGGCCCTGAGTGCCACCTTTGGCACCCGTGCCATAGGTTCGCCAACACTGCCATACAGGGACATTTCTGACATGGTTTTGTCTTAGATACTTCCTCTTTTAGCTGGAGTTCCTCAGGAAGTCCCACCCTTCTACTCCATGCCTGCATTCCTTTTAGGAAGGCATCTTGAAATGACATTGCTGTTTAGACCCTGCGGAAGACTCCATCTCATATTACGTTACACTGCTCCCCTAATCTGGAGTTGGTGAATTCTGTGTCATTTCTCTCAAGGATGTAACCTTTTCATCAGTTCTGAGTAAGGGCAGTAGGGGTTATCAGGTAAGGGGCTTGTGCTCTTATAAATAAGAATATCTCCAGCTGTAGTATATTGTCCTTCAGCTCCTTCTCCAAGGAGGTCTAATTGGGGCCTGAGAGATTTTGGAACTGGCAACAAACACACTCACTTTTATACCTCTTTATAATATAAAAAGGTAAAGGTAAAGGTTCCCCTCACACATGCATTGCTAGTCATGACCGACTCTAGGGGCAGTGCTCATCTCCGTATTCAAGCCCAAGAGCCAGTGTTGTGCAAATCCATGGCCACATGGCCGGCATGGCTGCAAGGAAACACAGTTTTACCTTCCCTCTTTTCATGGCAGTACCTATTTATCTACTTGCATTAAATGCCTTCAAACTGCTAGGTTGGCAGGAACTCCACTGTGTGGCACTTGGGTTTCGACACTGAGCTGCCGACTTTGCAGCTGACAGTTTTCAGTGTTCTAGCCTGCTGAGCCGCCATGCCCTTTAGCTTTATAATATAGTATGTACCAAATCCAAGCTCCTACATATGAAAATAATTTACTGTTTTATACTAAATTTGAGAAGTTTTTTAAAAAAGAAATTAGTTATAGTCATAGATGATTCACTACTATAGCAGCAATTTTCTTTCTAGCAGTACTTTACTTTCTAGTTTCACCAATGTAATAGTTAATGAGTACTTTTGAGTTACGTTAAAAATGCTCATATTCTGAAGACAATAACTCAAGGCCCAGCAGCAATTAGTGAAATCCCAAAAATGACACAAAACTTTTCCGAGTGGTAAAAATCAGAGAAGATTGTGAAGAGCTCCAGAAGGAGCTCTCCAAACTGGGGGAATGGGCTGTGAAATGGCAAATGCATTTTAATGTAGCCAAATGTGAAGTAATGCATATTGGGGCAAAAAATCCAAACTTTATTTATCAACCCATGGGCTCTGAGTTATCCGTGACGGATCAGGAAAGAGATCTTGGTGTGTTGGTGGAAGGTTTCTACCCAATGTGTGGCAGCGGTGAAGAAGGCCAATTCCATGCTATTACGGATTATCAAAAAGGGGATTGAAAATAAAACAGCCAACATTATAATGCCATTATACAAAACAATAGTAAGGCTGCACCTGGAGTATTGTGTACAGTTCTGGTCACCGCATCTCAAGAAAGACATAGTGGAACTGAAAAAAAGGTGCAGAAGTGAGCGACTAAAATGATTACTGGGCTGGGGCACCTCCCTTATGAGGAAAGGCTAAAACATTTGGGGCTCTTTAGTCTGGAAAAAAAGGCGCCTGAAGGGGAGATATGATTGAGATGTACAAAATAATGCAGGGCATGAGTAAAGTGGATAGAGGGAAGCTCTTCTCTCTCACACAAAATACCAGAACTAGGGGACATACACTCAAATTTTGGGCTGGGAGAGTAAAAACAGACAAAAGAAAATATTTTTTCACCCAGCGTGTTGTTAGTCTGTGGAACTCCCTGCCACAGGAGGGGGTGATGGCATCTGGCCTGGATGCCTTCAAAAGGGGATTGGACAGATTCCTGGAGGAAAAGTCCATCACAGGTTACAAACCATGAGGGAAAATCTCCAGGCTTAAAACTGGGGTACTTCAAGGGCCAGATCCAGGGGAGTGGTATCAGGAGACAGATATCTAGTCTTATGTGCTCCCAAACACATCTGGTGGGACCACTGTGAGATACAGGAAACTGGACTAGATGGGCTATTGGCCTGATCCAGCATGGCTCTTCTTATATTCTTATGTTCTTATGCTGCAACTGTAAAGGCAATTAGAAAGGAATGGAGCTAACATTAAGTAACAGTTGTACATTATCTATTCCTCAACTTCTGTGGAAAGGAACTCATTAGAAATAATGTTTTGTTTGTAATTTAATAGGAAGTAACCAGAACTGTTGGGTAAACATTTGTCAACAGATAGAACCTTAGAGATTTTGACAGCTGCATAAATGCGCCAAATTATTTGACAAGTCAGTACACCATGTATTTTAATTCCTGTTCTACATTCAATGTAATGTAACCAAACTTACACAAGCTGTTCCAAATATGTGAGCTGGAAAAGAAATGTACTTGTTTGTATCACTGAGATGCCATATGCATAATTTGCAGCAATTTCCCGCTGCATACTTCAGTGAAGAGAGTCTTCTGCCATTTCGAATAAAACACATAGTCTTACTTTTAAAAAAATCTGCCTTTTAAAAAGAATAACAATACTATAATTTTATAAAGCATTTGGGAAACATGTTCAGTGAGCAATTCTGAAAATATGTCACCTCACACCTTTACCATAAAGTTGAGATCTATTGACAATGAATTCTTGAGGGCAAAGTTGAATGACAAGCATTGGAAAGTCAAATTTCCTGTTTTCCATTTCAGTTTGAATTCTTGTACTGGACTGTTCACAGTTAAGCTGCAACTATTAGAATGAACATAAACAACATGCAAAACAGGAAAGAAATGACTGCAAAGAACAGATGAGAAGAAGATAACAGAAGAAAGTTACTGCTTTTTGGAGTATCCAGGCAACTGAACAGATGGGGAAAAGAGATTGCATTGCAAACTGGGTAGCTTAATTTAGAAACGATTCTTAATTCAGGTGAAGAAAGCACAGCTGCAGCACTATTGGAATGATACCACATTAGCAATGAAAATGATGGTAGCTCTCTTGCAACATCTAAGGGAGAAGGCACTTGCCCACTGCAAAGCCACCACTTCCATTTCGGATCCTTGTCCACTGTGGCTTTTAAAATCAGTGAAAGAAATAATCATGGAATGGGCTACGTTCACTATCAGTGTTTCCCTACAGCAGAGACATTTACTTTCCCATTTAAATCAAACGTTTTTGAGACCCATTCCAAAAGAATACAAACTTTGCAACAGATGATCTTAATAGCCATAGGCTCATTGTCAATATTCCATTCTTGAGAAAGACGATAGAGAGGTTGGTGGCCTACTGCAAGCATTCTTGAAGGTTATAGATAGCTTAGAGCCACTTCAGTCTGTTTTTAGCTCATATCATGGAACTGAAACAGAATTGGTCACCCCGCAGGACAATCACCTGATGGAGGCAGACAGGGGAGTATAACCCTGCCGGTCCACATGGAACTTTCTTCAGCCTTTGATATCATCAAGCATGATAACGTTCTTAGACAGCTATATTGTTTAGGATTTTGAGACTCTGTTTCTCAGTGGTTCTACTCATTCCCCAAGGGCCAATCTCATGTGGCCCTTGGAGAATCAGTAGAATGCTTCCCAACAGTGGTTCACACACTGGTACTGTAATTTCTAAACTGACTACTACTGTAAGGTTCTTTACAATGGGTGTCCCTTGACACTGGAGTAGAATAGAATAGAATCATAGAGCTGGAAGAGACATCAAGGCCCATCCAGTCCAACCCCCTGCCATGCAGGAACCCCCATCACAGGACCCCTGACATATGCCCATCCAACCTCTGCTTGAAAACCTCCAAAGAAGAAGACTACACCACCCTCCATGGCAGCATACACTGCTGAAAAGCTCTAGCTGTCAAGACGTTCCTCCTAATGGAATCTCTTTTTGTGCTGTGCAGACACATCCTCGTCTCTGAAACCATAGAAGACAAACCACTTGCCTCTTCAATATGACATCCTTTCAAATATTTAAACATAGCTATCCTATCCCCTCTCAGCCTTCTTTTTGTAAGGTTAAACATTCCCAGCTCCCTAAACCACTCATAATACGACATTTCTTCCAGACCTTCAACCATCTTTGTTACTCTCTTCTAGACCCATTCATGATTGTCAACATTCTTTTTAAATTGAGGTGCACAGAAGTGGACACAGTACTCCAGGTGGGATCTGACCAGAGTCATGTGCCATCCTTTTCAGTTTTCAGGAAGTTACTTAGAATCAAACTGTATAAAGTTGTCTTTTACCAGAATTTTAGTAATTGATCTAGGTTATTCTTTTTTTAATTGCTTTAGCTAGAGTTTTATTGTTTTTATTGTATTTGCTACATCTTCTAGATTGTTTGTATAACTATAATTATACTATAATTATAATTATGTTTTGATGGGTTGTGAACTGCCCAGAATGTTCATACTGATGGGGCAGGACAGAAGTCAAACAAAAACAAACAGTATGATATACAGATTCCTTAGACCTACTGTAAGTTCAAAGTATGGGAGTTAACAGCAGAAACCACGAGTCCTCTGGAGAAGGGTGTGTGTGTACATTACACACTGTTGATTCCACATTATTGGGAGATTGCTAGGGTCCAAGATATGTGAAATATATAAAGAGTTATTTTACCATGAACATAATCCCCTGTGAGTTTCCATGGCCTAGAGGGGAATTGAACCCAATTCTCCTAAGTCCAAGTCCAACACTATCAAATTTTATTTTTATTGCGTCTCATTGCGGTGTGTATTATGCTTATTGTTTAGACTATTTGTCTTACTGTATTTGTTTGACTACACCTGTGATTCATCGGTCTGTTATGATTTGATTGTAGAGTAGTTGTCTATCGTATCTTTTTTTTTTTTGGCCCGCCATGTTTGCAGGGGCTCATATTCCGACTGTGTTGGGCCGTGGACGGTACGCTTGTAGTCGAGGGGTTCATCAGATCAGAAGAACTCAGGTCAGGCATCTTGTGCCTGTCCACCGTTCTGACCCCTCGGCTCTCCTCCACGTGTCTGGGAGCCACTCCTCCAGCGCCTCCAACCTTTCCTGCCTCCTGTTAAATGCCAGGTCGGTCCATAATAAGATCCCCATCATCTACGATTCCATCCTAGATGGGAGGGCTGACTTGGCATATATTACCGAGACCTGGGTGGGTGCGGAGGTGGGGCATCGCTCTCTCAGCTGTGCCCACCCGGGTATCTGGTTCAGGGCGTGGGAAGGTTGGAGGGTCAAAAGGGAGGGGGCTGCTATTGTTTACAGGGACTCTCTTTATGTCTGCAGGGCCTCGACGTTGGTTAGTCAGGGGTTAGAGTGCCTGCACCTGTTAGTGGGACAGCGGGACAGATTTGGCATTGTGCTGGGTTACTGAGCTCCCCACAACCCAGCACAATCCCTTCCAGAGCTCTCGGAGTTCATCGCCACTGCTCTATTGAAGTCCCCCCGCCTATTGGTGGTGGGTGACTTCAATGTGCATGCGGGCGGTGGACTTTCCGGAGTAGCCCTGGAGTTCATGGAATCCATGGCTTCCATGGGTCTGTCCCAGCATATTGGATGCCCCACGCACAGGTCTGGACATACCCTTGATCTGGTATTTTCCTCCACGTCAGGGGTTTCGAGTCTGGAGGTAGGGGACATTGTCTCCCTACCTGTGTCATGGTCAGACCATCACCTGCTTTCTTTCTCCCTGTCGATCCCCCCCCCCACGGCGGGGACCATCGGCCACCTGTTTTGGCCCGGCCCCAGAGGTTCATGGAAACGGTTAGGTTCCGGGAGGCCTTCGGGGACCTTCCTGGAGGAATGGCTGGCGCGCCGGCCGAGATCATGGCTAACCATTGGTTTGAAACAGCTGCCCGTACCATAGACCGGATCGCCCCCAAGCGCCTTCTCCGTTGCCAAGCTCGATCTTCACCGTGGTTCACGGCGGAGCTTAGAGCAATGAAGCAGGAGAGGAGAAGGCTAGAGCGCAGCTGGAGAAGAACCCGGACGGTTATGAGTAAGGCTGCTGTAGTAGCCCAGTCTAGTCGCTACTCCAACGCGATAGGGGAGCCTAAGTCATCCTTTTACTCCCTGAGAATTGGTGAGGTCTCGAACCGCCAGGCGGAGCTCTTCCGGGTGGTTCGGGACCTCTCCAATCCTAGTCTGGTCAGGCCTCCTCCTACTGATTTTGCAGCCTTTTTCCGATCTAAATTTGAGGCCATCCGGGCCGCTTCGACTCTGGTTGTAGTAGCACTGCCCCGCCATCACCAGTCGCTGGTCCGCCTTCGTCACCTCGGTTGGATGTGCTTGGGCCTGTTTCTGCTGTTGAGGCCTCTAAGGCTATGGCACATTGCCGGCCTGCTTCCACTCCTTTCGACCCCTGCCCATCCTGGCTAATAAAATCTGCCGGCGGGAGCATGGCCGAATGCGCTGCCCTTATTGCCACCTCCTCCTTCAGCGAGGGGGTTTTTCCCTCTCGTCTGAAGGAGACGGTGATAAAGCCCATTCTCAAGAAACCTGGCCTTGCGTCGGACGATCTGTCAAACTATCGTCCGATTGCTAATGTCCCATTTATGGGCAAGGTAATCGAGAGCGTGGCGGCGGTCCGGCTGCAGTCATACCTGGAGGATCAGCAGTGCCTCAACCCATGCTAGTCAGGGTTCAGGCCCCGTCGGGAGACCGAAATAGCTTTGGTCGCGCTGCAAGATTACCTACTCCGGGCGGCCGACAGGGGTTGCTCTACCCTGTTGGTTCTCCTGGATCTGTCAGCGGCCTTTGATACCGTCGACCACGGTATCTTACTGGATCGGCTCTCTGAGGTCGGAATCGGGGGCACTGCTTGCAGTTGGCTCCGTTCCTTCCTGGAGGGCCGTCCCCAGTATGTGCAGCATGGGGGGGGAGTTGTCGGCCCCATGGGTTCTCCCTTGTGGAGTCCCGCAGGGGTTGTCACTGTCCCCTTTGCTGTTTAACATCTATGTAAGGCCGTTGGCAGGGGTCATTAGGAGTTTTGGAGTCTGCTGTCATCAGTACGCTGATGACACGCAGCTCTATCTCTCCTTTTCCACTTCTGCTGTGGAAGCTGTGAGGATCCTTGATGGGTGCCTGGACGCCGTGCTGACCTGGACCGGGGCGAACAGGCTTAAGCTCAACCCCGAGAAGACGGAGGTTATGTTCTTTGGGAGCTCACCATCTGGGTACAGAGGCCCCCTTCCGCGTCTGGGGGGTGTCTCCCTTCAGCTCGCGGAGAGGGTGCAGAATCTGGGTGTGGTCCTCGACCCGGCGCTCTCCATGGAGGCCCAGGTGGCGTGGGTGACCAGGGCCGCCTATTCCCAGCTTCGTTTAATCGCCCAGATCCGCCCGTACCTGGATGGTGACTCTCTCAAAACAGTGGTCCAAGCGCTGGTGATCTTGAGGCTGGACTACTGCAACACGCTCTACATGGGGCTGCCCTTGACTCTTCTCCGGCGTCTGCAGCAGGTCCAGAATGCGGCGGCCAGGCTGGTGGTTGGTGCGTGTCGTTACGACCACATAACCCCAGTCCTGGCCCGCTTGCACTGGTTGCCTGTTGCAGCCCAGATTAGATTCAAGGTCCTGGTTTTAATTTATAAAACCCTCCATGGCTTTGGACCAGAGTACCTGTCGGAGCGTATTGCCCATCGATCCACCTCGGCCCGACCTGTCCGGCAGTCGCGAGCGCACTCGCTTCCGGTTGCCACACCACAAGAGGCCCGTAAAACGCTTACACGGAATTGGGCCTTCTCCGTGGCAGCCCCCATTCTCTGGAATACCATCCCTAGCAAAGTGCGCTCTGCAGAGTCCCTGCTGGCCTTTTGGAAGGCATTAAAAACCTTCCTCTTCCGAGAGGACTTCAGCGAGACCTAGTTTCCCCCCCCCCCCGCCATCAATAGATAGATTGATTAGATTTTAGTCATCAGGCTCACCGCCTTTGGCGATGATAGGGTGTGCCTGCTTTAATTGTTTAATTGTTTTATTTTGTATTGTTACTGATTTGTTTGCTGTCTCATATTGTATACTCGTTTGTTGTTAGCCGCCTAGAGTTCGTCCCGAAGATAGGCGGGATATAAATACAATAATAAATAAATAAATAAATAAATAAATAAATAAATAAATAAATAAATTTAGTTCACCATCACCACAGTTTCCTAACTTAAAATAAGTGTTCCAGGTAAGAGGAGCTGGGGAACACAAGCATCCTCCTTAGGGTGGCTTATAGGAACACAACAGGTCATACGGGTATATCAAACTCTCCCCCAATATCCTGCTACCCCCAATATGTCCTACCTAAAGTGGGGTAACCTCTTCACTGCAAATGGCATGGGTAAATTTGGACATCACTAAGATCTTCCCTGAAACAAAGGGACTTTTAAACTTTCCAGGACAATAAGCAAAGGTGAAGAACTGCTACGAAGTTAACACCAAGGAAATAAAATTAAATCATTCTCAGCCTAGCTCTGTTTTATTTCACATGATCAGAGGAGCCTTCTCAAAATCCGGGGTCCATATCCAGTTCTTAAGCATGGTCAGGCCACAGGTTGAGATTCTCCCCATTCTCTTCTTTAATATTAGCCTCACTCTCCAATAACTGGTGGGTTTTGTTATCTGGATGAGGAGCAAGACATTGGGAGTTCAATTTTCCACTGTGCCTGTTTGACAGGGACTAGATTTGATGACCTACCAGGTCCATTCCAGCTCTGCAGTTCTAAGATGCAGATGATGATGATAATCTCCAACATAACAAACTTCCGTAAGATTGTGACTATACAATCAAATACCACAGAATCTGCCGTTGCTATAGAATGGATTGATTCAAATCAGTCTACCCCTTTTTGGTCTGCCATTGCTTTTCCCCTCTGGGAGCTTCCACTTTTTAAAGGCAGAATAATTTGACCCTTTTTTTCTGTATGATCAGTTGATTCGTTCTTTTAAAGACCAAGAACATGTCTGTAGGTTTCTTTTTGGTGATGTAGGCAGTTGGGACAAGATCTTTAGAAGTGTAGGAAAATTTGCCCTCACATTCCTCCCCCCTCAAACCACCTTCCTTTTTTAAAAACTTTCTACAAAAATGAGATGCTGCTAGATCACCTTGTCACTAGTACTAGATGATGATGATGATGATGATGATGATGATGATGATGATGATGATGA
>JAHTLZ010000016.1:53259487-53271669 GCA_023846285.1 Phrynocephalus versicolor | reverse complement strand
GATGATGATGATGATGATGATGATGATGATGATGATGATGATGATGATGATGATGACGATGATGATGATGAGGCAACTGTCAAGTAATGTAGTTTTGACCAAATGTCTGTAACATGGTATTTAACAGATTCATAAAATGGTTTCTATGTAAAATGCATAGTCATTTGCTAGACACGGGTGTATGGAATAATCACATGAAAAGGTCAGAGTGATTATGTTCAGGTGCCATGGATAGTCTCACCTAAAACTCATGTTATTGGTCTAAACTATGTTGCCAATGTGTATAAAAGGCAGCATTGGGATCCATTTACTTTGGGACTGCTTTTTGGTGAGATAGCAGTTTCCCACTACTCTGTATATGCTGTGTGTCTTATCTTGATGTATATTGTGTAAATATGTAATATAAGCTTTTATGCAAAGTTCCTTTGTCCCACAGCTCCAATCTGTATTTTGCAATTATCTTCCCACACCACTGTGCAACTCTGCAAGTTGTCTAAATCACATTTTAATCTTATTCATTTATTGTAACAATGATAAAATACTCTATTCCACCAGTACTCAGATAAAATAAAATGCATTCCCATGGTATGTAGTATTACTGTACATGTTAACTTTGGAATGCTGCCACTCTTTTTGGAAAGCAATTACAATCATTTTAAAACCAAGTTACTGTGTTTGTGAACAATAAAAGGATCAGAAAAGGTGAGACTTTAGGAAAAAAGAAAGAAAAGAAGAGAGACTGTTGGCTGAAATGTGAATCACATTACTTTGAATTACACTGAACTCCAGAATTACTGTGTGATCACTGACTATGAATTCAGCTGTAATACAGGTTGGAAATTAAATTGAAAAGAGGTGCTGAGTGTATAGGGTGGCCACTTATCTTAGCATTTGACGAACTGCTAGGAAAATGAAGCATGCCTTCTCATTTATGTGAGAAGAGGCTTTTTTTCTAGCAAAAAGTTAAAAGAAAGTTTGCATGTGCATGCAGACACAGTTACAACAGTAGCTCTGACAGGCCCTATGCCAGGAGGGGTTCCCTCATCCACTCATTCACGACAGGGCAGTTTGGACAGGGGCCAGGAGGTCACTAACGACCACCTACAAGCCGGATGATGATGCTCAGGTCCTGGGGCGGACTGGAGGTCACATGGTCAGGGGTCAGGGGCCTTTTTAAGTTCTGGTACAGAGAGGAATAGCCTCTTGGTCCGCTGGCCACTCTCTGGGTGTTTGATGTTGTGTTTGAAATGACCTGGGTGTGGTCATTTCAAACACAACGTCATGATCTCACCTTGTGGATGCACGTGAACATCATGCTAGGTAGCTGTGGAAAGGGCATCCCCACTCAGGGTGGGACACAGTTACAAGTGCAAACAGAGGCTAGGTTTGGAGAGGAAAGGCAGGTGTTTTATTGAAACTACCTTCTGTAAAGGCAGTGGAAGCCTTGGTAGATCAAAACTTAAAGATTTCTAAAAACTTAGAGTGATAAAAAGTATCTTCAGTCCTCCTGGAGTGGCCTGGGTCAGCAGGTGACCAGTCCTCCCTTCCTTTATCTGTGGATTCAACCACGCTGATTTAAGCAAAGAAGGGTTAATTAGAACTTTTATAGGAGCTTTAACAAAGTCTTTAACTGGGGTGGGAGACTTTTCCCAGTAGGCTGGTCCCATTTAAATCTTGTTCTCCTCCACACCCAAGTTGACTGAATGGGGTTGTGTGACTCTCTGGTAGTGGCCAAGCCCCATGAGGAGCTGGAAGTCCAGAAAAGAAGGGGCCTGTGCACCCACAGTAAGAACAGGAAACAATGCATACTTGGGCCCCCAGCTGGTTAGAGATTTGAGCTAGCTGCCACTGTTGCTGTTTTCAGAGCCAATGCTGATGCTCCTTCTGCGTCTTTATACTCCAGTATCATAGCTGTGTTAAGGTTGGCACCTCATACCCAACACAGGTTGGAGGCATTGGCCCTGCCTCTGTTGGTGTTCTTGCCAGTAACACAGTCATTGGGAATATGCTGGGTGTTGGTGCCTTCTGCCTTCACCTTAGTAAGTCACAACTGTCATATTTTTTGACAGTTGTGACTTACTAACTGGGTACCAACTGGGTTCTGGAAAATGGAACAGCAGCAATAACAAAAGCAGTAATATTAACAGAAGTGGAAGAGAAAGACGATGGGCAATGATGATGATGATGATGATGATGATGATGATGATGATGATGATGATATGTGTATATTCCATTGGATACTGGGTATCATCCTGCTTGACCATGTCACAAGTGATTCTACCTGAAAGCAACTAGGTGTGGTATTAATACAGAGAAAATGAAAGAAAGCAGGTTTTGCTGATATGGACATTGTCCTCAAAAGGCACCTTCCACCATTGCCAAAATTGCTTGCCACCTGAAAATCAATGACCAGCAGGCATGTGGGTGGGCAGAACAAAGATAAATACCTTTAGAAGTTATTGCTAATTCAATCTTTGGACAGGAATCATATTTTATTGTAAAATAATAAGCAGTGTGTTCATAGTACCATTGCAAATCTTTCTTGATGTTGTTTTGATATTAATTCATCAAACTATATTATCTTGCTAATTCTTGAAGAAACATGTTCATTACATATTGTGCCAAATCAGCTATGCTGAGATTCACTAAGATCATTTTCAATCACAGTTGATTGATCAATTGATTGATCATTCATTCATTTAAGAGCCTAAAAACTGCTTTCTATCAATTAAGTACACTGTAAGCCTAATCTCATCTGCTCTCCCAGAAAGGGCATGAGGAGATAGAATAGATAGATATGAAATGCTTATTCCATAGTAGTATAAGATATTGCTCATCTGAAATGTGCTGCAGCCACTCCACAAAGTCAGTGTAATCATTTATTGCTAAAATATAGCACTAGATTATTTTTTATGATATAAGGACCTGCTATATTTACCTAGTAAGATATGAATTAACTATGCAATCATTCAGAAAGTCATGCGTTATCAGTGGCAAATTGATAATACTGTAGGTTGGAGAAGCAATGAGGCTACAATTTAATAGCCCAAGGTTCACAGAAAGAAACAGAGGTCATCACTCCTAGTTTTCAATCCTTTCTGGATTTTGGAAAACTAAAAACTCTTAGTTGGAATTAATATAAAGTCTAGTGTCCGACATGCTTCCAATAAATATGGGTGAGCATGAGAAATGTCATTGATCTCCAATACAATTGTCCCATTATACGGTAGTCACGGGGGTGGTTAGAACATTTTGAGCACACCATAATGAACTACAAACATTTAACTCCATCAGCCTGGATCACAGTCTCTGACTCAGATGCACACACACCCATTTTTCTGCACTCATATTTTCTACTTTCTTCATTTCAGTTTCTCATATGAATGGATTTCCCCCCCTCCTAACATTGTAAAGGTTGTTTTTGTGATGCCCAGACAGTTCATAGGGACTTAGAGGCCTTGACAAAGGATTCTACCTTTTAAACCAATAACAATAGAGCTGTTGCCCTCTCCCTTTCCTCCTTATTGGTTAGGCAGTAAGGTTTTAAGGACACACCTTTTTCTTAATGAGAGGTTCGCTATTGCATTCCTGATGTTCTTAGGAACATTTCACACTGATCTGCCATATGAGATTTTGAAAGCTTGTTGAAAAAACCCAGTAGGTGCATGCACATGCACATATCAGATGGCTGTATCAAAAGCCATGTGTGCTCAAAGAAGCAGCATCAGCTATGCCAGCATCACGAAATATCATGAACATGACAAACCTTTTCAAACAGTGGTTGCTGCTTGAAAGTAATACTTTTTATTTACTATGCATGGGATCCAGAAAGAGGGATGTGCACAAACCAGCACTTTTGATTTGGATGTGGAGCAAGAGCCAAATCACAACTTAGCTTCCAGACATGCAGTTCCTTCAGAACACAATTTGACTTGTAAATAAAGCCCAGCTTTGCTTCCTGATGACCAATCAATAACCAGAAGCAAGTTAATCTACAAAAAAGCAAAATTACTATTTTAGAGAGATGCACACATGGCATTTGTCGAAATTCCATGATGCTGCCTTGGAAATGCACTTTTCAGCTCAGACAAGACATCTCTGTATTGAAGACTATGTGTCCATACAGCTCTTCCTTAATACTTAGTCTAAAAATATTAAGAGATTTATAAGTAACTCCACATAAAATTTCAAGCCTTTCCCCCTTGGATACTTGTAATCACATTATCTTCCTCTAGTAACACCTTAGATGTTGCTGGAACTAAAGACAGTTCAGTACATTTATCTTCACACCTTAGCAGTGTATTTTTCCAGTCCTACACAAAATGTGTGATTTATCAAGCAGTCACTTACCCATTGGATTTTTTTCTGGGGGGGGGGGGTCAGAGCAACACAAATTCTACTCACCTCTTCAGCATGAATACCACAGAGCTTGCTTCCTGACAGGAGTTTGTTTTTCAGGCTTTTATTCTAAAGAAGAAAAAGAAGCACATTTTTTATTATTCTGTCGCAGGGACAGAAAAACACATTCTCACTTTTAAAATCAATTAAGGTATTGAGAGAAGACAGGAGATAGGCTAAAATGGGTAAAAGATACTGGGATAATTGGTATATTCCCCTGCACAGAATCATAGAATCATAGAGTTTGAAGAGACCTCAAGGGCCATCTAGTCCAACCCCCTGCCATGCAGGAACCCCATCACAATATTTTCGACAGATGGCCATCCAGCCTCTGCTTAAAAACCCCCAAAGAAGGAGACTCCACCACCCTCCGTGGCAGCATATTCCACTGCTGAACAGCTCTAACCGCCAGGAAGTTCTTCCTAATGTTTAAATTGAATCTTCTTTTCTGTAGTTTGAGATCATTGCCCCCCCACTCACAACTTCCACACACACAACTTTAAAATAATTGTTGTTTTCATATTATAAAGATTCTATTCTGGATTTTAAATCTTGTAATGAAAGTGAGTTATGAACATTACTCATAATGAATTTTTACTACAACATTTAGTGATAACAACATTTTATTGCTCCCTCCTCCACTCCATTTTCACCCCTTTTATCAAAGATTTCATTTTATTTAATTACAAGACTCACTTCAAAAAATTGAAAATACAGTGGACCCTTGTATAACAAACAGCTTAGAATAATAGAATCATAGAGTTGGAAGAGACCTCAAGGGCCATCTAGTCCAACCCCCTGCCATGCAGGAACCCCCATCACAATATTTCTGACAGATGGCCATCCAGGCTCTGCTTAAAAACCTCCAAAGGAGACTCAACAACCCTCTGTGGCAGCATATTCCACTGCTGAATAGCTCTAACTGTCATGAAGTTCTTCCCAATTTTCAAATGGAATCTCTTTTCCTGTAGTTTGAAACCATTGCCCCAAGTCCTAGTATCTGAAGCCATGGAAAACAAACCTGTTCCCTCTTCAAGATGACATCCTTTCAAATATTTAAACATAGCTATCATATCCCCTCTCAGTCTTCTTTTAGAGAGGCTAAACATTCCCAGTTCCCTAAGCCGTTCCTCATAAGACATTTCCTCCAGACCCTCAACCATCCTGGTAGCCCTCCTCTGCACCCGCTTGAGGTTGTCAACATCCTTTTTAAATTGAGGCGCACAGAACTGGACACAGTACTCCAGGTGGGGTCTGACCAGAGCAGAATAGAGTGGTACTATCACTTCCCTTGTATAACATAAAATCTGTACAACATAAAAAATTCCGGATGATAGGGGAAATTTGCTTAACATAATCGCCTATGGGTGAAATCCATACAACATAAAAATTGGATTACTCCATTTTCAATGCATTGCTATGGGAATTTGTGTAAAGGAAAATTTGCTTAACATAATTTCATTTGGAACAAATTAATTCCTTTATACAAGGTACCACTGTAATTCTTTCTGCTATATAGCACTGAAAAAATTTCTTCATCCATTTTTTTTGTTTTGAAAAATTCTTTATAACTCTCATACAAGACTTTTTCTTTTCAAATTCAAATTCCTGGCTTGTGTCACTGATATCCCCCCCCCTACAAAAAGTGCTGAAAGAAACCAGAGGAGTAGCTCTCCTGGATTTGACCTTAACCAATAGAGATGACTTGGTGGAAGGCAGCAAGAAAAACTCGGTGGAGTGAGGAGCAAACATGTTCTACTTTAATTACCGGTAGTTGTTTCAAAGGAAACAAAAGCAGAGCATAACCCCACATGTACACTGGACTTTAGGAAAGCCAATTTTAACAAACTCAAGACACTAACGGGTAGGGTCGATGACAGGAAATCCCAACAGGAAGAGGAATTCAAGAAGGTTTCTCAAAAATAAAATTCTAAAAGTACAACTTTAAAAAATTCCAGCAAGGAAAAAAAAGAAGATGGAAGACAGCAGAAAGGACAAGTGTGGTTTCACAGAAAGCTCAGAGAGGACCTGAAAACAAACAAACAAAAAAAGACATATATAGGATGTAGAAGGAAATCCAGGCTACAAAGAAAGAAGTGCACTTTATAAAGAGGTCTGGGGGGATGGCTATTTTCTGGGCCTTTTCCCCCCACCTCCTGAACAGATGAATCAGTTTTCCACTCATTCCTATGGGAAACTGCATTTCACGAGATGAATTTTTCGTAACATGAAATGAGTCATGGAATAAATTAAATTCATCTTTAAAGGTATTACTGTACTAGGAAGGCAAAAGCTGTGAGTAGAGATGGGCACGACTAGGGAAAATGATGTTTTCGAGTTGTCGTGTGTCGGAGACGGCCCGTGTCGCAAAAATTTGTCGTTTCGTTTTTCGGTTTTTTGTCTGTCGTTATACTGGTTTAGGGGGGTAGCGGGCTCCTGGAGGCACCTCTGTGGGGTGGGTGCCTCCTCTGGCCCGCTAATAGGGAAAGCGGGCTCCTGGAGGCACCTCTGTGGGGTGGGTGCCTCCTATCCTCACCCGCTGGCGCTGCTACAAAAGGGCATGCATAGCCATATGGATATGCATACCAAGTTGCAGACGCAGCAGACTGGCAGAGGCACCCCTCTTTTTGGGGTGCCTTCCCTGCATCAGTCAGTGAGAGACAGGCACTCGCGGGCAGGGTTTGCATGGCACACAAATGCTGCTGCAGGAGGCCGCCAGAGCCACAAGTGATGGCTGGCGGACTCTCCCTGCATCCGCTGTGTCTCACTAAGAAGGGAAGCGTACTTGCGTGTGCAATGCAAGTACAGATCTGGCTTAGGGGGACAGAGGGTTAGCGCAAAGGCTAGGGTTAGGCTAGTTACGGGTGAGGTTAGGGTGAGTATTGGGGTGCACCTCTGGGTGCCTCTCTGACCCACTAAGAGGACAGTGTACTGTGGCCCAGTGTGGTGTATGGGTAAGGGTTAGGGTTAGGGTTAGGGTTAGGGCTAGGGCAGGGTTAGTGGGCTTTTTGGAACATCCCAGAAATCTCAGTGGTCAAGTGGCCATGAGATTGGTGGAATGGCTCCAAAAATTTGCATGGTCCACTCCCATGGCCAGCCCATCATTGCGCAGGTGTAAAAAAATAAAATGAAATAAAATAAAATCAATGGAGGACAGAGAGGAGACATTTTGTTGCAAGAAAAACCCACTGCTACTGTAAAAATTCTGGCAGTTTTAAAATAGCAATTTTCACATGTTTCTGTGGTGCTTGTGTGTTTTTGGACCACTCCACGATTTCAAAAAAAATATTGCGGTCGCCGCCGCATTTTCGATCCCCCGCCCGCACCGCATGGCATGGCGAGTCCGGCTTGTTGCTTGCGAGTCCCCACCAGAGCAGCCCAGGACAGGAGAGGGGGGGAAGGCCGGGGACCCCCCCCCCAGAAACCACCCCTCTGGTAGGTGCCCTCTCAGGCAGGCATATTTTCGCCTGCTTTTTGAGCCGGGAATCGGGGGTTTTAAAACCTTTTTTCTGTGCCGCTTGAATTGCGGCGGCCGGCGGCGAGTCCGGCTTGTTGCGAGCAACTGTGAGACGACGAGGATTTTCCCCACCAGAGCAGCCCAGGACAGGAGAGGGGGGGAGGCCAGGGACCCCCCCCCCCCCAGAAACCACCCCTCTGTTAGGTGCACTCTCAGGCAGGCATATTTTCGCCCGCTTTTTGGACCAGGAATCTTTTTTTTTTTACTTTTAAAAACTTTTTTTTCTGTACTGCTTGAATGACGGTGAGCCGGTGAGGCGGCGACTTTGGCGGGACGACGAGCGCAGCCCAAGAGGGACAGGAGGAGGGGGGAGGCCGGGGACCCCCCCCCAGAAACCACCCCTCTGGTAGGTGCCCTGAGCCCTCACTCAGGCAGGCATATTTTCGCCTGCTTTTTGGCCGGGAATCGGGTTTTTTTTTAACTTTTAAAAACTTTTTTTCTGTTCCGCTTGGCATCGCGTGATCGCCGCGATGCCAGGAACAACAACGACAAATCAGACCCAATTATTCTTTAGTCGGTTCGAGTTCGAGTTCTGGCGGAGTAATTCCCGTTACTGTTTCCGTTCCGTAACGGAAACAAAAACGGGAATTCCGCTAAGTCGTGCCCATGTCTAGCTGTGAGTGAACTGCTCTCTGGCTGCTTGCCAAGCAGGGATTTCCTGGCCTTGGATGTGACCGCTGATGCAGGCCTTTACCCCCAGGTGCTGAGAGCCAGAGAAAGCTCCAGTTGGCTGGGGATCAAAGGGAAGCCAGCAAGAGTTCTGGTCAGCAGGGGATCAAATGGAAGCCAGCTGAGCAGCATGAGAAGTGAGCTGCCAGCAGGGGAATAGATCTCTTGAAAGCTTGTTGAGAACCCCCAATAGGTGCATGCTATATAACCAGCACATGCACATATCAGACATCTGTATCAGCTAAGGGCAACGTGCCACGTAGCCAAAATGGTGATGTGTTGGCACAGTTGAGCTGCCGAGCTACTTCCCTTGAAGTGCTTGGGTAACAAAGAGGTTGGACCCTTATCTGCGGACCTTAAGAGGGGTCCCTAGCTGTTGATCATGTGACCTGGAATCGGAGCCATTCATGGGCCATCCTGCCTGTGGGCGGTTATCCCTGAGCGTCCTGGCCCTTTTCCAAACCGCCACGTAATGGGCAGGTAGACAATTGAGCCCCTCCTGACACAGGGTCTGTCAAAGCCACCTTTCTTTGAGTGCATTTGTACCAGAAGAGAGAGAAAAGAAACAGTGGCTCAGCTACTCTATGGAGATGAGAAAATGATAACAAAAAGCAAAGAAAAGGCAGGAGTGCTCAATTTCTTCTTCAGCTTAATCGTCACCCAAAAGACAGTCTATACCCCTAATGTTAAGTACAAAGGGGGAGGATAGGATAGTTCCTTGAGATTGATAAAAAAAATAATAATAATCAAAAGCACCTTACTATGTTAAATGAGGTCAGATTCCCAGGCCTAGATTAACTGCATCCAAGGAGATCTCAGATCCTCTCTGTATTATTTTCTTGAAATCATGGAGGATGAGTGAAATGCTGGGTGACTGGAGGACAGTAGAGATGGGGATGAGTTGAGAAATGAATCTTCTTTTCTGATGAATTTGGCTGATTCATCAAAATTCATCAATTGGCATTCATCATCAAGTCCCCTGACTAATAGGAACTGATTACTTCAAACGTGAAGTAAAGCATCCCTTGACCCCCTTCTATAATCCTTCCATGTTTGGTGGGAAATGGAGTTTTGATGTCTGGGTTATGCACCCCGAAATAGGACCACCCAGTAAAGGCCTCACCAGGTACCTCGAGATGCCAAACTTGCAGAAAAGCTTTCACTGAATTTCCTGTTGAAAACTGGATTTTCCCAACCCAGCTGCTAAATGACAATTTCCTAAGGGCACCCACTTTGTGGGGGTATAACTCATAAAACTGAAACCCAATCTTCAGCAAATTTGGAGGGACAGTAGTGGAGATTTAGAAGTCTTTCTGCATATTTGGTTCTCTAGGTGCCTGGAGGGCACTTTTCTTGCTGGGGGTGTTTCTTAAGGTTTATTTATTTTGAATAGTTAATCAGAGTTCTACTTGATGTTTCTTCAGTGAGTTCAACTACTGCCAGGGGACCCAGTGAATTTCATGGCTTAGTCAGGGTCCAAAACCTAAATTTCCCAAGTCACAATTTCACTCTGTAACCATTGTGTGCACTGCCCCTAGGCAAGTGGCTAGTGCACATTTTACCCTATGACTAATGAATGAAAATATACATGGGAACATTTCCCAGATAGGTTGGAACAAAATCTGTACACTTTCCTCTTTTCCCACCCACATTATGTGTCCTTCTTATTACACAGAAGCCCATTACCATCTATATTTCATGAAATGGGGGATATTAAGGAGCCTCGTGAAAAAGCTAAAGTGGCTTCTAATGGATCTTATGTTTTTTTAAACACCACACTACTCCAGTAGAGGAGAGCCTGCATAATTAATACCACGTTTTAAATATATTAGCATTCACAACATTGACAAGCAATGCAGATGTTCTGGATAGAGCATGATCTTTTACAGTAAAATGAGGACAAGGCCGCAAAAGTGCTTTTAGGCCATCTCCCATTTCTGTCTTTTAATGGAGCAAATGTAATAATGCGGTAATACCTACTTAGAGAGTCAAACAAAGATCAGGATCCATTTTCCTTGGCCTCAAAATGGTCCCCCCCTTTCCCCCCAGAAAACATCACCACTATGGCTGATTCTGAGCACAGAAAGAGCAGAAGGAAGACAGCCTCCCCCCTCCCCAAGGTTAAGGCAGTATGGAATACAAAGGGTGGGAGCACACCCCCATACACCTCTCTGTGTTGATTCCAATCCAGAGAAATATATTAGGACACAGAGTTATATATCACCATTTGAAGCCGCAAGGATGTGGGTTAAGCATCTTTCATCTTTTCCCTAGCTCCTCATCCTCTGCTCAGGAACCCTCCACAACCTCAGATTTATAATATGACATCTTATGGGGTATAAGTTATAATTATTCAAGGTTAGTGAAGTACTTTGTAGAGTAAACACTGAAAGTGTTTACATCTGCATGCACACTTACACATTGCTGCAAAGTTTTGAATTTCTCATAAAACACTCTTTTTGATCGACAGTGGAAATACAGAGAAACCCAGAGAGGAGAATGGCCTCACATTCTCCAGAGCCCAACCCTTTTTTTCATTAACTGGCCTTTAAACTCAAAATAACTCACTTTGAGACATCTGTAAGAGAAAGAGATGTGTGCATTACTTTCTTTACTGCACACATAGTAGCAACCAACTGAACAGATCAACAAAAAGCAAACAACTGCCATCAACTGATTAAAAGGAGGAACAGAATACTTGACAAAGAGGTAAGGCTGTATTGGAATTCAAAAGTTGGAAGGAATGATTAGTTGGTGTGCTGGACAGAGAACCACCCCCATCACTCAAACGACAGACAGCATCCAACTCCAATGTGCGCGCACACACACACACACACACACACACACACACACACACACACACACAGAGGTGAACACAAACCATGCATGGGAATTCAAAAAGAATGGAAACCTAAGCAAGATGCATATTTAGTTGTAAGGGAAAAGGCTTGGTTATTTCATGATGTAATATGCTGATCCTAGGCAACCTACATCAAAACATACTTTAAAAGAGAAATATGTCAAGTCATTCATTGGCAAAAGTTCAGTGAACTCTTTCAGCAGTAACCAATATGAAAACCAAAACCATAAGCACTTGGCTCTTTTAGTGTTGCACTCTGCAGTAGAAATGCAAATATATTACTATTAATAGCATTCTCTAAAATTATGCAAGGGAAATAAGCCTGCAATTGAAACAAGCATATTAATCAAATCCAAAATATAAGGCAGATTTAAACCCTCATCCTAATGGAAACTCTAAAAGTTTGATCTATAAATTAGGCTATTTTTCTTTTTATTCAGGCAAACTCATTTACAAAGGCCAGTGGAAGAGTAATTCCTGTGCATGGCTTGCATTTGAATTTCCTCATGTATCTTTTGCCCAGCTCCTGGATAATGACAACATACAGCATCTACTTTCACACACGTTTAATTTGTTCCTGTCTATTACCCAGTTAAAGTGACTCCACCTATAATGATAAATCATATCACATTGTTTGAAGCACATGTCTGTGTAAAATGAGGCAATGGAGAATAAGTACAATGTTACTGTACAAAAACACAGAATTCACTCTTCCAGCATGTCTCCTTGGTTTTTGTG
>JAHTLZ010000016.1:53201873-53247314 GCA_023846285.1 Phrynocephalus versicolor | reverse complement strand
CCCCCCCCCAGAAACCACCCCTCTGGTAGGTGCACTCTCAGAGGCAGGCATATTTCCGCCTGCTTTTTTGGCCGGAATGGCCGGGAATCGGGTTTTTTTTAACTTTTAAAAACTTTTTTTCTGTGCCACTTGGCATCGCGGGATCGCCGCGATGCCAGGAACGACCACAACAAATCAGACCGAATTATTCTTTAGTCGGTTCGAGTTCGAGTTCTGGCGGAGGAATTCCCGTTACCGTTTCCGTTCCGTAATGGAAATGAGTAACGGAAACGGAAATGGGAATTCCGCTAAGTCGTGCCCATCTCTAATTGGGATATCTCTCATTTGAGAGGGTCAAAATCAATGAGAAAGAGACATTTAGCAAATATTCTTTCCATCCCCAGAGATAGCCCATTATGACAGCTGAAATCACATTAGCATTCTGCAGATGTGATTCAGAGAACTTCCCCCTACAGTGAGCTGTTTTCTCTTCAGCTAGCAAAATGTTATGTTCATCTGTCCTCTCTCTCTCTCTCTCTCTCTTTCCTGCCCACAAAACCTCCCCCTAAAGTCACAATATTTCCTTGTAGGTTTGCTGCTTAAGGCCAGAGTTATTCCCCTCAATCAGTATCAACTGAAACATTCATCCTGTGTCTGGCAAACATCATTTGTTTTGACCAAGATAAATTTGAGTCCCCTTCCCATTAATGAACAAAGCAAATCACACAATGTTGAGCCCATCTCAGGACATTTTATATAGGAATAATTTCCCCCTCACAAACAAAAAATACTTTGTGCTTTCTGAGATGTTGACAGGATTGATTGCTAAAACAACCTATTTCCCATTTCCCATTAAACAATGTCTGTTTGCAAGAATGTGATGGCAAAGGAGGATTTTTATTTATTTTCCCAAAAAGACACTGAAGTACAAATAAATGTCATTAAACACCATGCCATTGTGTTTACTGGTGCCCTAAGCATTTTGATGTATGCAATTTATTTTATACCAGGGTGACAGCATGCTTTATATAACATGAAATAGTGAATCTGCTTAATTCAGGAGGGATTGTCAGCCCTTCACTTGTAAGAGGGACAGATAAATTGGCTTTAATGCATTTTGCTATACACAGTCTAAATAAGAAAACAAAACAAAACTTCATACTGAGAGGTGGACGTTACCTTTTAAAGGGGGGAACACATAGAAAAAGATGAAACAAGTGTGTGAATGAAGGGGCATGGTCTCAGGCCGCACCCATCCAATCTGCCAGTAATGATTCAAGCTGCTAAAAATTAGTTACCATTAAAAGCAAAATCTGCTGCTTATATATTGCCCGGAGTGCTTAAAGTACTCCTGGGGGGGGGTTACTATTTATTTCTTTAGGCTACATAGTGAACTGAGTACTGAATTTACTGACCTTGAAAGGATAGAATGTTGTGTCAATCTCAAACTATGCCCACAATTGAACTCAGATCATAAACCGAGTCTTTACTGAAGTACTGCAGTTTAATCTCTCTGTCAAGGATGTATTGGTGGAAGGGTGATGGATTTAGAGGGCAACCTAACCACAATCTCCAGCCATTTTAAAGATATTTGCACAATGTTTTTCACTAACAACAGCATTTGGCTACAGAAGGATTATGCTATATGCAATTTTTATCTCCCGTTTGTGGGATTTAAGAGAAGCATGGATCATTCCTCCTGCAGTATTTCCTTACGTTCACAATAGACTTGATTTTATTTTTATGAAAGCAAGTAGAGATGGGCACAAAACAGAAATATAGTGTTTCATTTCATTTTGTTTCATTTCAGTTTTCATTTCATTTTGTTTCATTAATAATTGATTTTTTAAAAGAAATTTTGTCATGAAACAAAATGCTTCATAAGGCTATAAATAATGGGGAGCTTTCCCATTTTAATCTAACAGGGAGCCCACTGTTCTAAATTTAAAAACTTCAAATCTTCCAATCAATTTGCTTTAAACAAGCTAGAAGCCTAATAGCTAGCTGCTGCACGGAGAGATGGGGGAGATAAACTCAACAGCTGGTCAGCATGGTGAGGGAAGGAAAGAAAATATTTTAAATAATAACCTCCACAGTCCTACTTAAAAAGTAAAGGCAAACAATCAGTTTAAATCAACTTGCAGACAGAGCCAGTGAAGAGAACAGCTCAGATCCTGGGCTGGCTAGCTTTAGGCAGATCAAGATCAGAGATAAGCTATCTCAACAGCTGAGGCGCAGGAAGAAAGCAAAACAATCAGTTTTAAAAAATAAACCTCCTGTTCTCAAGATGGCTGGAACAAGAGGCTAGGATAAATTGTTTCATTCCCGAAACAAGAAATGGTGTTTCGTTACATTTCTTGACAACACACTGTTTGCTGTTTCGTTTTATAAGATTTAGTAAGCTTACAAAATGACAAAACAGTGTGTTTGTTTGTTTGTTTATTACATTTATTTATTTATTACATTTATATACCACCCATCTTCCAAAACAGAACTCTGGGTGGTTTACAATTAAAAACAAAAAACAGGGGGTGAACAAGAGAAGCAGAAGCAAAATACAATAAAAATAGGGGTACAATACCTTCCACAAAAGATGATGCAGGTGGCAATAAATAAATAAATAAATAAATAAATAAATAAATAAATAAATAAATAAATAAATAAATAAAATATGGGAATATGTTGTTTTTTGTAAGGTGCCCATCCCTAAATGCAACTAATGTGCTATGTAAATAGCAGTAGTAGAACAACCGTGGAAGTCTTAGGATCATGAATTAGATTATGTTGACAAAATTTTAATTATTTCTCATCTGCCACAATCCTAATTCATTGCTTCTCAGAAGTTGCTATATGTGCATCAAAGCTTTTTCCACTGGTAAGAGAGAACACCATATCTAGTTTGTCTGGTATTGCCATTACCCCATCATCTCCCTGCTGGGACAGTAGATATTTCTGTGTATGTACCCAGCAATTCCTAGTTTGCTAAGGTGCACAGATATAGAGCAACTGATTCATAAAAGGGAAAAAGAAAAGGAAAAACATTAAAGCAGAAACAGAAATATTAAGTGGGTCTGGGATGAACTTTCTGCCCTTGAGAATGTTTAAGGACTAGCGATGGGCACCAAATGAAAAATGAAACACTGTTAGTTAACAAAACAAAATGAAATGGGGAAGCAGCATTTTGTTAGTAATGAAACAAAACTGGGTTTTTTTGTTTAAAAAGAAGTGATTCGTTTCACTGTAAAACGGCTCCCCTGAGTCCTAGAGTCACCAAATTTGGTGTGCATCTTCCCTGAACTCTCCCCTTTAAGCCCTCCAAATTTGGAGAGATCTGGGGTTCAGGTAGCCGAGTTATTCAACTTTACAGGGGGGGGTGCCCCCAGAAAAAAAATTCTAATTACAATGTTACGTGCTTGAAAATAGTGATTCCAGGCAGCTAGCAGCATGGAAATTAAAGTGGAGATTTGTCAAGCTCTTCCCTTTAAGCACCCCAATTTGGAGAGGTTTGGGTTGTGAGGGGCCAAGTTATTCAACTCCAGAAGAAGAAGCAGTTATATCTATCTGCTGGCATTCCTTCTTTTGTAAAATAAATAAATTAATTAAAAGAAGAAGAAAAATAATGAAAAATTGTCCTGCTTATCCTTTCTCAGAAATTAAAGGGTTCTTTCTCCCCCCCCCCATCCCCCAAAGGGCCTGTTTCTCATACACATGCATGCACACTAACTTTAAAATCCCCCTCAAGGGATAAATCATTTAATAAGGGTAGAAAACACATAAGGCAACCCCCCCAAAAAAACATTTCACAACCCCCTTGGGGTCCACAAACCCCACCTTAGGAAATAGTTCTGCTGTAGACCATCTTGACTGCTGTCATTGGTGTTTTCAACACCCAAGCTACCCTTGGCAATGCAAAGCTTCACATAATTTTTCCTGCTGGCAAAGCAGGCACAATATTGTGCAGCACTGTTGGACCATTTTTCCTGACATTTTGATCCAATAAAGGTGCTGCTCTAGAGATAAGCGTACCTACTGCTGACTTTTGGAGCCTCACATGCTGACTGGATGGACAACACTCTTCCCTCTCTTCCCTCAGCTTGACTCAGCTTTGTCTCTTCATCACTGAGTTTTATATGTAGTGTGAGCCAAGACCCCAAATGAAAAAAATCAAAAGATAGGTTCTCCTTTCACTGTCAGTGAAATGGGGTGGGGTGGAGTGGGGTGGGGTGGGGTGGGGTGTGACAAAGCTTGGAAAAACTACTTTCTTAAATATAAGTTTCAGAACTTCTCAGCCAGCTTGGTCCTGACATGTAATGGTGCAGAACCTAGAGATCCAATTTTCAACTTTCCAAAGCTCTTTGTTGTCTCTCAACCACAAGTGTTACACTGTCCTTACAAAATTTCCTCTTTCATGTCCTAAGCAGCTTGCATTAAGTCGGTAAGCCTACTCACTTAAATATTCCATCCACACAAAAAGTTTTTTTCCAATTAAAAACAAAGGAATGGTTTTAAACCGAGAATCCCATTTTATAACATTTGCTTCTGAGATGTATGGTAATTGCTTGTGTTATGCAGCGCGATCTAGCAAAAGTTGTGGGATGATTCTTTGATCTTTCTCTTTGATGGGGTGGACTGGGAGGTTCCAGGAGCTGTTTGCAAGAGTCAGTCAAAACAGGCTTCTTTTATAGTCATATGGCAGCCTGCAGCGTGGTTGTCCCATTTATTTGAGGAATGGCACATCAGGGTATGACCTCCGCAGGCTGAAGACTGGGCTTTAAAAGCCCATTAGTATGAGCTGACAAGCAACACCAGAGGGGAACAAAGACAAATGAAATGAGCATCATCTTGAAGCCTTACATGCAAATAACAGTAATCTAAAAACCAGATGGATTCCTGATTTCCTGATTTTTTGGAGCAAACATGTCACTGCATTCAATTAAGACAGGTGGAAGAAGAGGGTTGCTATTGGGCTCCATACCTTTGTGTTTTCTTCAACAGCAGTAGACAGTGAAAGGTTGCATTAAGTACCATATGCATAAAGATCATTGCCTTATTTGTTTGTTTGTTTGTTTGTTTGTTTCATTTCTATACCACCCATCTTCCTACCGGAACTCTGGATGGCTTACAACAAGTTAAAAGTTAAACAAGTAAAAACAACAGGATAAACAAAAAAGAGAGAAGGAGAGCCCTCAGCAAGAAGCATTAGGGGCACACACAAAAAAGAAGAAGGAAAAGATCAAATTAAATAAATAAATTTAAATACAATTAAAGGTTGCCATATGCCTCCCTAAAAAGCAAAGTTTTCAAAGCCTTTTGGAAGGTGGGCAGGGATTGTGCAAGGTGCAGCTCACTCGGACGATGGTTCCACAACGAGGGGCCCACAACAGAGAAGGCATGGTTGCGCATAACCAACCTCTGCGCCTCCCTAGGAGTGGGCACCCTGAGTGAGCACACCTGCGACATTCGATTGGGCCTGACCTCAGTTGACCTCTGGGAGATACGCTCCGACAGGTATTCAGGACCCAAGCCATGGAGAGTTTTGAAAACCAAAACCTTAAATATAGTTCCACATAGCAGCACTGGACAAGACTGCTATCCCGTTGGAGCTCTGTGGAAGAATATGGCACTTTGCTTGTCTTTATATCCATATAAAATGTATGCAAAACATTTCCAGCATAAAGCAGAGCATCTTGATGAGCAGATGGCTTCCTTTTTACAAAAAAGTATTTGGAACATTTTTGTATGGATATCTACCTGCACCAATGGAAAGTGGCAAAGGAGAACACTATGGCTCTCAGAGTCCAGAGTGGAACTTATCTGGACACATCATCGGGATGCACAAGATGCTATCATCGGGATGCACAGTTCAACAGCATGTGCACTAGGAACAGTGAGAGCACTCAGCTAAAAACAGCCCATGAGGAGGAATGAAGTAATTTGGTTAGACAAGCAAGGAGAAGTACTGCAGATGTCACTGGAAAGTGAAGAGAAAGAAGAGACAGGGGCTCACTCAACAACTTGTTCTATCAACCTAGACAGAGGTTCACCAACCCCCTTCCCACAATTAATACGGTATTTAAATATCTCAGGGCTGCATTATTGATTTTCTTCAAAACATAAAGTTACTTGATTCCCAGAGCACAGTAGGGAAATATAAGGGAAGTGTCCACACTTCAGAAAGAATGAGTCTTGGAGTATCCTGTTTAGACATACAGGATATCTGGGCTAATGCTGTATAAAGACAAGAGTGCTACTTGATTTTGGAGAGAAATCTTTGGTTGGCTTGTTCATTTACATGATGACCAGGCAGGGCCGGCGCGTCCATTAAGGTGAAGTAGGCAGTTGCCTAGGGCTCCAAAATGGAGAGGGGGCACTGGCCAGCCTGCTGGCCCCCGCCACTGGCCACTGGCCACCGCCTCCCATTCCCCTGCCGCCCATCACCATCCGCCCCCGCCTCCAGCGCCCATCACTGCCCACCCCCCGTGCCCAAAACCATCTGCCCCCACACCCGTCGCCATCCCCGTCATCTGCCCCCCTGCCCCCTGCCCCCTGCTGCCCTGTCCCCTGCCGCTGCCGCCACCACCACCACTCGCCCACCACCCAGCCCTACTCCTTCTGTGAACTTACTTTGGTTTGTGAGCTGGCTGGAGAGCTCAGTGGTATAGGCACCTGGCTGAACAATCAGAGGGTGGCTGTTTGATTCCCCATTGGGTCATCTAGAGAAGAACTAAGCAGGGAGACCTTGGGCAAACTACACTGTCCCAGGAGACCCTCAGAAGGAGGGGATGGTAAATCACTTCTGGGTTTTCTCTACCTAGAAATCCCTGGAAAGGGTTGACTTGACAAAAGCAGAGTGTGCTGCTTATATATCACTCCATAGCACTAAAAGCAGTCTCTGGGCAGATTATATGTTTTTAATTATGCTTCCCCTCCACAAACTGGGTATTCAATTTACTGAGCTCGAAAAGATGGAAGGCTGAGTCAAACTTGAGCCAGCTTAACTAAACACAGGATTGAAGTCAATTTGTAAGCACAATCCTCACTGCAATGTGCCACAAGGCTCCCTCATGGCAGCACATGATTTTTATTATTATGCTGATTTAAATTGAGGATTATATTTAACACATGAAATTCAATAGACACGGGGGTCATTCTGAAGCAAGCTTACCCCAAAGGGTAAAGCACACCTAAAAGGAAAAAGGACACTGTCAGGTACAAGAGGACTCCGATGAGGCTTACGGGAGTTGTTCAGGAAGTGACCAAAAGCAAGAAAAGCTCATTTAGAAGATGGAAGGCTTGTCCAAATGAGGACAACAGACAGAAACAAAAATTTTGGCAGAACAAATGCAAGGCAACAATCAGGAAACCAAAGCAAGACCTTGAGGAGCATATAGCTAAAAACACTAAAAGAAATAACAAGGACTTCTTTAAGATAAATAAGTGCATTAGAAGTAAGAACTCAACTAGGAAGGCCATTGGACCCTTGGATAACAATGGAAG
The DNA here is from genome assembly GCA_023846285.1 of Phrynocephalus versicolor. Lineage (NCBI taxonomy): Eukaryota > Metazoa > Chordata > Lepidosauria > Squamata > Agamidae > Phrynocephalus > Phrynocephalus versicolor. The sequence continues at coordinate 53,239,838 of JAHTLZ010000016.1, read as the reverse complement.
GCAAGGGATAATTAAAGAGGAAACAGAGATTGCAGAGAGACTCAATGAATTCTTTGCTTCAGAAGACAAAGACCACATGCCCCAAACAGAGCCTATCTTTGTAGGGAGGGAAACTGAAGAATTAAGCCAGATAGAAATAACCAGGGAGGAGGTCCTTGCATATATTGTCAGACTAAATGCTAACAAATCACCAGGACCAGATGGCATCCATCTACGGGTTCTCAAGGAACTTAAAAATGAAATTGCTGAGGTCCTTGCCAAAATAGATAATCTTTCTCTCAAATCAGGCATTGTGCCTAATGACGGGAAGGTAGAGAATTTAACACCAATCTTCAAAAAAGGATCCAGAAGTGATCCAGGAAATTACCAACCGGTCAGTTTGACATGTGTCCCAGGTAAAGTGATGGAAACCATCCTAAAACATAAAATTAATAGGCACATAGAAGAGAAGGCTCTCTGAAGGAGAACCAACATGGCTTCTGCAAGGGCAAATCATGCCTGACTAATCTGTTGGAATTCTTTGAGAGTGTCAACAAGCATGTGGATAAGGGAGATCCAGTTGACATTGTTTATCTGGCTTTTGACAAGGTCTCACACCAAAGACTCTTGCATAAATGTGCCAGTCATGGAATCAACAAACAGGTCTTGACCTGGATCAGCAACTGGCTAATGGACAGGAAACAGAGAGTAGCATTAAATGGACATTTCTTCAAGTGGGGGGAGGTAAAGAGTGTGGTCCCCCAAGGTTCTGTAGTTGGAACCCTGCTTTTCATCCTCTTCATAAATGATCTAGAAGTATAAGTAAATAGCAAGGTAGCCAAATTTGCCAACAACACTAAATTATACATGGTAGTAAAAACTGAGAGAGATTGTGAGGAGCTCCAGAGGGATCTCTTGACACTGGGGAGTGGGCAAACCACTGGCAAATGAGCTTCAACATTAGTGAGTGCAGAGTGATGCACATTGGGGCAAAAACAAAACAAAAAACAAAATCACAATTACATTTATAAACTGATGGGGTCAGAACTCTCTGCAACAGACCAGGAAAGGGACCTTGGTGTCCTGGTGGACAGCTCAATGAAGGTGTCAACCCAGTGTGCCGCAGCAGTGAAAAAAGCAAACTCAATGGTAGGGATCATTAGGAAGAGTATAGAAAATATGTCAGCAAGTGTCATTTTGCCTCTTTATAAATCTATGGTGAGGCCCCATCTGGAGTATTGTGTACAGTTCTGGTCACCATACCTCCAGAAAGATTTTATGGAAATGGAAAAAGTGCAGAGGAGGGCAACCAGAATGATTAGGAGACTGGAACATCTTCCTTATCATCTGAGGCTGCAACGGCTAGGCCTCTTCACTCTTGAACGATTTAAGAGGTGACCTGACAGTAGTTTATAAAATCATACATGGTGTGGACAAAGTAGATAAGGAAAAACTATTTGTCCTCTCGCACAACACTATAACTAGGGGGCACTCCATGAAACTTTTGGGTGCTAGATCTCAAACAAATAAGAGAAAGTACTTTTTCTCCCAGAGGATCACTGGTCTATGGAACTCCCTGCTAGAAGAAGTGGTGACAGCTGTCAGCCTTAACAACTTTAAGAAAGGATTAGACAAGTTCATGGAGAACAAGGGTATCAATGGCTATCGTTATTGATGCCTATGGACAACCTCTGGGTTTGAGAGATAGGCAGGATATCTCTCAATACCATTTGCAGGGAATCGAAAGCAGGTGAATACCATGAAGCAAATTTTGAGCCGCTGTGTGAGACAGAATGCTGGACTTGATGGACTGTGGCCTGTTCCGGCAAGGCTGTTCTTAAAGAAATCCAACCCTTATTGTAAGCTGCCTTGGGTCCTTTTCCAAGGAGAAAGGCAGGCCCAAAATACTCAAGTATAAATAAATAAATGTTTAACACATGTATGAGTATGCAATAATAAGCCACATATGTTTTGTAACCAGAACCCCTATTCACGTGTTACAGAATTCAGTGGTTGAACACACCTACTGGGGCGCACCTAGACCTCCCACTCCTTGTTATTCCTGTCACCCCACCATCACTGCTAAATCTGAGGAGGAGAGGTTCCTGCTCATGTTAGTTCTCTGCCTGAATAAAAAACAGAATTTTGAAGCAGTTTTGATTATTCAAGCAGGAACCAACACTCTTCAGACAGCCAATGATAGTATAAAAAGTGGTGGGGTTAGGCAACAGAATGGGGTCAAAATAGATTAATATAATTTATTGTGGTGTATTTTGTGTTTGTTTCCATAGGGGAATCACCAGAAATCAGTGGGGACAGGACCCTCACTTAGGAGTGAACTAAGTAACACTATTTCCTCTTTGTTGCTTTTCCTTGTCCTTGTTGGTGAAATTGCATTGCCTGTAACAAGCTGCAATACTGTATGTAGTTATGTTGCTATGTCTACATTTTTCTATAGCAGCAGTTGGAAAGCATCGTTTGTATGCACAGATTTAATCAGATGGAACTTTCACACATAATAAATAGCTTTAACATATGATGAGCTAGCAAAAGCTCTTTGGAAAAAACTCCAGCAGTTTTATATCAATTCATTAGCTAGCATTTCAAAGAGTTGAGTGATATAGTTTAAATAGCATGAAGATTACTGACCTACATCACCCATGTCTAACCCAAATGGCTTCTAGTAAAGTTCCCTCAGTTCCACTCACTGCTTTTCTCTAACTGTGCCATCTGTTTTATACTCTATCAGTTTAAAAAGGAAATGAGCGGAGCTGAAAGTTCTACCAAGGGCCAAGTGCTCCCACCAACAAGGCAAACATACACAATGAAGGGAATCAAAGGATCTTCATTTTGTCCATGGACAAATAATTCCATATTCAATTTAGTGTTACTGAAGTGCCCCAGACCACTGAAATTGCCCCCATATTTCAAAAATCTGACAGCATTTTCTATAAATGTGTGCAGACACTGGTTCTTACAGACCCTGCAATCATTTCTGTTCTCGAAAAGGTAATTTTCTTGACAATAATGTGTCATCACACTACGAAAATGTGTTTACACACATACATAGCACACACACATACACCTCCCCCAAGAAAATGTAATGAAAAACACAACTGCTAGGAAAGAATTCTTTCTTTTACCATTCTTCAAGTATAGGGCAGCTGGGAGAAATTGAAAAGCAGAGGAATGCTTCAGGAACAGCTGCTATTAATTTTGTTTGACAGCTAGTTCCCACTTTTACAGTTCACATTAAAATATATCTCATGGAAGAAAAAAAAGGAGCAATATAAACATGTATTTATTCATATCTCAAATTCTCTCCATCATCCATCCTTTCACTTTTTGTTGCAGAATTCACACATAACTAGATATACAAGGAAGGCATTCTGTGGCACGGGTCAAAATTCCATTGGTTACACTGTCCAACATAGTACAACTGCTGTAAATCAAGACAGCGAATTGCCACGTGTTAAGAACACTGGCCTTCGTTATTGAGACCTAGGTCAGACTAGTGCACAATGCCATATAAGTATGCTAACTTCTTAACTTGTGGCCATTCAGCACTGAGGTTTATGCTGTGTCATTCCAGCATAACAACACAATAGGATTTGAGCTATAAACATGTCAAGTATTGCATACGGTCTCCCAGAAATTCAGCTAATTCCCATGCCTTCTTGACAGACAAAACTCCCAAGAAATCTATTACCTGTTGCAACTGTTTTTTTTTTCTCACATCCAAAATAATGCATCAAAATGTGTGTGTGTGTGTGTGTGTGTGTGTGTGTGTGTGTGTGTGTGTTTATAAGAGAAAAAACAGACAGAGAGAGAGAGAGAGAAAGGAAGGAAGGAGAGCAAGAGAGAACTATCTTCTACAGAAGCTTTGAAGGCTCACTGGAATTCTCAGTAGCTTTGGGAAATAAAAGACATACACGTGTAACTCGATCCATCATCTCAGTCATCAATACATGTGAATCACCAATGGATTCAGTAAGATTTTTAAAAAATCCATGTGGATGCGCATTTCATGGCCAGAAGTGTTTAAGAAAACTAGACTATGGGATAGAGAGGCTGATATAGCAAGGCTGGTGATCTGATTGGGTCCGAGGGCCATTTTTTTCAGAATAGTTGGCCCCCCAAGGGTCACAGTCCCCAGACAATGCTAAGCAGGGAAAAGGCCCAAAGAAGCTGATTTGCATGGTGGTGGTGGTGGTGGTGGTGGTGGTGGTGGTGGTGATGATGACGACGACGACGACGACGACGACGATGACAACAACAACAACAACAACAACAACTACTACTACTACTACCCTTCCTTTTAGTTTGTTCCAGTTTTGACATAAAACCAACCAGAGAAACTTATGTCACAATCCATGTTGCTGTGATGTACAGAGTAGAAAATAATCGTCAAAAGATACATGCTTTGTTTCCAAGATGCACTTTGGGGTCAGGCATGCACAAAATGCAGAAATATATAGATGTATCTTGAAAGTTTCCAGCTTTAAAACTTTGTATTCATAATCTGACAATCTTGACTGCTGCACCCAGACTCTGGATCTCCCTCCCACTGGTGGTGAGGACTGCCCCATCTCTGCCATCTTTCCAGAAACAGGCAGTGACCTTCCTCTTCAGGCAAGCTTTCCCTGAATGATGGACTACCTATTATGTCTGTTTTATATGAATCTACCATATATGGCTACACAGACATTGTGTTTATAACCACTTATACATTTGTGTTTATTTCTCTCCCTGTGTGATTGCATTGACACTATGTTATCAATTGTTAGTTTGCTAATACTGTAAGATACCCATCAATTCCTTGTTTCTCAAACTGAATATGTCTTAAGTGTAATGGACTGTATATTGTCTCTCCTTAATGTAAGGTGCCTTGGGTCCTTTTTGAGTATTAAAATACTCAAAAATAAATAAAAATAAAATAAGTAAATCATGACAATGTCAATTCACCTGTTACTGCCTAAACTATTATAGCAAAAATGAAACAGCCATTATTAATCAATTAATTATAGATCAGTAATAAAGGGAAATGTTTCAATGCATTGAACATTGGGATTATTAGGATAAAATGGTTTTTGATCAAGCCATCTCAGATTATTTTTTATCACATTAAAACAATCTGAACTTGACTTTTCTGAGACTTGATGTGAGCCCAGGGAGCCCTGTTTTGTGTAAATAAGAGATATCAATCAGCAATGCACAGAACAAATATCCATTGATGACAGAAGGACCAAAAATAATAATAAAAAGGTAAGTCATTTAAAAACAGCAGAACACTTAAATGCAGTATTGTTTAAAAAATACATCAGAAGCAGAGAATCTGCCACTTCTCAACCACAGTAGAGAAAAGCGTTAAAAAAGGAGGTTGCAAAGGCTTCAGAGAACTTAAGGCAAGAGTTTTTCTCAGTGCTGATTGTGGAAAGCTTAGACACCCTACCGGTGCCGACTTATGCTTCCTTCTGGTAAGCATTAAGCATTATCGGCAAGTCTTAAAGCATTAAGTCAAGGAATAATGAATAATGCTATATGGCTTACTAATGAATGGCAAAAGAGGAGCCATCCTTGATAGAAGAACACTCTCAGAAGAAATGCCTGCAGATTTGAGATGGGCACGAACCAAAAAAATGGTGACTCATCTTTTTATTTCTGGTCACCCCTCCCTGCAGTCAGGAAGACCGGGTGCCACCATTAATGAAACGAACTGAACTGAACCAATTTTTTTCATTTCATTTCGTTTTGTTCTAAATCCACTCTCGGTTTTGTTATTCATTTTGTTACATAATGAAATGAATAACGAATAATGAAATGAACTAAAAGTTCACTAAAAGGGCACTAAAAGTTCATTTCATGCCCATCTCTACTGTAGATCCAATCCTATATCACTAGGATGCTCAGGGATACCTACAGAATCTACTCTCAGCTAGACTTCCATTTAGTCAGTACCATTTATTCAAAGAGAAAGTATCAAATTACAGATTTGCTAGCTTCAAATATCCTTTGATGGAAACTATGGTCAAAACCTGAAATGAGAAAAAGACAGAACAAGCTTGGCTGAAGAAGAATTAGGCGGCTTCTACAAAAGGGAATCTTCTGTCACTGTTCTTTTAAACTGCCGTTAAGTGTTATTGAGTCAGTGCAGAGGGATTGTCAGTCGATGTTCTTAACCGGCCACTCCTACAGACCTCTTTGACAGAGTTCTTTACTTCTTGGTAAGTCACAGAAGAAAACAGCAGGGCCTCTTATCGATCAATAACTAGTTATAGTATGGGAAGAAAAGGGCGTGAAAAAACAGTTCTCATGGTGCAGCTTATAAAGCTCAATGAGCTTATGAGATAATGATTGATTTACAAGCTTAATTAATATAATATAAAACAGGGAAACCTCAAAGTGATGCAACACCAAAGCTTGTTTACCTTCGGTAAGCAGATCAGGATGTAAAAAGTAATGAGAAACTTGAAAGCTACTGTAGGTGTTCAAAGCCTATCAAATTAAAAAAGCTTCATTTTTCACAACAGAACATCCACCAAAATGAAAAGGCTTTCATCCCTTTCTTTCTTTGCACAAAATCCAAGTGCCTATAGGGGAGGGCATTAAGCAATGACTTTGGCAAGGTAATGCACACAGCCTCATTCCTGTTTACCCCACCAACATTGAAATTTGCTGAAATTATGAAGCCCATTCTGAATCTTTGTCAGAGCTGTCACAGTGCTTGGCAGAAATTGCCACTGAGAGTTGCCAAATGACTGTCCGGCCTCACAAAGCAGAGGCATATGCTTCATTTCCCTGTCAATCCCTTATTAATCCTCTCACACACCTGTTGTGGATAATTTTTCCTTCTATTTTCAGGGTGGTGGTGTAGACTGGGGAGAATATTCCTCCTGTAGTTTTGCAGAAGAATAAGGAAAGTTGTCATCACAGGGACTCCTCCACCCTGTGGAATCTTCGGCCATTAATATCTCCCTACTTCAACGCCTGGGCCTGCACCCCTGGAATCATTTATAATTGATGGAGTTCTTTTAATGACAGCAGCAGTATTTGTGAAAAGCCCCTCAGACACGTGTGACAAAAAAGATAGGTGGATATCATTTAAGATGGTTGTGGGCCAGGTAGGACTGCAATGTGTTTTCAGTACACTTCTTTATGTTTCCATAATGTTGCTGAAACAGAAAAGAACTCCCCCACACTTGTGGGTGTCGAGTATCAAATGACTACTTTGTTTTCATTGATTTCCTGGCAGAGCAAATAAAACCTCTGTAATTCAAATTAAGGTCTGGATTCACAAGAATTCTATGAACAGTTGACTCACACACAATCTTCTAAGAACAATTAGCTTAAAATTTCCCCCCCCCCGGCCATCGATTGCTTCTTTAGGGAATTGTTTTGTTAGCAGCGAGGTTTTTTTCTTGAACAAGGGTGCCCTCATGCTGCGTAACTTTAATTCATGTTGTTCGTCTGCTTATTCTGTGTATTTGTATTTGAACCCGCTGACCTGATCAGCTTTGTAAGCCGCCCAGAGTTCCCTTGGGAAGATGGGCGGGGTATAAATCTAATAAATAAATAAATAAATAAATAAATAAATAAATAAATAAATAAATAAATAAATAAATGTGAGTGATGTGCTGTTTTCAGCAGCACATATATACAGTAGTACCTTGCATGAAGGAATTAATTCATTCCAAATGAAATTCTGTTAAGAAAATTTTGCATTGAAATCAGAGTAATCCCTAATCACGACCATTTTTGTGTTGTACGGATTCGCCCCATAGAAAAGAAAAATACATAGCGATGGGAGAAGACAAAAACAAACGTTTTAAGGACCCCTACCCCCTGGTAGGTAATAATTTCAAATAATTATCGCATTATTGCTGCATTTTTATGGATGTCCAGGGCATTTTAATACCCAAGAAATCAATATTAGGCATCTGGGAGCCATTTTGGGTCGATGTCCCCTAACTCCCCTTAAAGGAAAAAAATACAGCGATCTGAGAAAAGACATAAATGCACCTTTTAAGGACCCCAACCCCCCGGTAGCTATTATCAGACAGTATAAATAATTATTGCTGCATTTTTATGGATGTCCAGGGCATTTTTAACATTTTAAACAGCTCATTTCATTGCACGCCAGCAGTAACGGAAACGAAACATAACGAACAAAATTTTCGTGGTTCTGTTCATTTTGTTCCATTTTCATCACATTTTTCGTTTGTTGTTTCGTTACGTAACAAAACGACAAATGAATAACAGAAACGAAAAATTGTTCGTTCCGTGCCCATCTCTAGTGGTAACTAGACTGCTGGTAGAAACATCTTTCAGAGCCACATGCCACTAATTCTGGAAGAACTGGACTGGCTTTCAAAATGCTTCCAGTCTGTGCTTAAGGTGTTGATCACTTTCAGAACCTTAGATGGATTAGAACTTGGATATTTGTGGGAATTCAGATTATTAAAATCTGCGATGGTGATCTCCATGTACCACAATTGAAAACATTATAGTATCTTAGGTGGGTGGGGGGAGGCTTGTAATTCTAAATGATAATCGCTGCTTTCTAAAATAACTTTCCAACATCTCCATTAGAAGAGTTTATTAACCTGTTCTGTGATGAAAAAAACAAAACAAAAAAAAAACAACACAACACAGATGCACTGGCACCTCTTTTTAGTAGACTTCTGTGGTTCCATAGGGTTGTAGAGAACATTTGTGAAGCTCATCAGCACAGGTCAGTAACTAAAAGCCAACCTCTGTAGTCTCTCAGGTTGCTTGTGTGCTATGACAAAGATTTATGGAAAGGCCATATGCTATTATACTCCCTGGCTATTTTGTGTGCATTCACAATGCTTTAAGTAAGTTTAGAATCAATTTCAGGTGCATTATCCACCCAACAAGCATGCACTTCATTTCACTGCTTGATAAATAGCTTGAAGGAAACATGCTGAATTGGTTTCTGAATGTATAAGAAAAGCAGAATACAGTTAGTACTGGAGACATCCATTATCACAAACTTGCTATTTCTCATATATATTTTTCCTGTTGATTTCTATTTGGCTGGACATATCATATAAATCAAAACAGTAGCTATTATTCCGGAATCAATTCAGATGTGCCATCTATAATATTGGGAACACGGCAGCTCTGTCCATATGATGGTGACAAAACACAGGCTACCTTAGCTTATTCTGGGTGAGAAAAGCAATAGGTTAGCTTGCTCTGGATCCACTCCTCTTGCTAAATTTGAATCAGAAACAAAACACTAAAAGGTGGTAGTAAAACTTCGAAACAGCACCAAAACATTCTCCCCAGAAGACAGCAACTTAAATTACTGAAGACACATTGGCTATGTAAAACAAATCTTGGATCCTGTTTTTATTTAGTAGTGGATAATGATATTGCTAAAAGCAGAGTTGAACAATAGCTTGATAAACACAACACGACTAGACACTTGCTATTTCCTTCTTCCAATGGCAAAGGTAGAATTACTGTGCATCTTAGATGACAACTGCAACTTAACAAGGGATTCATTTTGCCATGTAATAGAGTTGGGCACGAAATGAACAATTTTTGTTTCTGTTTTCGTTTTTTAAAATGACAAACAAATTTTGTCTCTAAAATGAAACGAAACAAACAGAAACACCAGAAATTTTGTCGTCTGTTTCGTTTTTGTTATGGCAATACATTGAACTGCTTTAAATGCTAAAAGAAATCACAAAATTGAAATAAATAGTAATGAAACAGCAACAAAATGAACAAAAATGAAAACTTTTTTTGCAAAAATTCGCAAAAAACGGAAACGAACCGAAACGGACCCCCTAAACAACAAACGACAAACAAAACACCAGTTTTTGATTCATGCCCATCTCTACTCTCATTTGCATTCATTAATGTAACAGCTGGGCTTGCTAAAAGGAGGCAAGTGACACCCATATAATTCAGGTACTACGCAGTGATGTGCTTAGTTGCTCTTGTCCTATGATCTATTGTGGATGTCAAGATAAAGATCTTTCATAATTGGCCTTGCAGCCTACATATTCAGGGATTAGACGTATTGGAAAGATCAAATGCCCGCCCCCCTACATCATGTAAATCTTGGATATTTCTTGCTGAAGACAGGATGCCAAAAATATTCAAGATTTCATGGTTCAGTTTGCTAATCTGAATGTTGTGTTATGTGCTGTCAAGCTGCTTAGGGCAGAGCTCCAAATGATCAGGACTCAAGTGCCCTGATGTGTAACCTGCATTGGGACAAGAAGCTACTTTTGGGCCAGGATACAAAGAAAGAGAGAGAATGGTTTCCTACAGGCAAAAGTTTTAGATAACAGTGCATGCTATCCCCTAATCCAGCGGCAACAAACTTTCAGGACTCCAGATGTTTTGGACCATAACTCTCACATTTCTTTGTCACTGGTAATCTAGGCTTGGAATTCTGGGAGTTGTGGTCCAAAACAGCTGGAGTGCCAAAGATTCATCAAAACTGTCCTAATCTGTTCAGTTCAATGCAGAATATACCATAGAACAGGCCTGCCCAAGATGTTGCCTGTGGACAACCAGTTGCCCACAGTGCCTTCAGGGGTCACCTGCCAGGTCCCTGTGTTGGGGGCGGATTCCCCCCTGCTCACTCACTCACTTGCCCTATCCAGTGGCGGTGGCGGCTCCAGTGCCGGTGACGGGCCCAGGCTGGCCTGCTGGGCCTGTTGAGTTTTCCGGCAGCGTGTGTGGTGGCCGCAGAAGTGGGCCCAGACTGGCTTGCTCGGCCCACTTGTCACACTGAACAGGCCCAGCAACCTGGCCTGGGCCTGCCTCCATGGCTGCAGCCCGCTGCTGGAGCAGCCACCGTAACCACACCCCCACTGCTGCCACCATTGCTGCTGCCATCCCCCAACCCCTGCCACAGTTGCTACCCCTGCCACCATCACCCCTGCAGCCCTGCCCCTTCTGCCACCATCACCATCACTGCCCTGATGCCATCACCCCACCCCAACACCACCATCAGCCATGCCCCACCACACCTGCCCCTGCTTCCCCCACCTCCACCATCACCATTGCCGCCCCTGCCCCCTGCCCCACCATCACCCCTGCCTCCACTACCCCCCACCCCTGCCAACCCCAATGCCGCTGTCACCATCACCGCCCCTACTATCATTGGCCCTGCTCTCCACTGCTGCTGCCATCACCCCAGCCCCCACCTGCTGCCCCCACCACACCTGCCACCCCCACCACGCCATCACCATGGCTCACACCCCCACCCCACCCCCACTGACATCACTGACCCACTGCTGTTGTCAACCATGGGGGCCTACAGAAGCAGCAGGTAGGCTGCGGGCTATTCCAAGTTGGACAGCCATGCCATAGAAGAAGACAGACTACACACAGATGAAGGAAGACTGAGAAATGGAGGAAGAAACATTATTAAGAGTTATGCAAATGACACCATCTTATTATGGGTAGAAAGCAGCACTGACTTAATCTGCTTCCACAATGATTTAAAGATTAAAACCCCAGGCAGTTTAGGACCTCAGTATCTTTCAGAGTGGCTTCTGCCACAGAGAACTGCCCATGTCACTTGCTGTTCCCAGGCTGGGCGCCTGAGTATACCAACCCCAAGTGAAGTCCAGAAGGTCATAATGAATAAACTGGGCCTTCTCGATGGTCACCCCTTTGTTGTGCAAAAAAATTGTCCCCAGATTAATGCATGTAATTTGTTCCTTATTGTGTTGCACACTGCCCAGAGGAGTGAGTGAGTGAGTAAGTAAGTAAGTAAGTAAGTAAGTAAGTAAGTAAGTAAGTAAGTAAGTAAGTAAGTAAGTAAGTAAGTAAGTAAGTAAGTAAGTAAGTAAGTAAGTAAGTAAGTAAGTAAGTCTGGTGAAAGTAGAAGGCATTGCCAAAGTAGAGCTACAGTTAAACATTAAGAACTCCAATATCATGACTACAAAAGAACAGCATACGGGTGAAACTCAAAAATTCAGAATATAATGCAAATTTTCATTTTTTTTCAGTAAGTCAACTCAAAAGATGAAACTAATATATGAGATAGACTCATTACATGCAAAGTGAGATATGTCAAACCTTAGTTTGGTATAATTATGATGACTATGGCTTACAGCTCAGCTCACTACACCCAATGAGACCTCTTCACTGTTCCCTTACACTTTTTCCAATTCCCAATAGTGCAAAGAGAGATTTAGTACACATATATCAATCGACAGCAGCCACATCTGAAAAATAGTCAAAGAAGGCTGGCAGAAAGAAGTTTTCCACCCTCAAATTCAATGACAGTTCCACTCCAAAGTTCCTAGAGGAGCTCAAAATCTTGTCTCCTGTTAAACCCTGCAAAAAAGTTTTGAGGCTCTGCTTTGTTGGCTCCCTCCAGTAGGAGACATTCAAGCTCTTTGCACAAATCACTGACCAAAAGGAGAAGCTGGGTTAGACCAGGTTAACCTCAAATTATTATTTCTAATCTTCCAGAATTCAGGATTATAGTCAGAAAATCTCACTGGCTTATTTTTTCCCTAAGATTTGGGGTCTCTGGTCATGTTGCAACCTTGGCTTCTTTATTCTTAATGTTTTACTTCCCTTCTTATTTACTTTGCTCCATTTTTACTTTTTTGAATAGAACTGCAAAGGGATCTGCTTTTGCTAAAAAACAAAATCTTAAATTTAAATCCGCTTTACATTTTTAAGGTGGCATATTTACATATTCTAAGAGTGCTAAAGAGTGGGGGGAAGTTTTTATCCCTCTCCAGCAGTAATTGAACATTTGGCTGCCAATCCCAGCTGTTAGAACTTAAATCTTACACAGCAGCAGTAGCAGTAAATCAAAACTCTTAAAATCCAGGATTAACTTTTAACTTAGAAGGAGATCCAGGAGGTCAATTAAAGTAATATCTTAGATGTGCCACGTGCATACTTTTAGCTGAACTTAACTTTAGCATACAAAATGTGCTTTTAAAATTAAACCTTCCATATTCCATATGTCATCTCTGAGGATGGTTGCAGGACAAACTTAGTTTCCCTTCAAGAAAATGAGAGTCCTGAGACCTCTGCAAATTCATTAACTGACCCCTGCATGAGATTTAAATTCCTTGTACAATCATAGAATAATTGAGTTGGAAGGGCCATCAAATCCACACACCCTTCTCTTAAAAACTGACACATTTCCTAAATAAAATAGGTCTGAGCTTATCCTGCCATTCATCAGTATGAAGGAATCTGGCAGTTGTTGAAGGAGCCAATATGGCACCCCAACAAATCCTGTGAGGCATTTGTTTCCCTCTGTTGAGAGCTGATTAGATCTCATCTAGAGTACGTTGTTCAGTTCTGGACACCACAGTTTAAGAAGGATGCCAGAAACCTGGAGCAACTTCAGAGAAAGGCAACAAGGATGATCAGGGGACAGGAAAGCAAGGCCTATGGGGAAAGACTGAAAGAACTGGGTATGCTTAGCCTTAAAAAATGAAGTCTGGGGTGAGATATGATAGCCTTTTTAGAGAAGGGGCATGGTCTGTTCTCAGTCATACAAAAGTGTGACATGTGATAATGGGCTCAAACTACAGGAAGCCAGATTTAGGCTGAATATCAGGAAAAACCTCTTACTAGAGCAGTACAACAATGGAACTAATTACCTCAGGAGGTGGTGAGCACTGGAGGCATCCAGGAGAAAACTGGACAACCGTCTGTCAGCTCTTGTTTGATTTGGATTCCTGCATTGAGGGATGTGTGTGGACCTGATGGCTTTGTAGCTCCTTCCTAATTATATAATTTATAATTCTATGATTCCTCCTGATCTTAAGGTTACTCCTGTCTTTTAGAGAACAAATCTAGGCAAGCTGCCTAGACTGTACCCACTAAAAAGGTTGCTGCTCTCAAGTCTAGTAAATATAATGCAACTGTACTGGTAATTCTGAAGGAAAATTCAACTGTCAGTGCATGAATATCACAGAAAATGGGGGGCGTCTTCATGTTGAATTCCCCAGAAAACAATGTGTGTTGGGATGGCATTAATTTGTGTGATGGCTTATGTTCAATCAGTTTCAGAGGCTTTGTTGTCGTATACATAGTGAACCAGAAAAGACTTGCCACATATCCCTAATCATACATGGCTCGTTACTTCAATGGAGGGGACTGCCCCTTGTAATTCTGATATTAGATGCCTTCATCTGAGACTACAAGCTGCACCCCTACCTAACACTGAGGCGTCATTATGCATTGATAAATCCAAAGATTGGAGCCAATACACTAATGAAGCCAGCAGACTGCAACAAAGGGTGAGAGCAGGCAGAATAGTCTTCAGAATCAGATTTGCAAACTAACCCCATGTTTCCTTCCATCAAATTGCCATTTATAGATCAAACGTCACTGAAACACAGGACACTGATGTAAGGGAGCAACCAGATATCTTTCATGGCTAAATGAATCATAGCTTCTAATGACATGCTAAATATATCATCTAGTTTGACTCTCAGTATAATCAGATCTTCACAACAATACATTCCTAAGCTCAAGAGAGGAAAGCACTGATTAGGCCCTTGTGCTGAAACTAGGGATATAATTAGATGAGGCTCAAACTGATCTCAACAAACACTGTTCTCAAACAGAAGCAACAGACTATGGGGCAGAATATTATTCCAGTTTCCATTGCTTTTATGTATTTAAAATTCTCATTTTGTAATCAAATAACAGGAAGTAATATATCTACTAAACAGAGCCATTTTTGTAGCAAAACCTGAACAAATGGGCTTGATTATAAAACTGAACCACCAGGATACTTTCAGCTGTCAGGGAAAAGCTGCGTTTCTGAGCTATAGCCTAGGTTTAAATTCTCATTCCTAAGATCAATATGGCCATTGATGACAGCATACTAAAATGAAACACTCAAATGCTAGATTTACTATTACTGGCAAGGCATTACCTCATTCAGGAGGACTTTGTATCTGCTATAATGTTAAATAAATAAATAAAGAGTCAAGTCATTAATAACATAACTCACATTGCGTGCCAGGGCAGGGAAAGTTAAATGAAACCTTTCTATTTGTCAGCACAGCAGTAATGAAAGCTGAAATTCTCAGGATATTTGGTTTTATCCAAAGACACCCTGTTGCATACAGAATACATATTTTCTGTTCAAATCTGAAAAAAAAATTGTGCTAAAGCATCACAAGATCAATCTGTGGAAACCAGGCTCCCTGTGGCTGAGCACATGTTTTAACTAGAGATGGGCATGAAATGCCAAAATGGTGTTTAGTTTAGTTGTTCATTTCATTTATCTTCATTTCATTTCATTTTGTTTGAAATGAATTTTTTTTAAAAAATTTCATTTTTCATTTTGGTTCGTTTTTCATTTTTATGTGTCTTGTGTGTTTTATGTGTGTGTTTTATGTAACTACTGTGTGTGTGTTTAAGTTTTTTGGTTTTTACCTTTGTTTTATGTGTTTCGGGATTGGGGGGGAAAGCACAGGCTCTTTAAACTTTTTATTAGTCCCCGAAGCAAGCGCCGATCAGCTGGTACCTTAGGCCATTGTTCACCTTAAGGCTATGGATGCTATTGTCTACCTAACAAGCCTACTCAGGCCATTGTTCATCTTATGAGCCTAATTCAGACCAGGTGAAAAGAGGTCAAAGTTGACTATAAGATGGAGGACTCGCACTAGCTGTATTCAGACTGATGAAGCTGTTTGGATGTGCAGCGAAACATTTCTATCTCTCAAGGAAAAGAAGTCCAGTTGCCCTGACTCAACTTCCAGGCTTGCTTCTGGAACTGAAAAAAAGTTTTAAAAGCCCGTGCTTTCCCCCCCACCCTATTGGGCACATTGGGGAGAAATGTGGGGGCTTTTAAAACCTTTTTGTAGTCCCCTAAGCAAGCCCCATGCGCCAGCTGATTGGCATTTGCTTCAGGGACTAAAAAACTTTTTTTTTTTTTTTGGCCACCGAAGCAATGTTTCGTTTCGTTTCATTTCATTTTTCTTTGATGGAGCAGTTCATTTTTCATTTCATTAGGGAATGAAACAAAAAGTGAAAAACAAAATGAAAAAAAAATCATTTCATGCCCATCTCTAGTTCTAACCAAACTCTCAACCTTTCCACTGGTTTGATCAGCCACTGTAAGCCGCCCAGAGTTCTCTCGGGAAGATGGGCGGGGTATAAATTCAATAATAAATTAATAAATAAATAAATAAATAAATAAATAAATAAATAAATAAATAATATTGTAAACCCCATAAATTACTCTTTTGAATAAATGGCATGCTTGCCAGGATGGAAATCACCATGATAATACTTCCTGTTGCTGGGAATATTGTAGAAGGAATAGAGCTCACTTCAGCAACACTTTTAATAAAGTACCTCATTATATTCTGATTAGTAAGCTAACTAGGTCTGGGCTGGTTAGAACATGGTGGATATACAGTTGGGTAAAGAATCATATTCAGACAGTACTTGTTAATGACTACTTCTCAGATTGGGATGAGGTAACCGGTGGAGTACAACAAGGCTTAGTCCTGGGCGAGGTGCTCTTCAACATTTATTTTAAATTAATTACTTGGATGAGGTAATAGATAAAATGCTTATTAAATCTTCAGTTGACACAAAATTGAGTGGAAAAGCTAATATCATGGAAGACAGAAACAAGGTTCAAAAAGATCTTGATAGGCTCAAGCACTCAGCTGAAAACAACACAGTGAAATTTAACAGGGATGAGAACAAAACATAGGACAAAGAAACCAAATATACATTTACAAGATGGGGGATACTTGGCTCAGTCACAGTACACCTGGGCTGAGAAGGATCTTGGGAATGTTTAGATTACATGCTGAATAAGATTCAGCAGTGTGACGTGACTGCAAAAAAAAAGGCAAATGTGATTTTAGGCTGTATTAACAGACGGATAATCCCTTGAAATATTAGGTTCCTTCTATTTGGCATTGGTTAATTCTCATATCGAGTACTGCAGGCAATTGAAAAAGCATGACAGAGAGAGGTAAAAAAGAAACCCCATGGTGCTTGGTGGGCAACAGAGAGTGAGAAATGGAGTTAGGAAAGGGCAATGATGAACAAGAATGGGGAAGGGAGAGGGAATAAACAGGAGAGAAGAAAGAGTGGCTGGGAGAAGAGAGGCAGTAGTGGGAGAGAGAGGGAAAGAGATTTCTAAGCTTGACACAGCTGGCAGAGGCCTAATGAGTACCACCATGGAGGGAAAGAACATCATGAAAGAATATGGGTGGTGGGAAAAATGTCATGAGGGAAGAAATCAAGTCTTTTCAAGCAATAGATTTTTAACTTGAGAGGTGCAGCTAGACTATATTTAGGAAACAAAAATTCTGAATGAAGATTTCTGGAGATCAAATCATTCTCTTTACTATTCTTCCATACTAAAAGAAAAACAAATATTTCCCAGTTCCAAGAACTAATATAGAATTAGTATAGAATGCTAATGATTTACTTTATTTACATGTATTAACAAACTATGGAACTGGTTTTATCTGGCTGAAGATATACCATTACATTTAAGCATGAGTAATAAATTTGCATTATTGCTATTTCCCTGATCTGTGAGGATAGAGAATGCCAAGTCAAGGATCTATGAATCATGTCAATAATATACCTCTTCTCTAAACTGCTTCTGTTTCTATTAACTCTTAGGAGTCTTGTTATGGCTTTACAGGAGAGAGCTTCTGAAATACAAAAGTGTACAGGCAGCATGAAAGTTCCTCATTCTCACTTGTGTGGGAAGGCCCCAAGGGGACAGAGGAGATTAGCCTGTAAATAGGATATTCTTGGGCATCCTATCTCCCAAAATGACCAACAAGGCCTAAGCCTTAGGTCACGCATCTGTCTGGCACTCTTTGATAAGCTTACTCAGCACCGAGAGACCCAGGAGCCTATGTGAGGGTCTCCAGGAAGTCTTTCTTTGTTTCTCTCTGTCAATAATCATCCGCCCCCTTCTCTTGTTGCCAACTGAATGGATGATCAATAGAGATGGGCATGAACCGAGAAAATGGTGATTCGTTTTGGTTCAGTTTGTTTTATAGGGTTTGGTTCAGTTCAGTTCATTTTTAGTGATCTTTTTAAAAATATTCATTTCGTTGTTCGTTTTGATTCGTTATTTACCCCCCCCCCCGCTTTGAGCGATTTAATCCATTTGACAGTGAGCGGGCCGGAAAAAAACATTCAAAAACGATCAATAAAAAGCCTTGCTGCCCTGTGAGGGGAGGGCACTCCACTCAGAAAACTTGTGTGTGTGTCTGCTTCATTTCTTCTACACCCCCATTTGATATTTTTCAAATGCAAAATGACCTATTTGTTATTCCAGCAACAATTACACATCTCATGAGGAAGGCGGTCAGTGGCCAATTAGATTTCAGAAAACATCCTGGAGGGGTGGGTGGGAATTTTAGATCTTTAAAAGGGTGTCAACCAGTGGATCACCTGCTCCATACCCATTCATGTCCTGTTAGCTGTTGCTGCCAAGGTAGCTCCTCTGGGCTCCATTTTGGGCAGGATCTACTCCTTGTTGCCCTGCTATTGGTACTATTGTCCCTCCATTCTAGATTGCATTTTTGTTTATTTAAATCTTAATGTTGTCCATCCTCTTTAGGGTTACTTTCTGAATTATCTGGATTTCTTGCTTTTTAGGGTTTTTAAAAAATGATTTTTGGATGACTTACCCCCAACCCCAACATTTTTTTTATTGTTTCATCCAGTGCTTCCTTGCATCTCTGCCCTTCACCTGGGGGATTACAGTCTGTGCAGCTGAGATGAAGCCACAAAAATGAGAGTAGGAAGAGCTGTTTCCTATTTTGGAGATGGGATGAGGGGGTTGATAATATTGCTTTTAATGTGTTATTTTGATTATGATTACCATGATTTCTTCTTCTCATTTGTACCATATCCTGCTAACAAATTTATGAGCATGGT
Organism: Phrynocephalus versicolor; assembly: GCA_023846285.1. Lineage (NCBI taxonomy): Eukaryota > Metazoa > Chordata > Lepidosauria > Squamata > Agamidae > Phrynocephalus > Phrynocephalus versicolor. The sequence goes on along the minus strand of JAHTLZ010000016.1, from coordinate 53,220,944 downwards.
GAAGTGATGGTCAATAGGAACTTTAAAGTACTATCAGCACCTGCATAAGTATATGGATAATTGGTTTTTCTCTCTCATATACTCTTCTTGTTTTCCAACCAGTAGATGGTTGTCTGCTGTCTAGTATCTATTTTTTCCCGGTCATGCAGGACTTAATTTTCTGTACAGCCAAAAATCAGAATAGGAAAGCCAAAATGAAGGAACCTCAAAGGTTCATATATTTCTGGGTTTGCCACAAGGATCAGTGTCTGAAAGACCCTAAAACGAAAGATGAGACCCTCAGAAGTATCAAAATGAAAGAAAACCAGACGATTTTACCCTGCACATCTTGGGAATGTTCAGCTTACAGAGGCGGCCTCTTCTCCTAGGAGAAACACTTGAACTTCCAGTCTGTAGCTCCACAGACAGATTAGGGATACGAAAAATGACATGCTATTTCACTGTTTCGTTAGCTAACAAAACGAAAAGAAACAGGGAAGCAGTGTTTTGTTACAAATGAAACGAAACACCATTTTTCCTCTTGAATGAAATGACTCGTTCTACATGAAATGGCAGAGGAGATCCCTCAAGCTCTTCCTTGAAAGCCCCCCATATTTGGAAAGATTTAGGGTTCAGAGAGCTGAGTTATAAAGCTCCAAATGGGGTGCCCCTCGGAAAAAAGCTTCTAATTGGAATCAGAAGATGATTGGGCCAGTGATAGCACTGCCGCTGCTTCCCATATGATTCCAATTAGAAGGTTTTTCCTAGGGGCACACCCCTTGGAGCTTCATAACATAGCCCCCTTGCCCCCAAATGTTTCCAAATTTCAAGGTTCTCTAAAATCACTTTCTGCAGGTACCCCTGCTACTTTGGTGCCCCAAGGTAAGTAATTTTTGAGTAACTCAAAAGTTATTTTAAAAAAAATATGCAATCAAAATTTACTTACCTTGGTGCTCCAAAGTAGCAGGGGTACCTTTCTGAAGTGATTTTAGGGACCCCACTGAAATCTGGAACTATTTGAGGTTAAGGGGACTTAGCTATGAAGCTCTAAATGGGCTGGCGTAGTTAATTAGCAAAGTGTGCTGAGAGCATGGAGGCAATTCAGGGAGTTTTCTCTATGGTATTAAGTCCCTAATTGCCTCCATACTCCCACCACAGGAGCAGTGAGGGGAATAAAACCTGCTCCTTTATGTGTTTCTCCCCTCCTCTACCCCCCAGCTGGAGCTTTTTGACAGGTTGGGGTATGGAGAGGGGGGCACACCTTGACCCCAACCTGTAAAAAAGCCCCAGCAGGTAGGCGGGGGGAGGAGAAATGCAGAAAAGAACAGGGGTTTTTTCCTCACAGCTCGTTTCTGTGTTTCCCCCCTCCCCTGCCTCCCAGCTGGGGCTTTTGACAGGATGGGTGGGGGGGAGGGGTTCCCCCTTTCCAAACCCCAACTTGTAAAAGAGATCCAGCTTGTATGCAGGGGAAGGGGCAAAAGTCAGAATGGAGTATGGAGGGGAAAACCCTACTCTGTTCACACTTTCACCCCTCCTCTCGCCTCCCATCTGGGAATTTTTGACAGGTTGGAGTGTGTGGAGGGGAGGGGCACCCCCTCTACAAACCCTGACCTGTCAAAAAGCCCCAGCTGGTGGGTGGAGAACACAAGAAAGTATGAAGAAAGCAGCAGTAAATTGAGGCTCTGTTTGAATTTACCTCTGCCCCCTTCCTTCTCTGTGTTCCCCCTCCTCCCAGGGTGGTTTTCTGGGCAGGGAGGGCTGTGGGCAGTGGGGGCTGTCCCCACTGCCAACAGCACCCCCTGTCCAAAACCCACACACCAGGGAGGAGGGGATGGCAGGGGAGAAAGGAACACTCAAGCAGGGAATTTACTTCTGCTTGGCTGCTCCTTTCCTTCTACCCCCACCTCCCAGCTGGGATCGAGCTGTCAAAATCAGCTGGGAGGTGGTGGGGAGGAGGCTTTTGAACCCCCACAGCATCAGTTAGAGCAATGGTGCCATGGGGGGTTCATTTTGTTTTGTTTGTAAGTAACATTTTTTTAAATATTTTGTTACAATATGAAACAAAATGTGTGTGTGGGGGGAGAGTAACAAAACATAACAAAACAATTTCCCCCATTTCATGCCCTTCCCTAAGACAGATACCTAAACCACTGAGCTATCCAGCTAACCACCAATATAGTGCATAACACACCTATTAAAATACTGCACTGTTGCCATTTCTCATAGTGAACCTTTGGATATTCGGAAATCATTCTTTTATTTATGATGAATGTTACCCTAGAAATGCTCCAAAACTGAGTTCAGATAACTGAGAAATTTCTTTGCCTATCTCTTGTATAATAAGCATGAAACATTAACAAATTGTGTCACAGTGAGACAACTTGATACCGTAGGTTCTTCAGCTTATCAGGTTGAATTCCTCCAGATAAAAGGGACCCTAAGAAGGGTCAGTCAGCTTGTTGGGGATACGAAGAGAGGCAGAACCTGTCTGCCCAAGGAGAAAGTGGTGGTGAGCTTCATTGGTACAGGAAAATGTCTTATCTCTCACTGGAGGAAAACTGGACACTATCAATTAAGTTGATGATGATGGCATGACCTGTTGGCACTGGTGAAATATAAAAAGCTGTAAATATTTGGCATATTTTGAGTAAAACTGCTTTCACCCCTCTAGCTCTCTCTACAAAGTTTCATCTTGGTGATGTTTGGAATTCTTTCTTCTAACAAGCATTAACCCACTCCCCATAGAAGAGCAGGTTTTGGTGAAGGGATGTGAATGTGTGGAAAGACAGAGCTAACCTTCTACCGGGGCTTTATAGAAATCACTATCACTTACTGCCTCTGTGTCTGGTTCGCCAGCTGCACAGTGGCAGATAGAAGGGCACTGCAGAGGGTCATAAACACTGCTGAGAAGATAATGGGCTGTCCTCTTCCCCCTTTGGAAGAATTATACAACTCCAGATGCTCAAGGAAGACATCTAGAATTTTGAGAGACCCTTCGCATCCTGGCCACCAATTTTTTGAACTGTTGCCATCTGGCAGGAGATACAGGACTCTTAGGTCAAGGACAAATAGACTAAAGAACAGTTTTTATCACAGAGCGGTATCCAAGTTAAATGCGACAGTTTTAGCACCATCTTAATCAGTTTTTAAGTAGTGTTTTAAATTTTGTAAGCAATTTTAAGAGTTTTTAATATTTTGTATGGTGTTTTATGTGTTTTATGTGTTTTGTATGTTTAGAGTGTGTAGTGGAACAGCACTCTAATTTCGTTGTGCATATCTTGTGTATGCGTAATGACAATAAAACTCTATTCTATTCTATTCTATTCTATTCTATTCTGTTCTATCTGAAAAAGTGCTTTCTCCCACACTTATTTTATGAATTTTCTTTGCCCTTTTGCCTATTGCCTTCCTGGGTTGGTAGAATTTTTTTAAAGGAAACTTCTTTTTTGCTTTGTTCTCTTTGTATGTGGGGGACATAAGGACATAGTTTCCGGGAAAGCTGTTTTTCAGAGGAATGTTTATTTGACCTTGGTTGTTTTCCAATGTTTTCAAACTAAAATGCTGGACAGTGTCTGCTCTTGGCTTCTTTTCCTTTTTTCCCCTTCAATCCAGTCTCCTGCTTCTACATCCCTCCCTCTTGGAAATTGAGTGGCAGAAATAACAACTACTAGTGATATTAACTCTTTGATGTGAGCCAAAATAACACAATGAGCTGGAAAATGTTGTCAGTTCAACAGTTTGCCAACACAATTCTACATGGATTACAGAAAATAATAGACATTTTTACATAAAAATGGAACTGTCTTCTGAAGATACAGAGATTTTAAATCTTGACCAGGATACAGAGGCAGAACAGAGGTCTGATTTTAGTCTACAGATAACTACAACAAGAATTATGCAGGATGAACTCATGAGGAGAGCTGAAATTAGTCTTGATCAGGAGATAGAATCAGAACAGAGAGCTTAATATGCAGACAAATACAATAAAGTCTGTACATGACAAATCTGTGGATAGGCCAAATCTAAAGAGGAGGAAGATAAGCACATTTGGATATGGATACAGAGGAGAGAAGAGCTTGGGAGATTTCCAACAACAAAGCAACTATCAAGACAGATGAACAAATTATGAAGATAATGAACCTAGCAGAAAAAGAGAAAATCCAGAAACGGAATTTTTGGCTTAGTGAATCGATTACATAAAATGTTTGCATTTTGTATTTTGATTGTTTAAAGCTATTAATTAATTGTCATTATATGGGAAATAGAAAACAGAAATGTGAAGACCACGCTGAAATATAAATAAATGTTAATCTGTTAGAAATTTATAATAATTGTGGTAGTTAGGTTTAGATAAGAAGTTCTATACATAAAGTGAAATCTGTAGACCAAGATGTAACTCTCTTATAATAGCCCATAAAGTACTAACTCAAGTTATAGAAGACTTTTGAAATTAGGTATCTCTTAGAAGAATAGGTAAATATATTTTGTTGATGACATCTACTATATATATATAGTGAGTTAAAATATATCCTAAGTTGTTCAGCTAATTGAAGAATTAAATATCAAGATTGAGTATACTGTTAAGATCAGACAGGCTAGTTCAATATTGTATTTTTCTATCTCTCTCTTTTGCATTGATGGAAATAGATGTAAGTAAAGATAGAATATGGCTGGGATAAAAAGGAAATTAAGTATGAAAGTATGTTCATTTAAGTTGGGAAAGGAATGTTGGGCTGAAATGTCGGGGGGAAATTGGGCTGAAATGTTGGGGGGGGAATTGTGATTGAATTTGTAATATGACAGGAGACAAGCAACATATTTGTTTTGTTTTGTTTTGTGTAGAAAATAAATCAATATGTTAAAAACATGAGCAAATGAAAATAATGTACTATTGAACTACTGTTACCTCGACTCAGGAAAATATTGTTATCAAAGAAAATTTATATGACTGAGCATGTTAATCAATAAAATGACACCCAATCTTGTTTTGTTAGTATTAAAATACAAATTTATTCTCCTCTCTTTCTTATAGAACTATGAATAGTTTTCAGTTGGTCTGGGCAATTTCAACTTCTTCACCTTCTGAAATATTTAGTGTCTCCACCCATCCCCCACTCCCCAGTTCAGAACATTGCAATTACTGCTATTAAATTTCACTCTGTTATTTCCAGCCCACTGCTTAACCCAATCAAGATATTTTTGAATTTGGTTCCTTTCTTCCATGTTATTAGCTATTATAACCAATTTTGTGTCATCTGCAAATTTGATAAGTATTCCCTGCATTCCCTCATCCATGTCATTAATGAAAATCACAAAGAGCACAGGACACTAAACTATGGGTATGTTTTGAGAAAATGACTGCTACATGTTACCCAATTTATGTGTTCTTGTATCATCAGCAGTTCATTAATATCCTGTTCATTACCAAGTGTCCTTTCAAAATCCTTACTGTCCTTCATAAATACCAGTTTCTGTGTTAATCCCCAACTCACATCTCCGATCTAACAGCATGGTATCTGCTGGTTGGCAATAGACTCATGCTGCCCTCAACCCAGACTCTCAGTCACAACCCAGCACAAACGCAGACCAGGATCAGGGTGGCCTTGAATAATTTCAAACATCCTTATATTGGGAGGAGTTTCCATTTTGCATAGCCTCAGCTGACAATGGTGTCAGATCAACCAGCCCTCAGCCATCTTGGCTAGTTAGAATTACATCCAACATTTTCCGAAATTATGTTGTCAGGCTATTTCTTCTTTTTCTGGAATTCATTTCTCATTTGTTTCAGGAATTCCTTCCATTTTCTCAAGTCCTCCAGGTTTTATAGCTATAAAGAAATATTTGGCTAGAGTAATATGAATGCCTTTGGACACTGGCAGAAGATCAGTTATGGAGACTGCTAAACTGGAGGAAAGAGTACTATTATAAAGTGTAATTATGGAGAAACATTAATGCTAACTAGGGGTGAATGAATACAATCCACTTTGATACGGTCCAAATTATCTGTCTTACAAATCACAATCAATTCATTTCAAATAAATGTGTAGCCCCTCTGATTCAATTTGTACCCAAATATTTAAAATAAGGAGACAATATGAAAATAGGGGAAATAAAAGCCTTTTACTTGGGACAGAGAATGCAATTAAGAGTAGTCACTGACTACTGTATGATTCCCAGAATGTTCATAAAGTCTCCTTTCTCAGTGTTCACAAAGCTTGCTTTCTTATTCCCTGCCCCCTTGGACCTGTACAACATACTCCTTGCCCAGCTCCTAGCCTCCTGTCAATCAGTCTTGGAGTACCAGGACACTGTGGCCCAGCTGTCATTCATCCCTGGATATTCTGAAATAAAAGCTGCCACTCTGAGGTTTAACCTCTCAAACATGAAAGAAAAAATTGACAATTGGGAAAACCCCATTTTGATCTGAGCACTCCTTCAGTCTTCTTTGCTTTGCTTTAGGCTTATTTGGAAACAAACAAATGTTCCCAGTTTGATTCTTCCTCCACCCACATTACATATGTGAAACATATTTCTAATACGAACACAGTTACGAAGAAACATTAATGCAAAATGAAGCCACTCACTTTAATTTTTTAAAATCAAGCTTAGTTCAGTTGCCCAGCTTTCTTTCAACAAATTTCCAACTTAATTTATTTTATTTATTTATTAATTTAGAATATTTTTACCCTGCCTTTCTTCTTGGAAAAAGACCCAAGGTGGCTTACAATAATGAGAGACAATATGTCTCAGCAGACTAAAGCTCTGAAAACTGTCAGCTGCAAGGTCAGCAGCTGGGCAGTTCAAATCCCAGGTGCCACGCAGCAGAGTAAGCTCCCGCTGATCACCCCAGCTCCTGCCAACCTAGCAGTTTGAAAGCATGTAAAAAGGCAAGTAGATAAATAGGTACCACACTAAAAAGCAGGAAGGTAAAACAGTGTTTCCTTGCAGCCATGCCGACCACGTGGCCATGGACGTGCACAACACTGGCTCTTCGGCTTGAATACAGAGATGAGCACCACCCCATGACTAGCATGCATGGGCGGGGGGGGGACCTTTACCTTTTTATATAGAACATTTAAGACATATTAAATCTTAAGAACAGGGAATTAGAAAAGCCATCTTACAACATTAAAAGGCAACATTAAAACTAAAAAAGCACACAATTTTTTAAAAGAAAAACAATTTATAATGAGGGATGAAAACAAAGGTGAACTTATGAAGTCGGTCAATGCAATGCAGAGAAGTTCCTAAATGCCCAGAGTTCCTTTTGGAAGATGAACTTTCTAAAATAACTAACTAACTAACTAACTAACTAACTAATTAACTAACTAACTAAATGGTAATTAGAGATGGGCATGAAACGGAAATATAGTGCTTTGTTTCATTTTGTTTCATTTCAGTCTTCATTTCATTTTGTTTCACTAACGGATATTTTAAAATAATTTTCATTACCGAACAAAACAATTTGTAAGGCTATAAATAATGGGGAGCTTTTCTTTTTTAAAATTTAACAAGGAGCTCACTGCCCTAAATCAAATACCCTCCTTAAACCTTCAAATCAATTTGCTTTCAAAGAACCCTCTGTAAACAAGCAGGAAAACTAAGGGCTAGCAACTGCATGGAGAGATCGGAGAGATAAGCTCAACAGCTGATGGGCACAGGGAGGAAGGAAAATATTTTTTTTAAAAATATCCTCCACAGTCCTATTAAATCAGGAAAAGAAAACAATCAGTTTATACTTTAAATCAACTTGCAGATACAGGGACAGCCAGAGCAGGGGAGATAAGGGAAGAGCTCAGCTTCTGGCTAGCTTCAGGCAGGCATATCAAGATCAGAGATAAGTAACAGCTGAGGTGCAGGAGTGGAGGAAGGAAAACAAATCAATCAGTTTAAAAATAAACCTCCTCCTGTTCTCAAGATGGCTGGCTCAAGAGGCTTCTTATCACAAGGATGAATCATTTCATTTCCAAAACAAAAATGGTGTTTCGTTTCATTTTTGACAACATGCTGTTTGCTGCTTCATTTCATTTTCTAATGTTTCATAAGCTTACGAGTGTGTCATTTTTCATACGGTGCCCACCCTTAATGGTAATCCATCTAAAAAGTCACATAAGTTAATTGTTGAGAGTATTTAGCTCATATCACTGGCCTAGTGATAACCCACTACAAAAGATTACGGCTGATATCCTATTGTTTAGCATAGTAAGTCATCACTAGAGTAGGCCCAGTGGGAATCTGGTGGGTCAATTCTTCTAGAACCTCCATTGATGCAAGCAGACCTACTCTGGTTGCAACTGACTATGCTATGGTAAGTTGCAACCCAAAGAGAACTTACAAAGGAGTTCCCTTACCAACTCTTCATTGATTCAGTGGGCCTACTCTAGAGCAACATACAATGCTAAGCAAAAGCTTCTTTATTGATATTTTGTTAATTTGGATTGATTTCTTTGATTTTATTGAATGTCCTTTGTGGTGTTGTGACACTGTGTGTAAACCACCTTGTTGTCAGATGGGTGGTATAACAATCTAATAAATAAATAAACAGGATTTCAGCCTATGCATTATTTTCATCTTCTGGTGGACTTCTCAGGGTAAGAATTCTAATGGGGAAAAGGGCAAAGTATTGTTTTTTTTTTTAAAAAAAACCTGACAAGTTACTCAGTGCAACCTGGAAGATGAGTCATGGCAACAGTGCAAACTGGAAGTTGAGTCAAGGCAAGCATTCATGTGTGTATTGAAAATCCTCCTTTCAACAGAGGTGGGGGACTCAGGCACAATCTGTCTGCTACTTATGCTGCCCTTTCATCAATCCCCAAACAAATCAGAAGCACTTCACACCTCCACCAGCAAGGCCAAAGCTAATGAATGACCAATACTCAATGAATGTTGGGAAGGGTTGCATAGGTGGAACTTTCACACACACCAGGCCTGCGTACATCTAATGATCCTATTCAGGTCACTGTCCACCTAATGAACCTAAATCAAGTTTAACTATAAATTGGACGACTCACCACTAACTTTCATCAGACTGATGAAGCTGCTTGGATGAGAAGCAAAACATTCAAATCTTTTAAGAAAAACAGTTCTGTGGCTTTCCCCCAGTCTGGGAGGGTCTTCCCTCCAGCTGGTTGAGAGAATGAGGAGTCTGGGTGTTATCCTAGACCTGGACCTTTCCCTGGAATCCCAGATTGACTATGACATGGCAACACACTATGTGGGGCTTCCCTTGGGCCTGATTCAGAGACTGTAGCAGGTGCAGAATGTGGTGGCTAGTTTGGTGGTTGGTGCTGGCTGACTTGCTTGCATCACCCTATCCTGGCTCACCTGCACTGGTTGCCCGTTGCCTCCCGAATCGGGTTCAAGGTTTTGGTTTTGGTTTACAAAACCCTCCATGGCTTGGGTCCTGAGTATCTGGTGGAGCGTATCTCCCTCAGATCAACTTATACCTGCCCCACTAGGGCTACCCAGGCACTCACTCTTTGGGTAGCCACCCCTAGAGAGGTCCACAAATCTTTCTCGTGGAACCAGGCCTTCTTTGTGCCTGGACTGATGATTTGGAACTCCATTCCCTGTGATGTCCACCTGGTACAATCCCTTCCTGTCTTCAGGAGAGCTGTGAAAACCAAGCTCCACAAGGAGGCTTTCAGCTGGTTAGTATGTTTGTGCTTAGATCTGCTGGGCACCTATATTTTTGTTTGTCTGTATTTTTATATTGTATTTTTATACATATTTTGATTTCTTTGTTTATGGTTTCTGTTTCTATCCCTTGTTTATGCTAATTTATTGTTGTTCACTGCCTTGAGTTGCTTTTGCAAGCAGGCGGTACACAAATCATAAGTAAAACTAAATACTAAGTCCAGTTACTAAGGGTATTTGTACACGACCCCTAAACTCCGCCGCAAATGGCTCCCAGCTCCGGAGCTTAAAATTGTTTCCCCACCAGCTCCGGATTTTACAGATAATTAAGTGCGACCATGCCCACCTAAGCACGTCCCAGCGCACTTTTCAGGTACCTGCTCTCTGGAGGTGAAAAATCCTGATGTGGATATAACGTAGTGACTGCCGGGCTCTCCTTGCTTCTGTTTGTACTTTTGTTGCCCCCCGCCCCTTTAAGAGATCTGAATGCAGTGCCGGGACGGCAGAACTGAGGTGAGCGGCATTCTTTTCTTCCTTTTTTTCTCCCTTCCCTCACGCAGCCAGCAGCCAGGAGTGCGGAGTGGGTGGGAACGCAGGAACAACCACAAACCCCTAAGATCTCTGGTCCGAATTTAAGTGGCCAGTGGATCTTAGGGGTCGTGTGAAAAGGCTCTAAGACTCAACTTCCAGATAACTTCACCTCGATGGCTGAGAATCTTCACAGACTCATTCAGTGCAAGTTTTGTTTTCTTGTGATGCATGAGAGTCAATGCTACAAAAAGCTGTTGGAGGCTGAAATTGTGAGGAATGGTCAAGAAATCAACAACAATTTCCCTGCAATTTGGGAGTGAATTTTCCAACAGCATGGGAAGTTTTATGAACCACTTTTCCAGTCACCCTTCCTACTTTCCCAACTCCAGTCTCTAGACATTGCTTCCATTTGAAACTCAGTAACATGTAAAATGACTTTCAATCTACATTTTATTTTTCTCATTATATTTTTTTCTCATATTCCAAAAAGCAAAAAGGAAAGGAACATGGTTTAATGCTGTAGAGCACACCAGACAAAAGAAAATAATACCTAATCATGTGAGATTTAAAAAATGAGGAAAAGAACTGACAGGTACTAGCTTAGAGATACATCTAATATATTGGATTACAAAGGATGGAAATCAAGCAGGTGAAATAAGCAAGCATTCCAGGGACGTCTCTGGCAATCAATAGGATTAAACAGTCACTGTCCAATCTGATGATCTGCCTTGGAGGCGGCAGGACCTTTGTGTGATGCTTATGCAATGTCAGATAATATCAGGCTCTATTTTCATCACACTTGCTGTATCCAGGCAGTAAGCGAATGTAGTATAAAACAAAGGTCTAATAGAATGTGACACAGTGTCGCTGGAAGCCTATGTTATGTTGGCTCCCTAGGAATATGGCTATTTGAAAATAACCATCAAATGTGTTTTTATACCTTGCGTACTATTTCCAAATGGAATATAAGGGCTGATTAGCCAAAATGCTATTTTAGTTCAGAAACAGAGAAAGCAGGCTAATAAAAGCAGATTCAACAAGGCCATCTACCACTAATGTTTAAGACTCTAACCTGTAATTCTTCTACACTATCCACGGTGGAATGGTCATCAACATGAAGATTTGCTCATGAAAGCTTCCTATTTGTATATTTGTTTGTTTTTGGTGGTTAAATAAAGGTAATCACTCTTGCATTTGTAAGACTAGGCTATGATACCTTTATAGGCCATTAATAAAATAACAAACAATTGCCAGGATCTTTACATCTAACAATGATCTCCTGTCAAACCACATATTTTCCATTTTTGGACTTTAGGAACATGCTTTGAAAAACTGGGCTTTGCCTTCAAAAGCTTGCAATGATTTTTTTTTTTTGTTATTTTATTAGTAGCCTATAAAGGTATTACTTATAGCCTAATCTTGCATTTGGATTTTACAATGGTCAAACAGCTTCCCTCTTTTTTTCTTTTTCTTTCTTTCTTTCTTTTTCTTTCTTTCTTTCTTTTTTCTTTTCTTTTCTTTTCTTTTCTTTTTTTTTTGCATTTGTGTAATCCTGAACCACACAGCTTTTTCCTAATTTTCCCTAAGCCTTATATTAAGTTACCCTTCAGGTCTGTCCCTAAAGGAAGATGCAACCATTTTGTAAATGCAAGAGTTGAGCAGGACAGTTGACAACAGGGCATTTGGGAGATCATTCATTCATTGGGTTGTCAAATATGAGACAACTTGATAGCTTTTAACAACAAAAACCGGTCTATCCAGCCACGTACAGTACTCAAGAAAGGAGAGAGTCCCATAGTCTTGGTTCTGAAAATAAAGTGATACATATAAATTACATATTACATGTCACATGGCTTCCTGTAATGTTAACTCCTTTTGGAAATGATGCACAATGAATATTTTTCTTTCCAAAATTAGCATAACAAGGGGTGTGTGAAATTTACTTTAAAAGTGTTCTGCTTATATAATGCCCCCTACCATTTCAAGTAGTCTCTGGGTGGTTTACAGTTTTTAATTACAGTATGCAGGCTACACATTTACTACTGTAGTAACATCCTGTATTTGTAAAAGGAGTCTTTAGGTATTTATAAATGTAAGAGTTTTTTTCAACTCACATTTAACACTGAATTCTAGTGAGTTATTGCTTCAGCAAGCTCCCTTTGCATGCTTTACTTGCATTATTTGTGATATTGGTTATATAACTGGTTGTGTGTTTGGCCTATTAGGCTGAGGAAATTTTACACTCTAAGTTTCTAGAACTCAATACTTTCTAGAACTTCCTACTTTTAAGCACTGCAGTAAGTGACAACAATGACTCTTCAAAAGGCATAATGACCAATGTGAACAAATTACTTTGGGGGAAAAATCAAAGTTTTGGGCCTATTGTATATTGAGACATGGTATCTATAGGTCAAAACTGGATGTATAGAAGAACGTGCATTCCCCACAATTTGCCTTTTTTATTTCCCACAATGGATTCTCCTCAGAAATATATGCTTCCATCAATCACATCTGCACATCAAGTCCCTGTTTACCTTTGACTTGCCAGTCATTAAACAAAGTGAGCTAAATGCAAGTTGCAGAGGTAAGGAAAACTAGGTGATATGACAAACAAGAGTCCTTCCCTACTTGGAGGAGCACATCTAACAAAACATAATAAATGTACAGCCTGAGTTGACTCTGAGACCTGATGTCAAGACTGCATTTTGTCAGTGAGTTTTGATGTGTCTCTTATAGAGCCTTTTCCTTACACTGCTGTCAAAATATCATTTATGAACTGAAAAATAGCAAGCAACTCCTTCTATCAATCATCTAAGTGGTTTTGTTGCTTTTTACCAGTATAAAAAGTCTGTGAATGAAAATTGCCAGAATTCCTGTTTTAAGCATCCCTTCCAGATAAAATCATACAATGGTATACCCAGGAGACATAGAAAATATGTCAGTTGTCATTTTTTTTTTACTGTTATTTAACAGAGACAGCAACAAAACTAAGGATTCACTATCAGAATTTCAAGGCATAATCTTAGACATATACGTCTGTGGACTATAGTCATACCAATACAAGTTGCTCTCCTTTCCTTATAAATGTTGTCAGAGTCTACCTTTCAAACAGAGTTGGGGAAACTGTTGTTTCCATATATTATACCAGGCTTTAACTCTCACCAGTCTTAGCCCACACAGCTGATGATCAGGGAACTGTAGGTCATTGTTGGCTGCAGAGCTATTCATAAATGATTTTAAAAATGTGAAAATACTTTCTTTAGTCACAGCCCAGCCTGCAGTGGAAAAGGTGGCAGCTGAGGACATGGCTGTTTCTCTTATGGATTTTCTCAGACATCTCTGAAAGTTTCATAGCATTCAGAATTTCACTTCTTCTCCTGTGATGGTTTTAAAAGAAAGAGTGCTACGAAAAGGACTGACATGTTATGTTTAACCAGGCATACTGACAACAGCATGTTTGGTCAAGATCTTAGCTTTCTAAGACAGCAAGATGAAATGCTGTGTTTTTCCACAAGTCAGAACAGGAAGGGCAGCAGAAGCAATAATAATGAATGTCACAGAGGCATGAGTCAATCCGGAAAGCTGAAAGCAATAAACAGAGCTGAAAATGGGATTGAAGTAAAAGGGATTTCAAAGCCGATATAATCGTCATCGTCATCTTTGAATAGCAGAACTGGAAGGGACCCTATGGACCATTGTGTCAAACTTCCAACCTCTGACACAGCTGCCAGAGACCTAAACCACTGACCTGAGATGTTATGTTGGTTATGACCCAAACTATGATTTGTTCTTGTTCTTTCTATCAACACAGCTCTGACTAGGAAGGCTCTTCATAGTTCTTGGTTTGAGACACCCCTTTCTTCAACTACATCCATTCCAATTGCACATGCAGGCAATCTCCCTTGGGAGTTCCTTCTAACTCTGCAAGTGTTTCCCAATTCCTTGGCTTGCTGGAGTTCTTTGGGTAGACAGGTGTTCCACCACCTGCTTGCCTCCTCTCACCTTTCTCCTCTGGCTGGTTTGGATTCTCCTAGTCCTCTTCTTCCTCTGAGCAGGAGGATTTATCACAGTAATTGCATAAAATGGTAAAGAACCAGGTCCTGTTTGCCCCAATAATCCTGTACAGTAGAGAGAGAGTCACATGGGCAAAAAACAGAAGCCAAAAATAAAAATGTGAATTCCAGCTGATTGCTTTTACATGGACTAGGATGGTCATTTAAAAGCCATACCTGATTGTTTGTTGGGCTACAAAGCTGATGGTTTCTTTTTTTTCCCCCTGCCCTGAGATAATATGATATAAACACCTTATGTAAGGGTAAGTGGAACATGCATACATTTGGACAGATAGAGAAAAATATTTACATGCTCTACTAATCAGAAGCATACAAAGAAAACTTACACTGTTAATACTCAAGGGTAGAGATGGGCATGAAATAAACCTTTTCATTTCCGTTATTTGTTATTCATTTTGTTATGTAACAAACAAATAACAAACATTGTGATGAAATTGGAATGAACCAAACAGAACCACGAAAATTAGGTTCGTTACGTTTTGTTTTTCGTTAATGGCAATGTGCAATGAAATGAGCTGTTTTAAATATTAAGAAACACCCTGGACATCCATAAAAACACAGTGATAATTATTTATACTGTCTGATAATAACTACCGGGGGGGGGGGGTCCTTAAAACATTTGTTTTTGTCTTCTCCCATCGCAATATATTTTTCTTTTCCCTTTGAGGATGACAAAATGGATGTCGCCAGCCACAACATGGAGGCAAGCCATGTGATGGGATCATGTAAATTTTTGGACAACTTCAACCAATAGCATGCCCAGGTTGCAGACTGGGCAGGTCTGGCAGCCACAGAGGGCATAAAAATCTCTGGCAGCCCCCCTCCTCCTTGCAGTTTCTGGTGGGAGTGAGGGTGGGATTGCTGTCTCTGTGACTCGTTATTTTCACTTTAGGCCAGCCAGGTAGGTGTGTGTCTCTGTGTTCCTGCTGGCTGCAGCCTGGCTCTTAGGGGAGAGAAAGAAGAGATTTCTCTCTAGCTTCAGTCCTGCAGCCTCCCTGTGTGCGTGCGTGCGTACCTCTCAATGAGTACTCTCCCCTGTCCTGCAGTGCAGTCACTCTGCCTTTGCAGCCTCCCTGTGTACCTAGTCTATACTGTGTCTCTGCCAGCATCAATTTTTTTTAGTGTTTTCCCTCTGGTCTGGGTCATTGGGGGAAATGCTTTAAAAATTGCACAAAAAAGCGGGTAAAAATGAAAACTGAAAAACAAAGAAATGAAAACATTTTTTTTCAAAAATTTACAAAAAACAAAAACAAACCGAAACGGACCCCTCAATGAAAAACAAAAAAACTGAACCACCATTTTTTGTTTCATGCCCATCTCTACTCAAGGGCATCAGGAATGTGAAGAAGGTAGCATGCCATGATCCTAGAAGAAGGGGATGGTGATAGTCCATTCCAGCATATGGTGCTGCAGGCAATACCCCCCCCCAAGTATCAATAGGCTGATTGGTATTTTTGTCGCAACAATCAGATCATAATGGCTACTAGGATGTTCTACATAGACTATGTTCCCTGGCCACACCCATCTGATAAGGGATACTGGCTCAGGGCCAGAACCTATTAAAGAAGATAATTCAAAGAAGATTGAAATTACTGCAAATCACTACACTCAACAGGTGTAGTGATTTGCAGTAATTCTTCTCCTCCTTGGCACAGGAGAAACTCAAATGAGCTGAAAGCTTTGAAAATTGTTAGAAACTTAGATTAGTTTGTTCTGAGTGTTGAGATGGAGATGGAAATGTGCTAGGAGCCAGGCTTGTAGTTGTCTCATTTTGAGCCTGGCATGTAGGAGGACTGATGTGGAGGTTATAAGGCCTAGCAGGTGTACTTCCTGTGCAGACACCAACATTCCTGAAATAAAGGATTGAAGGGCTCGGAATATCTTTTATTTTCATTCTTCGGGAAGAAAACTTTCTCTAATCTAGAGTTCAGGACTATGCCTTTGTAATGGACAAGTTGGCATGGAGAAAGGATGGCCTTGCTCTTGTTGATCACACAGCCCCAGTGAGGTAAGTGTTTTTATGGTTTAAGCTAGATCTTGCATTGAAATTTGTTTTGTAGGTGACACCAGGAGCCAATTGTCCAGGTACAGGAAGACATTCACACCATAGAAATGGAAGAATGCTGCAACCGGGGTGAGGCATTTTGTAAAGACCCAAGACACTGTGGAGAGTCCAAAAGGAAGTGTCTTGAATTGGTCAGTAGACATGGGCACGATTTAGCGGAAATCCAGTTTCCGTTTCCGTCCCCCGTTTCCATTACGGAACGGAAAAGGAAACGACAATTACTCCGCCAGAACTTGAAGTCGAACCGACTAAAGAATAATTGGGTCTGATTTGTCGTTGTCGTTCCTGGCATCGTGGCGATTCCGCGATGCCAAGCGGCACAGAAAAAAAGTTTGTTTTTTTTTTTAAAAAAAAAAACGATTCCTGGCCAAAAAGCAGGCGAAAACATGCCTGCCTGAGTGAGGGCTCAGGGCACCTACCAGAGGGGTGGTTTCTGGAGGGGGGTCCCCAGCCTCCCCCCTCTCCTCCTGTCCCTCCTGGCCCTGTGCTGTGCTGGGGGTGGGCATCCTCGTCGTCCCGCCAAAGTCGCTGCCGGCCGCTGCCCGCAATTCAAGCGGAAGCGGTACAGAAAAAAAGTTTTCAAACTCCCCCCCCATTCCCGGGCCAAAAAGCAGGCGAAAATATGCCTGCAGAGTGCACCTACCAGAAGGGTGGTTTCTGGAGGGGGGTCCCCGGCCTCCCCCCCTCCTCCTGTTCTGTCCTGGACTGCTCTGCTGGTGGGACTCGCTGCAGGCTCGCACGCAGCAACAAGCCGGACTCGCCGCCGGCCGCTGCAATTCAAGCGGAAACGGCACAGAAAAAGTTTTAAAACTCCCACCCCCATTCCCGGGCCAAAAAGCAGGCGAAAATATGCCTGCGGAGAGCGCGCTGCGCGCACCCCCCCCAGGGGGGGGGTTTGGGGGGGGGGGGGTTCCTGGCCTCCCCCCCTCTCCTGTCCTGGGCAGCCAGACTCGAGTCGCCATGCCATGCGGTGCGGGCGGGGGATCCAAAATGGGACAGCAACCGCAATATTTTTTTTGAAATCGTGGTCCAAAAACACACAAGCACCACAGAAACATGCAAAATTTGCTAACTGCTATTGCTAAAACTGCCAGAATTTTTACAGTAGCAGTGGGTTTTTCTTGCAACAAAATGTCTCCTCCTCTGTACTCTTTCCATTGATTTTATTTTATTTTATTTTATTTACACCTGCGCAATGATGGGCTGGCCAAGTGGCCATGTGAGAGTGGACCATGCAAATTTTTGGAGCCATCATGGCCACTTGGCCACTGAGACTTCTGGGATGTGCCAAAAAGCCCACTAAACCCTGCCCTAGCCCCCTAACCCTAACCCTTGATTCCTTACCCATACGCCACAGTACACTGTCCTCTTAGTGGGTCAGAGAGGCACCCAGAGGTGCACCCCAATACTCACCCTAACCTCACCAGTAACTAGCCTAACCCTAGCCCTTGCGCTAGCCCTGTCCCCTAAGCCAGATCTGTACTTGCATTGCACTACTACACAAGTACGCTTCCCTTCTTGGTGAGACACAGCGGGTGCAGAGAGTCCGCCAGTCCGTCACTTGTGGCCCTGGGTGACTTCTGCAGGCTCGGCTCGGCAGCATGTGTGTCATGCTGCAAACCCTGCCCGCGGGTGCCTGTCTCTCACTGACTGATGCAGGGAAGGCACCCCAAAAAGAGGGGTCTGCCAGTCTGCTGTGTCTCTGTCTGCAACTTGGTATGCATATCCATATGGGTATGCATGCCCTTTTGCAGCAGCAGGTGAGGAGAGGAGACCCCCATACCATGAGGGATCTCCAGGAGCCTGCTTTCCCTTCCTAGCGGGTGAGGATAGGAGGCACCCACCCCCCAAAAAGAGGTGCCTCCAGGAGCCCGCTTCCCTTTATAGCGGGCCAGCGGAGGCACCCACCCCAGAGAGGTGCCTCCAGGAGCCCGCTACCCCCCCTAAACCAGTTTAACGACAGACGAAAAAATGAAAAACGAAACAATTATTTTTGCAAAGTTTCGCGAAAAATGGAAACGAGCCGACACGGGCCGCCTCCGACACACGACAACTCGAAAACGTCATTTTCCCTAGTTGTGCCCATCTCTATTGGTCAGTATCATCCCCTATTCTGAATCGTAAGTATTTGCGATGAACCGTTCTTATGGATATGCATCTTGTAAATCTACGACTGCAAACCAGTCACCTGGAGCAAAGGGATAATGTGTTGTAGGGTGGACATCCTGAAGCATTTTGGATGGATGTAGGAATTTAGATCCCTGAGATCCAGAATGGGTTGTAATCCTTCATCATTTTTGGGGACAGTAAAATACCAGGAGTAGAATCCACAGATGTTGTTGGCTGGGACTTTTGTACTTGTGAAGTAGGGTATTGACTTTTCAGGACAAAGTCCTGGAAGGTGGTGTTATGATGATTTGCCTTAAAAGAGGGGGTTTGTTGAATTCTATGTCATAGCCAGAAGCTAAGATGATGAGAACCCATGAATCTGATGTTATTTGTTTCCATGCTAGAAGAAAGGGTTGAAGTTGAATATCATTGTGAGGTGTTGATGATGGTACAATATAGTCAGGGAGCTGGTCAAAGTGCCATGGTGGTTGACGTTTGCTAAAGATGGACAGTGGTTGCAATGTGCTTTGATTTTCCTCAGGACAGTTGCTAAAGGGCAATTTCCTGGGGGGAGGGCAGCAGCATTAGCAACAACAACAACAGCAACAGCAGCAGCAGCAGCAGCAACAACAGAAGAAGAAGAAGAAGAAGAAGAAGAAGAAGAAGAAGAAGAAGAAG